>CM032329.1:37974956-38360991 GCA_019022515.1 Quercus aquifolioides
TTCGGTGAAAAAGATGGAGGAGCTTGACTGCTTAAGCGTGGTTTCAGACGTTGGATCGAGGAGCTTCAGTGACAAAAGATGGAGTAAAGGAAGGAAGAAAGAGGTTTAGGAAAGAGAGAGAGAGAGAGAGAGAGAGAGAGAGAGAGAGAGAGAGAGAACCATTGGGAGTAATGAGAAGAGTCAGAACTGATGGTGACAAGTCATGCACAGGTCCCACGTAGATGTAAATATTTACCATAATACCACAATAACTCAATTTTCATAACTTGAAAACTTCCAAAAGTTGTTTTCATTTTCACTAACTCAAACTCAAAATTTTGAGTTTTGAGTTACGAAAATTGAAAACAAAAACTTAGCCAAACAACTTAACATAGTGTGGGTCCCACGAAAAATGAGTGATGAGTTATGGAAAATGAGTGATGAGTGATGAGTGATGAAAACCTGTTAAACCAAACACTCCCTAAACTTCACGGAAGAATAAAAGGAACTCACTAAAATAAATAAATAAATAAGCATTTGTTACAACCAAAACAATTATGGCAACAATATTAGAGTTGTTGCAATAATATTAAAATCACTGCAATGAGCTTCTATCATCAATGGCAGTTTACTGTAGTTCAATTGCTAAAAAATTTAAAGATAGCACCACCAATGGAGCATTTTTTTTTTTTTGTGGGGTGAGTTGTTAAAAATAGCAATATAGCAATTTGGCACCACCAATACTTATGCTCTAAGGAATTTTCAATTTTGAGAAGGCAATTTTTAAAATTTGAGGGAGGGCCAAATGAACAGATATTTGTTTAAATTGTAATTTGACTAAAGGCTCTAATGGAAATTTTGAAAAGCTAGGGGGGCCATCCCCCCCCCCCCCCTAGCTTTGCCACTGTATTGTTGCAACAAACAATTTGCTACAAATAATATTTTGTGACAAATGGACTATTACTTCATGGCAATTATTGTAATAAATTGTAAATAATCATAAAAATAATAATTCGGGTCAATTTATTACAATAATATCTTTGTTATAATAGCTTATTGTTTCAAGTTTGTCATTACAATAAATTACAAAATAATTTTTAACAGGTTATTGCAATGACATTTTTGCTACAATAGACTATTACTTCAAGATATTTATACTCATTAGAATAGGTGTATTTGTTGAACTAGCTATCATTGGGAAACAAATGCTAGTCCATCCAAATGGTCCAAAAATTACTCCATATCCAACTATATAAATAGTGAGTCATCCACAAATCCACAAATGCAATGCACTACATTGCACATAGGATAATGCACACAATAATCCCTTTATGGTCTGAGAAACATCAGACATGAAGGAATAAGGGTTAATTGTAGTAAACCCACTTGTGGTTTGGCCGGTTTTAACAAAGCCTACTCGTGGTTTAAAAGTTATCACTTAGCCTACCGAAGGTGCCCTCCATTAGACAGATGTAACCCACCTCACCCTTTTCACCATTAAAAATAGGGGTAAATGTGTCTTTTTCATTATATTTTTCTCTCTCCTCTTTTCTCTTCTTAACTCCTCTTTTTCCTTTTTTTTTTCTCTAATATGATCTCCCTCATCTCTTTCTAATCTCTATCTATCTGCTTAGTTAGATTTACAATTGTGAAATTTTTTTCTCTATCTAATTTCTCTCTCTTTTATTTTGCTAAATTTTCCATCTACTCTCTCGATCTCTAACTTTCTCCATTTTCTTCTTTGATGACTCCGAGCATCATTGCTCCACTTTCTACTTCCATGGTCAACAGTGACCCTTGGCTTCCAACACCGCGTCCTTTGCTTTTGGCGGAAGTGAGAAGAGAGCTGTGGTTGGCTCATCCAACAAAATTTCTGGCGAAGTTTGCATTAGGGGTGGGTTGTGAGGTCTTGACAGAGAACAACCTATACCCATTTGTTGTGAAATTAAAACCGGGGTTAAGAGGTTTGAATCTAAATGTGTAAGGAGGATTAATTGTGGTTTGGAGGGCACTTGAGAATGTGGGTTTTGTGGTTTTGAATGGAATACTTGGGAGATCAAGGTGGTTTTGGTTTTGGAGGAAGGAAAAAGAGAAGAAGATGAGTGTGTTTTTTTTAAGCCTTAAAAGACCTAGGTTTTTAGTTTTTTGTGAAAGTTTTTGTTTAAATCATTGATCTTTGATAGAGGTTTTGGCTTTGACCTTGAGTCTTAGAAAGTTTTTGTTTTAAGTTGAGGTTCTAGATCCAGTTCTAGGTTGATCTGGGTTTTGCTTTTAGTGTTCTTGAGTGAAAGTATAAAAACTCTTACAGTTCTTACAAATATCACTTTTAGATCTTAATTTTTTTTTTTTGGGTTATATATATATATATATATATATTTTAATGGTGAAATGAGAGAGGTGGGTGGGTTACGGCTGTCTAACAAGGACACCTTAAGTAGGTCAAGTATAACTTTTGAACCACGGATAGGCTTTGTTAAAACCGGTTAAATCATAGGTGGATTTAATGCAATTACCCCAAGGAATAATCATCAATAGTCATTGTCTATATCTAGTGACCAACCATGAACCTAAGACACTCGCAGCAAAGTTCATATATGCAAGTATCATTGTTGCTATGCAAGATGCATTGGTAAAGACTTTAAAATTACTTAGAAGAGCTGGGAAGAAGAAGTTGATGGCAAATATTTCAATCAATTGCATACATAAAAGCTCTTTGGCTCTCCTACTTTAGTTGGTCAAACTCAAAAGGTACATAGTCACACATAGTTCTTATATTTTATCTTCTTGTTTTAATAAATCATTGCCTCTGAATATAGTGCATAGGAGTGTCTTAAGCAAAAACAAAAATAAGAAAGGGTGGAAAAGCTAAAACTCCTAAAATTGCATAACAAAGCCTCCAACCCCACTCAAACTTTTCCATTCCAAAATTAATTGTTAATCCTAAAGCAATTCCCAATTGATATGAATGCTAATATTTCATATCTAACTTCTGCACAAAATTAGCCAAAGCAAACTCTTAAATATATAATGGAATAGCCTACAAAAAAATGTGTACATGTATATGCATGAAGTTGCCACTTATTTTATTAAGGGAAATATAAGAAAGTCATTTTTGAATATACATCTTTATGGACATTGAATTGAAGTACATCATTGGATTAAAAAAAAATATTGTCTCTTTGGTCCTAGATGAAATATAGGGGGGGGGGGGGGGAAGGCGACGTGTATATGCATGGAATCGCCACTTATTTTATAAAGGGAAATATAAGAAAATCATTATTGAATATACATCTTTATTGACATAGAATTGAAGTACATCATTGGATCAAAAGAAAGTAAAATTATGTATCTTTGGTCCTAAATAAAATATAAGAAAATAAAAAATTACAGGGCTTTGATCCTAATTAGAATCTACAAAACAAAAAAAAAACAAAAAAGCAAAAATTATAAGGAATTGGTCTTCAAACTAGAGATTCAAATCCAGATGTTAGGTTACAGAAATAGAAATGAGTTAGGCACCCATTTTACTCAACCTGTAGATCAGTCTTCGAGAGATTAATGATGGTAAACTTATTATGCACTTGATTTACTCAACATGTTATGATGCATATGCATGAGCAGTACATATACATACATACATACATACATACATATATATATATATATATATATATATATGTATGTATGTATGTACGTATTTTATACTTGCATGTAGGAATGGCAACGGGTCGGGTTCGGGCCGGGTTTCCTTATGCCCGGATCCAACCCGCAGGCCTGAACCCGTTACCCAAACCTGCCCCGTTTAATAAACGGGTTTTTTTTCCCAACCCCAAACCTGCCCCGTTAGGCCCCGCGGGCTCCACAGGCCCCGTTCCGTCCTACCCAACCCCAAATCACAACACAAACACAAACACAGATATCAAAAACACAAAAATTTCAGATTTTCCCTTTCAAAATCACAAACATAAACACAAACACAGATTTCATAAACACAAAAATTTCAGATTTTCCCTTTCAAAATCACAAACAAAAATACAGATCCTAACACAAACATAAACACAGATTTCACAAACACAAAATTTTCAGATTTTATCTTCCAAAATCACAAACACAAACACAAATCCTAACACAAACACAAACAGAGATTTCACAAACACAAAAATTTCAGATTTTCCCTTTCAAAATCACAAACACAAAGACAAAAACCCTAACACAAACACAAAAACAGAAATCACAAACACAAAAATTTTAGACTTATGATTTTCCTTTCAAAATTAAAAACACAAACACAAACACAGAAATCATAAACACAAACAAAGAAAAAAAACAACGGAAGACAAAATGAACCAAAAAAGAAAAAAGAAAAATCACGAGCGTTAGACTGAACGAACAGAGCCGACGCCATGAGGTTGAACGAGGCCATGGGGCCATGAGGTTGAGTGAGGCCGTGAGAGCTTAGGAGAGAAATAGGTGCTACTGAGATTGAGATTTGAGAGCTTGAGAGAGAGAGAGAGAGAGAGAGGGGCGGCTGAGTGAGAGGAAAAATGAAATGAGTTAGGTTAGGGTTGGTTTATAACTATATATATATAAGGGTATTTAAGTAATTTCATATTTCTTATGTAACTGGGTTGGGTCAGGTCTAGGTTCGGGCCGGGTTTTTGTAAAAATATGAACCCGACCCAGACCTGGTTCAGGTTTTTTTTTTTAAACCCAAACCCGACCCTATTCTTTATCGAGCCGGGTAGGGTACCCGTAGATCGGGTAGAAATTGCCATCCTTACTTGCATGCATGTCCTCCTTTAAATGATTTGATGGAAAAATTGAAGGTTATCTTAACTCCTTACTTGATTGGTCTTCTTATTCACGAATCTTCTACCTAACTTGTGGAGGTAGTTTGTGTGTGGGTGATCGCGCAAAATCATTTATGTTGTGGTCATTTGCTTGGTGCAATGTTGATGAAGAGTTTGATGTGTGCATGTAAACGTATATGAAGAGTTAAAGAGAAGTAATGTTGCAAGAGCAACCAATGCAATCAAATGTTTTCTCTAAGCTTTTTCTCTTAAGATTTCTGTAGCAGCTCACTGTTTCTGGTTTCTAATAACTCTTTTTCTATAAAAAAAAAAATTAGCTGAAAACAATCTTCTAACTTTCTTTATTTAGCATTTTCTCTAAAACTTGTTTTCCAGTATTTTTTATAAAAATTATCTCATTTTTTTTCCTATGTTTAGTAGCAACCTTAAATGAATTGAAAAATAATCTCCTAACTTTCCTTATTTAGTTTATTATGAGATAAAGTTGTTTTCCAAAAAAATTTAATAGAAAACAATCTCTAAAAATAAGTTATACTCTTTCTATTGACCAAAAATTGTTTTTCTTTGACTCATTTTTTCTGATACTACCAAATACTAAAAAACACGGAAAACAATCTTTACACAAAGTTTCCCATTGAAACAAACTAAGCGTAAGTATGAAATAAAGTAAAGAGTTGAACCTTAGTCTAAAGTTCCAAAACTGCTTGATTTGATGGTGAGAAGAGTTATTTACAGAGAGGAAATAGAATAAATAGTTTAATTTTTACTCAACTATTTCCCTATAGGAGTTTTGGATTCATTTTTATTCTCAGCTACATCCAAATTCAGAGTCAAGCTTATAAAATACGTCAAAACTCAAATTTGATAGGAATGTAAACATGAAAAACATCATTTTTTTTTACGTTCATTACAATAAAATTAATATACATACATACATACATACACACATATATATATAAAAGAAAAAACTATAGGATATTTTTTTACTAATTTGTAACTTTTTAAAATCTATTTCATTAATAACAAGATTCCCCAGTTTGGGATTTGTTAGGATATATGCCCATTAAATCCTATTGTATGATGTTATGTATAACATTATGTTGTGATTAATAAAGTTGTTTTATTATTACCTAAAATAATAGTAACATAAATATTTGGACATTATCATATAGTCCATGAGATGCATATTATGTGATTTATGTGATTTAGTCACAGAAGATATAAGTCACAAGTTCTTTGTAAACTCAAAATTTTAGTTCGTAGTCAGTGATGAAATTGGGCATTTCATTTGTGAAAAATATAACATATCAATTAAGATGATTTATCTTGATCATGGAAGTGGAGACTTCTGATTGATGTGTTGATATGTTTTAAGTGTTAAGACATATTGAACTAGATCGGTGTGAGATTTATTATTCTACTAACGACTGTCAAATGAATAACAAATTTCACGACTTCTATTTACATCAAATCTTAATCCTGAGAGAATAATGAACCTGATTATGAAGTGTAGATTGCTTTGATATATCGGGAGTGAGATCTAAAGTCACGATCAAAACCTCAGTATGTTTGGCAGCCACATTTAGTGTTGAATGAACGTATATTCTAGAGATGAAATTCATAATCTCTTAACGGAGATATAAAATATTCTCTTGAAATAAGTTTAATGGGTTTGGTTATTCAGAGTGTTAGACCTAACCACTTTAGTAAGGAGTTACTAAAGTATATGTTTATGAAATTAGATTTCATAAATATATAATGAATAACTTAAAGGATTAAACCGTGTACTCAAGGATTAAGATGTAGTAATCTTCAAAGTGGCAGTCAACATTCACGACTTAGTATTACTACGAATATTTTATAAAATGGTTGAATGTATAATAAAGTCTTGGGATACAATTTATTAATAAGGCCTAAAGTGCAATTATATTTATATAGTGGTATTAAATATAATTAATGGTAATTTTGGGTTTGTCAAAAGTTGGCAGAAATGCCTAAAACCCATTGGAGCTAGTATCTTATTTGTTTCTTTTTAGTCTCACTCTAAGCCACATACTAAAACCCAATTGAAATAGCCCAAAATGCTAACCCAATTAGATAATCAGTTATAAGGAAAGAAACATACAAAATTTTGTAAGAGAATGAAATGGTGTGTGTGTGTGTAAGTGTAAGCCACTCTCTTATTCTCCTTTGAACATATACATATAAACTGATTGAGAGACCACACTTCTTGAGCACAAGTTGAATTGGAGTGAAGATTAAAAGTGTTCCCAAGTACTTCTAATCTTTGCTTTTGAATTTCACCGCACTAAAGTACACTCTCTTGTTCTTAAATTTTGAAATTTACATAGTACATATTATCAATTGCAAATGAAGTAGATTCGTTAATTTTCTACTGTGTATGTTTTGTATGAGATACAAACTATGTTTTTTCAACAATCGGTATCAAAGCGGTCTTCAATTTCGAATTTGTGTAAGTCTTGGAATTAGAGATAGTAATTTCATGATGTTAGAAGATTCTACAATTAATTTTTTGCATGGTTGTTGAAATTACTGTTTAATAAAAATTGATATTGATGTTATGATATTGTTTAAGTTTGATATTAAGTATGTTAAATTGAACTTTAAGGCTATAACATCAATGGAATTCAGTTTTGATCTCAAACTCAATCTATTATGTTCATATGATGGTTGTTTGTTCATGAAAAACCGTTGAAAACTGCTTGGTGAAAATTCTGGAAAATTCAGTTTCACGAGTTTCAACCGATCAAGAATTCCCTTTGATCGATCGAATGTTCCTTTTCTATCGATTCGATCGATCGAACAGGAATCGAGAATCGATTGAGTCAACCCGAGAGTTTGTGATGAATTTATTAAAATTTCGACTGATCGAGAATTCCTTTCAATCGATCGAATTTGCTTTTCGATCAATCGAATAGGAATCAAGAATTGATCGAGTCATTCAGATTGTTTATTAAAATTTTCTTCATGATTCCAATTGATCGAGAGATACATTCAATCGATCGAAAGTTATGAGTTTTGAATTTTCACTAAGTGTTTTCACATTTAAAAGTGCAAGGCTATGTGTAATGAGATTACGCATGTTTTTTAATTAAAAACATTTATTTTAAAATATCTAGTGGAAGAGAGATACAAGGGTTGGATCTCACAGCCTCCATTATCTGTTCATAGTAGTGTAGGTAAGCACCTCGTCTTGGCTTATATGCCTCGCGATCCCAAAGGAGGGTCTTTACTTCATAGTACTACAAGATTGAACTACCCGTATAAAGTAGTGTGAACAAGCACCTTGTCTTGGCGTATATGCCTCGCGATCCCAAAGGAGGGTGTTTTGTTTCATGGTACTACAAGTTTAAACATTATAAGGGAGATGAAATGTGGCTATACATGATTCTAGATAATGGTGTACACTATACTAAGTGTAATTTTAACCTCCCAAATGAGCTATGTCATTATTACTTAGAGGCTAAAGTTAATACGGCATATTGTTAGTGTTTGATAAGAGTTATCATAATAGCACTAATAATGATAATAGTTCTCAATCAATCATGGTGTTTATAATATAATTGCTACCAAGGAATTATAGACATGGATTGGATTGTCGTTGCATATATTATATTATGGTTTTATTAAGGTTCCATACTATATGCTTATATGCTAAATTGATAATGTCCAGTTTACTTATTATATTCATGTTTATTGTTTTCAAATTTAATCATGGCATCATTTAGCCCATTTATTGCTATTCTTAATCAAAACAAACTGATTGAATCCAACTATGTTGACTGGACAAGAAACTTGGACATTGTTTTCACTGCTGAAGAACACAAGTATGTGCTTAGTCAACCTTGTCCTAACTTTTCATCATTAGATGCTCCTCTTGAGGAAAAATAGCGATATGATCATTGGCAGAAATCTAATGAGATGGCTAAGTGCTATATCCTAGCATCTATCTCAAATATTATACAGCGTCAAATGCAGGATGTAGAACTAACTTCGGACATAATGCTAAGTTTGAAGGAGATGTTTGGTGAGCAAGGCTGTTCTGCAAAGCAAGAAACTATGAGGCAAATTCATAATACCAAAATGATTGAAGGAACTTGAAAGCTCAAAAACGTGTTGAAAACACAAGAGCTGTTTAGACCCCCCCAATTAAAATTACGGCTCGATAGATTTTACACAACTTTAATACAAAGTGCGGAATAGTGTAAAAGTGAGCGGATGAACAAGTAAGCTACTCTAATCCATAAACTAAGCAACACAGCAGTATAATGGAATTAAACAAGAGTAGGGAAGAAGGATGCAAACACAGAAAACACCGAGACGTGTTCTCGAAGAGGAAACCGAAGAACTCGGCGAAAAACCTCTCCGCCGCCCTCTAAGCGGAAATCGATCCACTAGACAATCAGTTGGGATACATGAGTAAGCAAGAGACCCTCCAAGCCTAATCTACCCGATGCACCTAAGCCCTCCAAGCTCCTACTCCAACAAGGCTTCTCGGAACCGTGTCTTGTCTAGCACCCTGGATCCCGCAACAAGCTCCATGTTGCATCTGCCATTCCAGGCTTCTTCCAATACTTCCCAGCAGCACCAAAACGTCACTCAACACTCTCAAAGGGTGTGGTAAGTGTTTGGGCTATCAACCTCTCAATGGTGTGGAAATGGAGAGGGAAGGGTTGAGGAGATACCACAAGCAAGTGTATAGAGAAAGGTGGGGATGACAATCTCTAATTCCCAATGTGTTTGGCTAGGGTTTTCTCTCTGAAGCATTCCTCAACATTTGTGGGTAATGAGGGTATATATAGGATAGGTGCAAAATGTGTGAGTTAGTCAGTACAGGCTGGCAGAATAGCCTGTCTCGCGGGTGTCTCGCGGGAAGGCCTTACCCGCGAGATACTCGCGAGAGACAACTGTCTCCACCTGGCCTGACTCTTCGCATTCCAGCACGTGCAGGGCACATGCTTCACTTCACAGGAAGCTAGGTCGCGACATACCCGCGAGAATCCTTCAGCCTCCACATGCTTGAGTCTTCACACACTCTCTATCACACAACCCTTACAACAAATCCCACAACAAATACAGGGTATAAACGATTGATAATAATTACAATCAAATTTGGCACGGAATAAAAGCCAACATAATACATAGTTGTAAATAACAACTTTACAGAACTTCAGTGAGGGAGCATTGTCTTAGGATGATCTTTCATCTGAATACACTGGAGGTTTTAGGTGCCGATATTGATGGAGAATCCCAAGCGAATATGATACTCCAGTCACTACTAGAATCATTCAAGGAATTCAGACTTAATTATAACATGAACAAAGAGATTTATACATTGTCTAAATTAATGAATGAATTGGTTTCGGAGGAAGGCATTCTCGGTACATTCAGTGTTGATGCCAATATGGCTGAAACTTCTACTTCTCAACTTAAGTCGAAAGGCAAGGGTAAAAAGAAGAAGAAGAAGAAGGATTTCACCAAGCAAGATGGTAAACAAATTGCATTAGGAGTTGTCAACAAGGGAAAAAAGAAGGACTACGCCAAAGGAAAGTGTTTCCATTGTGGCAAGAAAGGTCATTGGAAGAAAAATTGTCCAAAATTCAGAGCTGCCAATAATAAGGGTATGAAAAGTTCATTCCTTTTTGAAATATGTTTAGTACAAAATCCCACGAATTCCTGGTGTGTGGATTCAGGTTGTACTAATCATATCTGCAATTCTTTGCAGGGGTTCCAGGAGACCAAAAAGCTGAATAAAAGGGAATTGTTTCTTACTTTAACTGATGGGAGCGGAATTCTAGTTGTAGCTGTTGGAGTATTTAATTTGTGTTTTAATTCTAGAGTTTTAATATTGAAAGACTATTTGTATGTACCTAATGTTCGTAGGAATTTAATTTCTGCAACTTATTTAGGTAAGCATGGATATTATGTTATCCTGAAAGACAATGTTGTAATAAAAAAGGATAAAGTGTTTATCTGTTTTGGCAATATTGTTGATGGTCTTTATATTTTAACTCCCGATAAACATGAATTATACAATTCTAAATTACATAATAACTCTCATGTAAAATCATTAAAGAGAAAGTTTCATTCTACTAATGATGCATATCTTTGGCACTTGCGTTTGGGTCATATTAATGCAAACAGAATTCAAAGACTGATCAAAGATGGTCTCTTAGAACCATTGGACTTTAATGAATTTTCAGTTTGTGAATCTTGTTTGGAGGGCAAAATGACCAAACGACCTTTTAATGCAAAAGGTAGAAGAGCCTAAGAGTTGCTTGAATTAGTTCATATGGTTGTATGTGGTCCAATGTCAACCTAAGCAAAAGGAGGTTATGAGTACTTCATTACTTTTACGGATGATTACTTATGATATGGTTATGTTTACCTAATGAGACGGAAGTCCGAAGCCTTTGAAAAGTTCAAAGAGTTTAGGGTTGAAGTTGAGAATCAATTGGGTAAATACATAAAGGCCATTCGATCTGATCGAGGTGGCGAATACCTTCTTGGGGATTTAAAGGATTACGTAACTCAAAATAGGATTGTATCCCAATTGACTGCACTTGAAACTCCCCAACAAAATGGTGTAACAGAAAGAAGGAACAGTACTCTTTAAGAAATGGTTAGATCCATGATGAGTTATTCAACTTTACCAATTTCCTTTGGGGGATATGCACTAAAAACTGCAATTCATATTTTAAATTTAGTTCCATCAAAATCAGTTCCCAACACACTTAAAGAATTATGGAGTGGGCGCAAGCTTAGTATGAAATATCTCCACATTTGGGAATGTCCAGCACATGTATTGAAAGGGAAGTCTGATAAGTTGGAAACAAAAACAGAAGTATACATGTTTTTAGGGTATTCAATGGAAACTAAAGGTTATTTATTCTATAATAAAAAAGATAACAAAGTGTTTGTTAGCACTAATGCCAAATTTTTGGAAGATGATTATGTGAATAATTTTAATCCTAGAAGTAAAGTTGTCTTGGCTGAATTAGATGAACCTGTAATTGAACAATCAATAGATGAAACTCGGGATAATGTGGCTGTATTAGATACACCACAAGATATTACTCATGAGATGACTAGTACATAAGTGCCTCGTCATAGTGGGAGGATTATAAGGCCACCTATAAGATTTATAGGCCTGGGAGAAACTTATGAAGCTATCTCAGAAGAGGCCGAATCTAATCCTTACACTTATGAAGAGGCAATGAATGATATAGATGCACACCATTGGGTCAAAGCTATGAAATCTGAATTAGATTCTATGTATTCCAATCAAGTTTGGGATCTTGTAAAGGCACCTAACGACATTAAACCTATTGGTTGCAAATGAGTTTATAAAAGGAAGAGATGGATAGATGGAAAGGTTGAAACCTTTAAAGCAAGGCTAGTGGCGAAACGGTATACACAAAAGGAAGATATTGATTATGAAGAAACCTTTTTACCAATAGCAATGCTTAAATCTATCAGAATTCTCTTATCCATTGTTGCTCATTTTGATTATGAGATTTGGCAGATGGATGTCGAGATTGCATTTCTAAATGGCAATCTTGAAGAAGAAATCTATATGATGCAACCGAAAGGTTTCATAGCAAAGAACCAAGAGCATATGGTATGCAAGTTGAAAAGATCCATTTATGGACTTAAACAAGCATCTAGGTCATGGACCATTAGATTTGATCAAGCAATCAAGTCATTTGGTTTTGAACAAAATCTTGATGAACCATGTGTGTACAAAAGACATCAAGATAAAGTAGTAATGTTCCTAGTGCTTTATGTTAATGATATTTTACTCATTGGAAATGATGTAGGGGAAATGTCATTAGTAAAGATTTGGTTGTCAAGCTAATTTGAAATGAAGGACTTGGGTGAAGCTAACTTCATTCTAGGGATTAAGCTTTGGCTAGATCAAAAGAATAGAATGTTAGGTTTGTCACAAGCTGGATATATAGATAAGGTTCTAGAACGGTTTAGCATGCAAAACTCCAAGAAAGGATTGCTTCCTTTTAGACATGGAGTTCCTCTGTCTGATGACCAAAGGCCTAAGACTCTTGAGGAAGAAAATATGATGAGAAAAATTCCCTATGCTTCTGCAGTGGGAAGTCTCAAGTATGTCATGCTTTGTACTAGACCAGATATCTGTTATTCAGTTGATATGGTTAGCTGATATCAATCAAATCCAAGACCAAAACATTGGCAAGCTGTAAAGTATATCCTCAAGTATCTACGAAGAACGAGAAATTATATGTTTGTTTACCGGTATGAGGATTTGATACCTATTGGCTATACTGATTCAAATTTTCAATTAAATCTTGATTTCAGAAAGTCCACTTCAAGTTATATATTCACCTTGGGAGGTGGAGCCATAAGTTGAAGGAGTGTTAAGCAATCTTGTATTGCTGACTCCACCATGGAAGCTGAATATGTTATTACTTGTGAAGTGGCAAAGGAAGCTATTTGGCTCAAGAAATTCCTTTTTGATCTTGGTGTTGTGAGAATGGAGCAAGTTCCTATCACATTGTTTTGCGACAATAGTGGAGCGGTTGCACAATCCAAAGATCCAAGGAATCACAAGAAAGGAAAGCACATTGAAAGAAAGTACCATACCATTCGAGACATTGTTGCTCGAGGAGATGTAGTAGTAGCAAAGATAGATAGTGCAAATAATGCCTTGCCCCAACGGACTTTTGAGTCACATTTGGAGGGAATGGGAGTTAGATTAGTGCACAATAGTCTTTAAGGCAAGTGAGAGATTGTTAGGATATGTGCTCTTTAAATCCTATTGTATGATGCTATGTATGACATTATGTTGTGTTTTATTATTATTTAAAATAATGGTAACATGAATATTTGTACATTATCATATAGTCCATGAGATGCATAGTATGTGATTTATGTGATTTAGTCACAGAAAATATAAGTCACAAGTTCTTTGTAAACTCAGAATTTTAGTTCGTAGTCAGTGATGAAATAGGGCATTTCATCTGCGAAAACTATAACATATCAACTAAGATGATTTGTCTTGATCATGGAAGTGGAGACTTCTAGTTGATGTGTTGATATGTTTTAAGTGTTAAGACATATTGAATTGGACCGCTGTGAGATTTATCATTCTACTAACGACTATCAAATGAATAATAAATCTCTTGAATTGGACCGCTGTGAGATTTATTATTCTACTAACGACTGTCAAATGAATAATAAATCTCACTACTTCTATTTACATCAACTCTTAATCCTGAGAGAATAATGAACTTGATCATGAAGTATAGATTACTTGATATATCAAGAGTAGGATTTAAAGTCACGATCAAAATCTTAGTATGTTGGGCAACCACATTTAGTGTTGAATGAACATATATTCTCAAGATGGAATTCATAATCTCTTAACGGAGATATAAAATATTCCCTTGAGATAAGTTTAATGGGTTTGATTATTCAGAGTGTTAGGCCTAAACACTTTAGTAAGGAGTTACTAAAGTATATATTTATGAAATTGGATTTCATTAATATATGATGAATAACTTAAAGGATTAAACCGGGTACTTAAGAATTAAGATGTAGTAATCTTCAAAGTGGCAGTCAACATTTATGACTTTGTATTACTACGAATATTTTATGAAGGGGTTGAATATATAATAAAATCTTGGGATATAATTTATTAATAAGGCCTAGAATACAATTATATTTATATAGTGGTATTAAATATAATTAATGATAATTTTGAGTTTGTCAAGAGTTGGCAGAAAGGCTCAAAAACCATTGGAGCTAGTGTCTTATTTGTTCCCTTTTGGTACCACTCCAAGCCACATACTAAAACCCAATTGGAATGACTTAAAAGGCTAGCCCAATTAAATAATCAGTTATAAGGAGAGAAACATACAGAATTTTGTAAGAGAATGAAATGGTGTGTGTGTGTGAGCGTAAGCCACTTTCTTATTCTCCTTTAAACACATACATATAAACTGATTGAGAGACCATACTTCTTGGACAGCCCAATTAAATAATCAGTTATAAGGAGAGAAACATACAGAATTTTGTAAGAGAATGAAATGGTGTGTGTGTGTGAGCGTAAGCCACTTTCTTATTCTCCTTTAAACACATACATATAAACTGATTGAGAGACCATACTTCTTGGGCACAAGTGGAATTGAAGTGAAGATTAAAAGTGATTCCAAGTACTTCTAATCTTTGGTTTTGAATTTCATCGCACCAAGGTACACTTTTGTTCTTAAATTCTAAAATTTACATAGTACATGTTATCAATTGCGAATGAAGTAGATCTGTTAATTTTTCGCTGTGTATGTTTTGTATGCGACAAAAACTATGTTTTTCCAACAATTAACTTTTATGTTGTCCCAGCCACGGTTATCAATAAGGTTATCAGGATCGAGATCCTATACAGTGAGAGGGTTTGGAGATCGAATCATAGGATTGACACAAGGATCTTAAAATCATATTTTTCAATTAAAAAAATATACTAAAAAATACCTATAATTATAATTCATAATATGTATCAAAAAACCATTAAACATAAGTAAGTTTTGACATAAATTACTAATAAAAGTCAAAGTACCAAATTACAAATACAATAAACAAAGTTCAAAAGTTACAACTCACAAATACCAAGTTCTAAGTTCTAATACGGTAATACCACAAACATATATAATATCTCATATAAACAAATCAAAATAAATAACAATACATAATGTCTCACATAAACAACACAAATCAAATAAAAATGTAAATCAAATAAAAATGTACAATACTACTATTATTTGCTGATCATTAATTAGATCCTTAAATAATAGTAATACTGTACATGCCAAGTAACAAAATCTCAAATGCTATATCAAGTTCATCTCCATTTGTTAATACCCATACACTAGTCAAGAACACATTATATCAATTATAATTTCACTGATCGTAACAAAAGGTAAGCAACTAATAACCAATATGAGTCATACAACTCGTATTTAGCCAATCCTCCCATGAGTAAGCAACTAACAGCCAAAATTCCATTAAACAATTACTAAGATAGTAAGATTCATGAAAATCTTTCAAACGTTGACAAATTATAATTAGTGAGTGTCTATGTCAAGCAACTAAGTAACTAATCAACACCGGAATTACCACAAAAAATAAAAAATAAAAAAATCATTGTCGGCATCAATGGTTTCCCTCACAGCAGCACCATCGTCAGATTTCTAAGTTTCTCGCACTTGCTCTCTATACTCTAGTCTTTTTTGTCTTATGTGATTACGTTAATTAAGTTAAGCCATTAAGGTGACGTGAGACTCGAGTTTTTTTTTTTAGCATTATTTTAATGTGTTTTTTTAATCAATTTGGGTTGGGGCCGCTAAGCTAATCTATATATTGCTTAAAAAAAAGAAAAAAAAGATCTTTAGTACCATTATTAGACCTGAATCCTATAAGATTCGGCTAGGAACTCTACACAAATAAAAGTGGTGATGAAAAATAAAAATAGTGTTAATGATGAATTTATATAAATATGATCATTTACCAATCACATTTCACAATTCACAATTTACCATCACAAAAGATAATTAAAAAAATTTACTGAAATATAATGTGTTTGCATAACAAAATTGGGAGTTTAAAATAGGTTATAATTATTTTGTCAAAATAATTACACAATGAAAAACCCTTGGTGGGATGATCACTTTACAAATATAAATACTTGTAGAGTATGGGAGTAAGGGCCGTGGTTCAAATCGGGGTTAAAAAAAAAAAAAAAAAAAAAAAGAAAAAAGAAAAAAGAGAGAGAGAAATACAAGGGAACACTATATATTAACGTATACTACGCCGTATAAGAACACATCCCAATCCCATTACAGATTTACAGCTTTCAATCTCAAAGCCGTTGAATGTTGGAACTTTGAAACAGTGTTTTTATTTTTATTTAAATAGCAAATAAAATAAATAAATAAATAATGGTAATTGGTAAATGGAAAAGAAGGTTGAAGGTGGGAACTGGGAATAGCTGAAAGAAGAGGAGAAAAAGTCTAAGCTGATTTACGCTACCGACTACTACTACTTCTTCTTCACATACCCATCTCTCTCTTACTCTCTCATTCATATTTCTGGTTGGATTAGCTGAGAAAATCAATAAAAATGGGAATGAATAATCCATTAGTGTTGAAGGTTGGGTTAGGAGTGGTGGGTCTCTGTATAGCCGGTTACATATTGGGTCCACCGCTCTATTGGCACTTCATGGAAGGCTTAGCCGCCGTGAGCCATTCCTCCTCCGCCTCTTACTCTTGCCCACCTTGCCAATGTGACTGTTCCTCTCAGCCCCTTCTCTCTATCCCCGAAGGTACTAAGATTCTCTTTTCTCTTTTTTAATGTTGTTTCTTAGATCTGCTTAAATATGCTTCCTTTTTAATTGTTTGATCTTGCAGATCTCGTGTGTTGATGGGTGCACTGTTTCGATTATTGGGTTTTTTTCTCTTTTGGTTTCTTGTATGTTGGGTAATTTATCTGGGTTGGTTTTAGTTTTTAGTTATATATGCCATGCCACTCAGTCAGAGATGTTAAAGTAACTAATATGTGGTGCTTTAATAGCTTTCTTTTGTGAATCTGTCTTCCATGGTGTCCAATTGGCTTCAGATCTATGCTGGATTGGTACGGATGAATTTGTATTTAAGTGCATGATATGAACATTGGACTGGTGTTTTCAGATATTTGGTTTTATGCACTCACTGAATTTCAACTTTTCAAGGATCTTTTTTCTTGTTTCTTGTTTCTTTTATGTTTATTGTTTTGCTTGTTGAAAAATGTGATTTTAGTGCCTATGAATATGATTCTATGAAGAAGTGTGTTAGGTGGGGTTTCCTGATAGGCTGTCATTCTTTCTTTGCAATGATAGAACACTCCCTCAATTTCTTTGCTCATTTGCTTGTTGTGAATAATACTCCACTTGCTTTGCTGGATTATATGATGTTTGATATTCTGCTCCTACCTTCTGGTAGTTATGATAATCAAACATATACTTATTTCAGTTTCTTTTCCTGTACTTATGCAGGATTGGGCAATGGTTCCTTTGCAGGTTAGTTTCTGTCTCATGAATTAACCGTTCAGGAATCAGTATGTTTTAGGTTGATTTGGTATATGAAACCCAAAGAAATTACTTTTTCCTAAAATTGTTTTTGATAAATAATGATTTTTATTGAACCAAAAAAAGAGTCACCCAAGTATACAGGATGTATACAACTGGGGACCAATACTTTTTCCTTAATATTGTTCCTGTTGTAAATTTATTTGGTATATGAAACATGAAAGAAACTTACTTTTTCCTTAATATTGAGTAGTACACACATTTGCATGGAAGTAGGAATGGAGAATATGTTGTTACTCCTTGCAATTAGACAGTGTGCAGTTCTCTTTGTGATGGATCACTATTTTGGCCTGTACATTATTCTATTCAGATGAACTTTGTCTAGTTTTTGGTTGTGTTCCTTTCAAATTTCCTTTACAACTTACACCTCTAAACATAGAAGGTACTTAATAGGGGTCTTGGTGTAGGAAGGAATTGCAAAATATGAAATAAAAGGGAAACAAAAGAGAGTGGACAAATCCTAGGCTTCATCACCTAGAATCTGTTTGAAACCCTAGGCCTGAACATTTAAGGGTTCTTGGAATCACCACCAAGCTTAGAGAAACTTCTTTAAGCAGGAAATTTATTATTCCAATTACAATGCTTCAAGCTATTCTTGGAGGCTCTTTTTAATAGGCTTCAGGGATTACATTAAGGCACAATTGCATCCCATAAAATCCTTAACAAGAAATATAGTTCAAAATTCAAAAATAAAATTTGGAAGAAAAACTGAAATAATTTGATTGTGCTCCTTCCATCATTCTCCCATGGTTGGAGTAAATTTGACCTCATGTTTTGAAGTGTTTTAGGACAAGATAATGGTGCTTGACACTGCACCAACTCTTGAAGCACTTTTGGCATCACTAAGAGGTGAGAAGCCTTGTGCTTGACCACATTATTAAATGCATTTGAATGGTAAAATCTATTGGTGGAATTAATATTGATAATTCATCCTTAGGAAACCCCATCATATTAGACATTTTCACTTTGTGCACCTTAGAAGGTTGATGAGTAACAGGTGCATCAAACTCAATTTTCATAATATGTGCATCCTCTAATTCTTGGCACTCGTTGAAAATCTCCACTTCAATTAGTGACTCTCCAACATGCCATGTTGTGTCTAACACACATGGTTTTGGTAGTAGTTAGTCTATGTTTGTTAGCGCTTGTATTACTTTTTCAGTACCAGGTTCAGGTGGCATATGAGGTTCCCTTATAACCAGGGTTTCATTACACACACCACTGTCTCCTGTGTCTCCCATCTGTGAAATTGTGGTTTGATTGCAGGGATAAGCCATTAACTGGATTATGTTGACAAGTCTCAGATGACTCTCAGTATGGCTTCCATTGATACTAGAGTAGGCTAAGGAGTAGGACTAGAAACTATGCAAACATTCATCTTGTCTGTTTCAAATTGCGCCACGTAGCCAGTAGCAGGTTTTTTTTCTTCTTGTCTTGGATTGTTTATTTGGATCAGGACAGATATTTCCTTTGATAGGGGGCTGCTATTGGTATCTCCTCTCCTTATAATTTTAGGTGGAGTAGAGGCCATGGGTTCAAGAACCATTAGGTGCGTGTAAGTTATCAAGAATAAAAATTAAAAAAAAAATCTTTTGATAGGACTGCGGAACATATTTCTCTATGAATTTTTTCTTTCATTTCTTCCCAACAGTTATGATAGGCTTGTCCTTTCCGAGGTGACAGTAATACCATAACAATAGTCCCTAATTCTACCTATCAGTTTCATCTTGGCAAATCTAAGATTCTTATTATCTGATAAACCTATTTGATTTAAGAATTAGTCCATGTCATATAACCAATTAATGAAGATCCATGGGTCTTGACAACCATCACAGGCACCTCTAAAATTACCATTGTACATTGATATAATAAACTTCAACAAATTGAAATAAGATTTGGCTTGTGACATTAGCTAGGCTAATTCTTGGCATGTGCTGCCATGGATCACACGGTTAGGCTGGGTCTTGAGTCTGGACTATAGAAAAATGCTAGTGGGCTTTATTTATTTGTTTATTTTTTGTTTAAAAAAAAAAAAAAAAAGATACAACAGCCATGTAGATGATTTTGCAGGGATAAGGAGGCTAGTGTGGCTGCACTTATGAAGTACACCAATGGCGTCCTTGTTTGGGGTATCAGTTTCTTTATGGGTGTGCATGCTTCGGAATTAGAGGCTATGTTAGGCTTCTTGGATACCATATATGGTTCTTCAATTAGGGGGTTTGGTGAGGATAAGATGTGTTGGAAGCCTAGTAGAGATAAGGGGTTTAAGGTTAATGATTATTATAGAATTTTAGTGGGCTCTACTGACTTCTGTTTTCCTTGGAAAAGCATTTGGAAACAGAAGGTTCCTTCTCGAGTAGCTTTCTTTGTTTGGACTGCTGCTTTAGGGAAATGCTTGACAATTGACAATTTACGAAAAAGGAAGGTTTGGATATTGGATTGGTGTTACATGTGCAAGTGTAATGGTGAATCAGTTGACCATCTCTTCCTTCATTGTCCGGTTGCTATGCATCTGTGGGTTATGGTTTTGGGTTTATTTGGAGTAAGCTGGGTTATGCCGCAATCCGTTTTTGGGCTCTTAAGAGTGTTGGCAAGGCAGGTTTGGTCGTCACCGAAATGGTTTTATTTGGTTAATTGTACCCCATTGCTTAATGTGGTGTCTTTGGAGGGAGAGAAATAGTAGGTGTTTTGAGGATATTGAGAGATCCATACCAGACCTCAAGTCATTTTTCTTTAGCACTTTATTGGATTGGTTGGTTGCTATGCAAAACCAATCATTCCCTCCTTATTTTGATTTCCTTGATTCTTGTAATTTTTGTCTTTGAGTTGTTGACCCCTTGTACACTCCCTGTGTACTAGGGTGATCCTTTTTGATATCAATAAAACTTATTACTTATCAAAAAATAAATAAATAAATAAATGTCATAGAGGGCTTCTCAATTTTACCAAAAGAAAGTTGTTCAAAGATGAGGGCCAGCATGGAAATGATCGTGGGCATCTTTGCAGTTGAACTTTGTCAATGTGGTGGTTGACTGGTATGGATCGAGCAAGGAAAGTTGCATCCAGGGAAGGGGATTGGCATGGCTGGTGATCAAAGGCAATCACACCACTTGGCTCTAGCGGCAATTAAATGAAGTTCCAGCATGAGCTTTACTTGATCATATATCGATGAGTTGAGTTTTCTGTAGTGGTTTGGTAGTGGGGTCAAGTGGGTGAGTGTGGTAGTACAAGAGTCAGTAGCATTCAAATCAGTGTGACGTTGGGTTTAGGACCTGCTACAGAAGCCACTGGTTGAGGGCAATGACTTGACGGATTGTGATAAATTTGGATGACTGGCAAGAGTAGTGGGTTTGGATTGGAAATTGAGAGTCGATGGTTGTGGGGTATGTTTGTGGGTTCACAGGGTTCATGGTGGTTTGGGGTTGTCTAGGTTAGAGGCTTGGGGGTTGTTTATGGTGGCTTTCGTCACTGATCTGTGAGGGTGGCAACCTTTTTTCTTTCTTTTTTTCCTTTTTATTGCTTTGGGTTATGATTAATATTATGAGTTTACTGGGTATTTTGTGGGCTATGGGTTGGTTGAGTGGTTTAAGATTCCAACAACTTTGACTTGTTAATGAGTTTGATGGATTTGGGTGACAATGTAGTTCACTGACACAGCTTGTAACAGGGATCATATTCTGCTTTGGTAACAAATTTGATGCAAGGAAAAATTGCGAAGTTGGAAATGAAAGGGAAAACAAGAGAATAACAAATCCTTGACTTCCCCACTAGAATCTACCTAAAATCCTAGGCTTCACCATCAAGCTTAGAGAATATCTCTGATTAGAAAAATGCTTATTTCAATAGCAATGCTTTGAACCATTCCTAGATCCTCTTTTTTATAGGCTTCTGGGTTATATTAAAGCACAATTAAATTCCATAAAATCCTCAACAGTTACAGCTAAATTTAAAATTCAAAAAGAACCATAAGTCAAAATTCAGAAATGAAATATGGAGAAAATTTTGAAATAATAAATTCTGAAATAATTTTGGTTGTACTCTCTTTATCAATTTTAATCTAAATTTTGAACACTGAGATACAAATGCTCCCCCTGTTAACTATTAAGGGATGTTGAGAGGTTTATCAAGTTTTAGTTTTTTATTGGCTTTTGACATGATGTCAATTGGAGTAACAATCTCTTTCTAATATTTACTTCAACACAACACTTCAAAGTTAATTCAAATTTGTATCGGGGTGAATTTGGCCACCTCTCACAGATATTAAATCTTTTCAATTTTAAATGCATTTCTTATTGGATATGTTTTATAATTACTTTGAATTTTATGGTATCTAGTCACATATATAGAATATTATCCTAGTCGCTAACACATACAAGTAAACAAAAAATGTTTATAGATGCTACATATTTATTTAACAAATGTTAATAAATTAAAAATCAAATTAGAGATTTTGTGGAAAATAACTTACCTGTCAATTAAGAAAGTAACAGAGAGTATTACTTTAAATAAAGTAGAATGGAGAAAGAATACAAGTGCTAACTAATTTGTCGAGTATCCATAGCCGACCCCAAAATTTTGGAGCTAAGGCTTTGTTTGTTGTTGTTGTTGTAGAATATAACTACCTAATTTAAGTAGATTTTATTTGGAGTAAGACAAAATCTAATTTAATATGAATTTGTTTAGTGTTCGGTTGCTTTATCCAAAAGAAAATGAGTTCTAATTAGTTTAAACTAGCATGGTTTAGCGCTATTCATAACTCTAAAAACAAAATTAAAAAAGTATTAGAATGATAATGTGGAAAAAAGTGGACTTTCAAAAGCATATGTGGTAACATTAGAAGAAGTCAACAAAAAGTAATAAGTTTTCATTGGGACCGTGGCTTATGTTGTTGTTGTATTAAAAAGTGAAATAGACAATAATATTATCATTTATTCATTATGGTTTTTGGTAGCGTCCCACTTTTTTTGTATTCATTTTTCTTGTTTCCATGGGTGTTGAGCCACCTTAAAGGATGGATTTATGACCTAAAATTTATTTAATGTGAACTGCCAGATCTGGTGGCTGGTGCAGTCCTCTTATACTCTATTTGCTGTTTTAATGAGGTTAAATAGTTTGTATTTTAATGTGGAAACTGAGGTGGACCGCCCACAGTTTTTTGTATGTGAAGACAACAGGATATATAATGGGTAATAATTAAGGCATTGAAATTCATGAGTTTTTATTTTATTTTATTTTTGCTTGCACCACTAATAATACTAATTGATGTCTTAGCTTGATGATAAAAAACAGTTATCATGGAGTGAACACCATAGATTGAAGTTCTATCTTATCTATCAAAATAACAAATAATACTGATTGAAGTAGTAAAATGGGACATCTTAATTAAGGAAGTAGTAATAGAAAAAATTGACAAGGTAAGATTCCCATTTATTCATCAGAAGGAAGTAGTAATAGATAGTACGATTTTGGACATAAGAGAATGACAAAGAAGAATACATGTGGTCAACACCCAACTGTTCTGTTGATGATATGTAGCTGGCCCCGAAGCTTTAGGACTAAGATTTTGTTGTTGTACTAGTATCCCATAGGAACCATACTGATAATAAACCTTACTTTATGTTTACTTGTGATGTGAAGTCTGCTGCTGGTTACTGGCATGAAATACACTGTATTTGACTATTTTCTTTTTCTTTGGACTTATTTGGTCATCGGAAATCAACTAGCAGTATAAAGCAAAATGATGATGTACTTGAAGGATGATAATGAGGATTTGGTTTTTTGAATCTCAGTTCTTTTGGTAACCAAAACTGCTTTCTTTTTGTTGGATTGGCGTATATAATGCAGATTGTGCAAAGCATGACCCAGAGGTGAGTGAAGACACTGAAAAGAATTTTGCAGAGCTATTGACAGAGGAACTGAAGCTACGGGAAGCCACATCTTTGGAAAATGAGCAGCGTGCTGACATGGCTCTGCTTGAGGCAAAGAAAATCACGTCCCAGTATCAAAAGGAGGCAGACAAGTGCAATTCAGGCATGGAAACATGTGAGGAAGCAAGGGAAAAGTCTGAAGCTGCATTAGTGGCTCAAAAGAAACTAACCGCAATGTGGGAGCTCAGAGCTCGTCAGAGAGGATGGAAAGAAGGGATTGCCAAATCTCATGCTCAGACTCAGGGAAATGTCCAGACTGCCTAAAAGACCATGGCCCTGTGAGGAACAATTTTAAGGCAAGGCAACTGTTCTACATGGTACCGTTCTTTATGCTGGCAGTGATGAATTTTTACTAGGCCTCACCTCCAAGAGGATTCTTCATAAATCTGTCCATCTTTTTAAGCAATATAAATTATATATTATCATTAATAGTCAAGTATAGAAACCTCATCACTATTAAGCCTTACGGAAACTGCCAATCCCAATCGGTGCAAAAATGCCCAGATTTCTCAAATTTCCACCCCAATTTTAGTTAAAGGTTCCACTTGTAAGATTCATAAACTAGAGACTAATATTTTTGGTCTTATTTCCAAGCCAAACTAGAAATTGTGATTAAATGTGAAAATATTTCCCTTTCTTTCTTGAAAATTCCTATTTTGTACCTATCAAAAAAATAAAAAATTCCTATTCTGTCACTGGATGTAGCTGCTTATCATGCATGGTGAACTTTTTGGTGTGCCGATCAGATTGATTTCTTCTTGTTACAAGAAGTTCAAATATGGAACTTGAAACTCAGAGCATGTTTTCTAAACTATTATCTTTTATTTTTTGAGAGAAAAGTCCATCAATATATTATTCAAGTAGTTGGTAAATCAGCATGAACAAAATTAACAATGTAATCAACAATGTTTGGAGGAACAGATTCTATCCAAACTAAAAGCAGAAAGGACAACCTAACTCTCTTAGTCAAGGCATTTGCAACATAATTACCCTGTCTAACAGTATGAGAGAAAGACCAATGCTGAAGTGAACTAATGAACGACACAATATCCTTTAGTAAATGCCAAAGCTGAATTATACAAATCTCCATTTTTAAAAGTATTAAAGATTACCTCTGAATCACCTTCAAGAATAGAATTATCCAACCCAACTTCACTGAAGAAAAGAGTAGCACGTTTAGTAGCCAACAATTCTAGTAACGCAATAGATGAAGGGTTTAGAATTATCCAACCCAACTTCACTGAAGAAAAGAGTAGCACGTTTAGTAGCCAACAATTCTAGTAACGCAATAGATGAAGGGTTTAGAATTTTTTCTGACAGGGAGGCCATTACCTTACCCTTGGAATTTCTGATGACCGCACTAATACCAACTTCTCTAGTATTTGAAAAAAAAATAGCTCCATCAAAGTTTAATTTAAAACTGTCCATATCGGGTGGCTTCCACTTAACACATTAATGAGGCTTTGTTTTCACTGGTGCAGCATTGAAACTCTTGTACTTGTGGAGATACTAACGAGCCTCGATATGAATTCTGTCCAACAGAGTAGCAGATTCTTTTAAGTCATTATAAACTATTTTCTGAATGCTTTGACATCCATTGGTTTTTTTCTAACACAATTGTGTGGTGGCTTGTAAACACTCAGATTTAACCAGTAATAGCATAATTACAGTTTTTACTTTTTATAAGATGGTATGAATTTACTTGCATTTTCATTTTTCAAGCTATCGATGGTCTACAGTTACGGATCCTAAAATCTCAAACCTAGTTTGGCCTGGATTTTAAAGTAAAAGGTTACAGAGGATGGTCCTAAAAATCCTAGACCTAGTTTATCCTGTGTATTCTCTCTTGCCAAGTTCTGAATAATGTATTCTCCCAACTTTTTCTTAGGGGAAGGAAAGCAATTCTCACTTGTTCTACTTAGAAGTTAGAACATTCATTTGGGGCTTCCAATCACTTCAATCAAGCCCATTGGTAAGGAAAAGATTGCTCGATGTCTTAGACCCAAATGATTTATCGGAACATGCCAATTCTAAGTTTGTATGAAAAGTGTGCTAAAATTTTAGTGTGTCATGAAAAATTGGTACTAAACATACCATTTGTGTCTCTTTTAGTGAGTATGTCAGTAAGGTTTGAGTATCAAATTGATTAAGGAATTTAATTGATATTCATAAATTACATGTCCCGTTTTTATTCGGGTTCAATTACTTTGTCATATTTGGTCCATTTATTTTTATCAAATTTATTTAGAAATCTAATTAATTTCTTTTAATTAATGGTTATGTCAAGATATATTGGGAATTAATTGTTGTTTTTTAAAGTTCAATACATTGCATAGGTGAATTAAGGAAATCCACGGGTGCGACATGTGATAGAAAATTCTCATTACCTCATAAGGTGACATCACTCGTGTGGTGTCGCCAATTCTTATCCACGAGTGGTGTCATCCATTCTTATTCACAATCCCTAAAATCTAAAGACTCGTATATAAACCATCACTTTCCCTTATTCAACAACCATCAGCCCCTTAGGAGGCACAATCCCAAAAATATTTCCTTTGTACCCACGGCAAGGCCTTCCCCCTCTTCTTTTGGTTCTCATCCTCAACCTCTACCTGAAATCCCATACAACAGTTATTTCCAGCCCCTCCAAAGCTACAAAAACAGTGCAAAAAGCCTTCTCAAACTCCAAAGAAAACTGCAAAAAGTTCTCATTCCTTTTATACCTAAACATCAAACCTAGCATTAATTCCTTAGGCTCAATCTAAATACAATCCATCTGATTTCCAAAGAACTTCAGGCCCACACCAATAAAAATTAGTAAGCTTAATTTTGTTCTTTCGCAAGTCCATTTACAACATAGGCCCAAACCAGCCCATACATCATATTCACTCAAAACCAACAAAGTCAAATCCCAACCTGCGGACCTACCAATGCAAACATTTCTCAGGATTATCATCAAACCCTTAAACTTTCTTAAAATAAATTTTCAACCTCTAAACTTGTCCAAATATCAAATTGACCCCTAAACTTTTCCAAAATACCTTTTCAACGCCAAAACTTTTCAATATTATATCTTAATCCTCCAATCTTCCCAAAATCACATTTTGACCGTACAATTTTCACAAAAATACTTTTTGACTCCCAAAATATACAAAATTTGCACAAAGGCCCTTTAGGCAACAAAAATGCATTTTCAATCTCATTTTGTGCCAAGATAAAAAAAAATTTTCATTTAAAAATAATAAATCATCAACTGACATTATTATCATATTTTATATGCATTTAACCTTTGTGTTCTTGTTATTTCTTTGTGTCCCTTTGCATGATATAAAGTATGTTGGTGAAAATGAATTATAAAATTGCATTTTGTATGCTATGCTATATTATGGAGTGAAGTAAGTCTCACTTAAATTCCCCATGCAATTTACTTTCCTAGTAAATGCCATACAATCACACGTTTAGCTATGCCATTTTGATCTTGATTTCTAAAATAAATTGTTCACATGTACATGCATACACATGTCTCCCGAGGGTAGATTATACATGTTATGCATTCACATGTCATTTTAGGATAGATTCCTATACACATCATGAATTCACATGTCATCCTAGGATAGTTTTGCTTTATTTTATTACATATATGCATAACATCCTTTCTTTTAAAGCCAAATGTCAAATATTTTGGTGTATATTTTAAATGGTGATATTTGAGATTAAATTTGAAACAAGGTACTATCCTTTTGAATAGGTGTTGTGGGGTGCCTAACATTTTCCCCACACATAATTGAGTTTTCAAATCTATTTCTTATGGTTCGAAACATTTTGTTATTTTCTATTTTAGCTTAGGGGCCTTAGGGTTTTCTTAGTTAATTTAGGAAATAAAATTAATTATACTTAGGTGACCAATCACTCCTTAGAATTCCAATGGTTAGTGGCTACTCCTAAAAATGATTGTAATTAAGGAAGTTCACTAGCACACACCTCCCCCTAGTATTGCACACATGTCACACTTTTTGCATTTTATGCCAAACACGCGACACCAAGTGAAAAACACTTGATGGTTTTGGGTTTTTTTTGGGGGGGGGGGGGGGGGGCAATGTCAAGCATGGCTGAAATCCGAGAACAACAGCAACCACCACAAAGTTACTTTCTTTACATGCTTTATTTCTTTACCGTCTTCATTGTATATTTATTTTCCATATTTGTTTTAGGGTTTAGGCTTGTAAATGATTGATTATTAGGGCCTTCATATTAAAACTCATTTAAATATAAGAGATAATTACACTTTACCCACTTGTGGTTTGCCTCTAATTCGATTTGCCTACTCGTGGTTTCAATTTTGACACTTTACCCACCTGTGATTCCCTCCGTTACTCTTCCGTAACTCAACTCCAGTGCAGACGTTACTCTAACACATAAACTCATCAAAAACAGAACCTAAAACAAATCAAACACTCCTCACTCCCAAAACACACTCTCATCCTACGTGCTCATCAAACGAAGATCACAATGCAATGTGCTTGAGATAATGGATTGAGAACCTCCTGGGTTTTGATCGTGCAAGCAAATCGAGGAAGAAGGAGACACGGTGGGAAGAACCACGACATTTAATCAGGTTCTTGGAGGGAACAAACTTTTTAGGTGCCATAGTCAAGAAACTAGAGGGAGAAGAAAAGAAAATAGAAAACACATTAGGAAAGAAAAGGCTTAGGAAAGAGGAAAAGAAAGAGCAATGCATGGCAATGCATGAACATATGACGTGTAAAAAGAAATTGCATCATGGGTAAAAACCCTATCCAAACTACAACACTCACAAGGTATAATCAGTCACACAATCCTAGAATGCATGAAACATTGTTATAATGAACATAGAATGCAATGCATGAACATGTGAGACCATCTTCAAAAAACCCAACCCAAAAATTTTAGCAAAAACACAAAAACCCTAACAGATTTTCCCAAAACATAAAACCTAGGTCTAAATTCATGAAAGAAAGAGAGAAAAAAGGATTAAGAGCACTTACCAAAGGATTGAGGCTTGGATAAGGCTGAAATCTTCATGGGTAGAGAGGATTTTGAGAATAAAAGGTGTTTGGGTCGAGAGATAAGAGAAAATGATAGAAATATTTGAGTGAAGAGCAAACCGGGTCGAACCTCGGGTATATATAGAAACAGTTGTCTTGATAGATCGAGCAGGTATCGTGAACAAAATCTCGATAGATCACGGAGGTATCGACGACAAAATAGGCTTAATAGATCGAGGAGGTGTTGAGCAGCTATTGAGCAGACAAAGACTTCAGAGAAGAGGCTCAATGGATCGAGCTATCTGTTGAGAGGTATTGAGAAAACCCAAAATTCTCGAGAGATCGAGGAGGTGTCGGGCAACTATCGAGCTTCTATCGAGAGTTCAAAAAAGATGTTTTTCAAGGAGGAAAACAACAAGAGATGAATGCAACCAAGATAGACACCAAAAAAATCAATCAAAGAGCATGTTAAGCACTCAAACACATCATCAACTCTAGATGCGAAGCATTCCTAGATAAAAATAAATAAATAATAAAAAAAAACACTAAACAAGTCTAACCAATTTTATTTCAAAAACAAGTTTAGACAATTTAGAGAGCATATACTACCACATGTATTCTTTGTGATGGTCAAATCATATTGTACCTATACAATAGTATCAAGAGTAGCAAAGAGTATGTGTGTTTGTGAAACTTTTACGAGAGAGTATAAGTAAATCATTATATGAAGAGTAATAATATAAAAGGATCAAATACATTCACACACAATCATAACTGTTTGATGGGGACTATCAAATTCGAGGTACATCATATAACTCACACATCTCCTAGAAACACGCTTGTAACCATATTTGAAAGCATTTTAATTCTTTTTGCTTCACATGTTCTTTGCATATTTTTCTTTTATACATAACATGACATAACACGCATGGGTAAGTAAGAGAGAAAAGAATTACCCAATTATGAAAGCCGAACATCTTGTTTTTGCTATGCAAGTGCTATACCTTACCGAGCACGGCTTTTATGAATTACACACAGATTTTGTATGATTGACAAGTTTTAGTGGTGAGATGGTTATTTATGCCTTTCACTTAGGATTTTTTAGTCTTTCCCGTCAGAAAGAGTAATTTAATATATGAAAGATAAAAGATCAACCAGATCATACAAATCACATAAACGAGCCACAAAGCTTACATTTCTTAGTTGTGCATGAAGATGCTCATCTTAGCTACAAGAGATACAAAGTTAAGAAACTTTATTTCAAATGCCATCCAAGGTACACAAGTACCAGTACATACAAACACACACTGTTTTAGTATTTTTCAAAATTTTCCCCATTTTTATTATAAAAAAACTTAAAATAAAGCATAAAGTCAAACAAATAAATAAACAAAGCATCAAAAGCTAGAAGAGCAGATGCATGAAAGAAGAAGAAAAAAGGATCACTCCAAAGAGATAACACCAATGTTTTGGCGCAAGAATTCAAAGCGTCTACCATCCAAGGGTTTAGTGAAGAGATCAGCCTTTTGATCATCATTGTGGATGAACTCAAGGGCGAGAATGCCATCCTCAACCAACTCACGAATAAAGTGATGTCAGATCTTAATGTGTTTGTTTCGAGAATGTTGAAACGAATTTTTAGAGATGTTTATGGCACTGGTATTGTCACAATAGATAGTGAGATATTTTTGACAAATACCATAATCAAGAAGAAGTTCTTGCATCCAAAGAAGTTGAGTATAGCAACTACCAGCATCGATGTATTCTGCCTCAGCAATAGAGAGAGATGGAATTCTACTTCTTACTCATCCATGAGACAAGATTATTACCTAGATAAAAACACCCACCGGAGGTGTTTTTACAGTCATCAACATTCCCTGCCCAGTCCGCATTAGAATATCCAGCTAACATATCATTAGTATCCTTATCATACCAGACTCCAAAATTACTAATGGATTTAACGTATTTGATGATATGCTTTACCACAGTAATGTGAGATTCTTTAGGATTAACTTGATATCTAGCACACACTCCTACATTGTAACTAATGTCAGGTCTGCTAGTAGTAAGATAAAGAAGACTACCTATCATGCTTCTATAGAGAAATGGATCAACACTTTTTCCTAGCAGATCAACAGTGAGTTTCACATTTGGACTCGTAAGAGTTCTAACAAGACTAGCAGACTCAACACCAAACTTCTTCACAAGATTTTTAGCATACTTAGATTGAGAGATGAAAATACTTAAGTCGCTTTGTCGAATTTGCAAACCAAGGAAGTAGTTCAATTCTCCAATCATGCTCATCTCGAATTCGGTCTGCATCATGCTTAAGAAGGAATGAGCAAGGTCATCTTTTGTAGATCCAAAGATGATATCATCCACATAGACTTAAGCTACAACAAGTTCTCCTTCAACTTTCTTGATGAACAGTGTTTGATCAGCTTGTCCTCTTGAGAATCCATTGGACACCAAATATTCAGTGAGACGATCATACCATGCTCTAGGTGCCTGCTTCAATCCATAGAGTGCTTTCTTAAGATAGAGCACATGATTTGGAAAGTGAGGATCAACAAATCCTTTTGGTTGTGCAACGTAGACTTCCTCTTTGAGAAATCCATTCAAAAAAGCACTTTTCACATCCATCTAATATAACTTGAATTTCAAGTGACAAGCCAAAGCAAGTAAGACTCATATGGACTTAATGCAAGCAACATGAGCAAAAGTTTCATCAAAGTCTAGTCCTTCAACTTGAGTGTAGCCTTGAGCTATAAGTCTAGCTTTGTTGCGAATGATGCTCCCTTCCTCATCAGTCTTATTGTGAAATATCCATTTGGTGCCAATGATATTCACTCCTTCTGGTCTAGGTACTAGAGTCCAGACATCATTTCTCTGAAACTGATGAAGTCCATCATGCATGGCTTCTACCCAACTTTCATCTTGAAGAGCATCTTCAACCTTAGCAGGTTCAACTTGAGACAAGTAATATGAATAAGAAACAAAGTTAGCCACATATTTATCAACAGTACACGTTCGCAAGGTAAGTTCATTTATGTTTCCCATGATCACTTTTGGAGGATGATTTAGTTTGATTCTGGATGAGGGTTCTTTTTCCAAATGATCATTAGGCTGAACCGATGTAGAAGCATCTTTTGAGGTCTGTGTTGCACTAGGTGAGGCAGGAGAAGGAGGATCTTGATCACCTACTTCTTGATCAACTTCAGGAGTCAGAGGGAGGATGGACTTGGGCAGTTGATTAACATCTTTTAAAGACTCCGAAGTTGATGCTTCATCAATCACAATTTTAACAGTTTCCATTACCTTTCTAGTTCTTTTGTTTAGCACCTTGTAAGCTTTGCTAGTGGAGGAATATCCAAGAAAGATCCCTTCATCGCTTCAGGTGTCAAACTTTCCCACGTTCTCCCTGTCCTTTAGAATGAAGCAAGTGCTACCAAATATTCTGAAGTATTTTACATTTGGTTTCCTTCCTTTCCACAGCTCATATGGAGTCTTATTTGTGCCTGGTCTGAAGTACACCCGATTCACAATATGACATGCAGTGTTAATCGCCTCGCCTCATAGGTCTTTTGCCATATCCTTATTGTGTATCATAGCTTTGGCCATCTCCTGAATGACTCTATTCTTCCTTTCAACTACACCATTTTGTTCAAGATTGATAGGGGCTGAGAATTCTTGAGCTATGCCAGCCTCTATGCAGAAGGACTCCATTTGAGAGTTCTCAAATTCTTTACCATAATCACTTCGAATTCGATTAACTTTCAGCCTTTTTTCATTCTGCAACCTTTTTACACAATGTCTCTATGTGTTGAGGAGCTTCAAATTTTGATCGTAGCAAAATGACCCAAGTGAATCTGGTGAAGTCATCTACCACCACCATGATGTATTTCTTTCCTCCAAAAGACTTTGTTCTAGTTGGACCCATAAGGTCAATGTGGAAAAGCTCGAGAGCCTTTGTAGTGGTAGTGGTCAGAGTGTCATGATGTTGAGCTTTTGATTGTTTTCCAAGTTGACATGGTCCATAAATAGTATTTACCACTTTACCGAGTTTAGGCATCCCTAGAATGGCTTCATTCTTTGACATAAATGACAGTTGCTTGTAGCTGGCATGCCCTATCCTTTGATGCCATAAGTCTTCATTTGGCATTCAAATGTTATTGCACACAATCTCAGCATCAGGAACTAGACCATAGCAATTATCCAGTGTCCAAATCCTGCTTATGAGTTGCTTACCTGACTCATTTAACACCAGACATTTTCCTTTTGAAAACAGCACCATAAAGTTTTGATCACAAATTTGACTTATACTTAGTAGATTCACTCTCAACCTTTCCACAAACAACACATTTGTAATGTCCAGTAGCCCTGGTAGAGATATGATTCCCTTACCCTTTATTTGAGATTTGCTTCCATCACCAAAAGTGACATTACCACCTGTCTTGGATTCAAAAGTCTTAAAGAGACTGCAGTCTCTAGTCATGTGTCTTGAGCAACCACTGTTGAGATACCATAGACATGTGTTCATCACCTTGAAAGTAGAGTGCATCATGAAGTATATTTCGTGCTTATTTGCCATATCATAAGGCATGGTCTTTTCTTTGATTTGATCACCAAATGGTTTTACCCTTGCCCTTATCTTCTTGAGCTGTACACCTTTAAGAAGATATGTTTTGAGATCGTCTAGTTTTCTTCTGCTCATAGATATACCTTTTTCAACAATCATTAGGATTAATTTCAAATATCTTTTTGACTTGCATGTCCTTAGAAACTGGAGCATATCAATGTTAGAAACCAGAAGATATTTGAAGAAAAAGATCTTTTCATGCAATTTGATTCCATGACAACAGGGGTCAATGGATCACACAGCAATGATTAAAACCTAATTAGAGTGTGCCCACTTTGATACCACTTGTTGGGCCAAGATAGCTTGACCCTGGTTAATTAATTCAATTACCCAAGTTGATTAATTAGGTTCAATTGCATGCAAATCGTGAAGGCACCAAAAAATTACTAAATAAACTAAATGCAGCAGAAATTAAATTGACACAGTGATTTTGTTGATAAACGAGGAAAACCTCTCGCAAGGCAAAAACCCCACCGAGTGATTTTAAGATCATCACTCTCAAGAATCCATTAATCAACAATCAAGCGGTTACAAGTATAAGGAATCTTACCAACTACCCTGGTCTATCCCAAAATACCAATCTACAATTGAACCTTTGTTCCAATACCCAATTGGACTTAATCTTGTAAGTCTTCTTTCTCTTGATGCACAAATCTCCAATCTGCGACTAACCTTTTGCACGGATCCCAGTACGTGATTAACTCTAGCAACTTTGAACAATATTGTTGGCTGTAAAGTTCTTTACTTCATCAACAATGAAGATCAAGAAGCACTTGGTTACAAAACTCTATGATGTATAAACGCAGTAGCTTCTCATAGATAAAACAAATCTCTTAGTCTCTGTATCCATGCGTGACGGCTCTTAAAATAAGCCTTATATATATCTAGGGTTTTGAGAAAAAAAAAACACTAAACAAATACATAAGCTTAGGCCGAATTTCAGATCTGGAGAACTAAAAATCGTAAATCTCAATAGATCGAGCTGTTGTCGAACTATCTATCGAGCTTCACATTAAGTCTCGATTGTAGTCATCTGTCGAGCTATCTGTCGAGACTTAATGAACATCTTTTCTTCACTTATTTCTTGAACCAATCTTCATGTCTTTTAATACAAACACTTGATATGCTTAAACAACATATATCTTGATGAATTAAACCCATCTTAGATCTATCCAATTACAAGTAAAGTGCATTTTGTCAAATGATTAGCCAATTACATAAAACATGACCCTAACAATATTGGTTACGCCAAGTTTCTTATTACACTGTTGTTATGTATATAATTTTGAAAATCACTATTGGATACTACATATATAATATTAATTCACTATCACTATCCGTGAAATTTTACTAAATACAACACAAAAAAATAAAAAATAAAAAATAAATTGGTTCAATAGTATCTCCTAAATTGAATGGGATAAGTTCATGGGATCGTTTAGCTCAATTACAGTTTGTTATGTTCAAAATCTTCACACACAAAATATGTAAATAGAAACAATATAAAAATAAAATACACTCATTAGTTCAACACACACACACACACACACAAAATCCTTAAAAATCTAAACAATTTAATTTGTATGAAAAGCTAACAAAAGTAAAATCTAATTTTAATTCTGATCAAATTTTCTCTAAGCTTTGGTTAAGTGTGTGTGTGTGTGTGTGTGTGTATTACGTAAGTATATTTATATTTGACTCATCATTTTTAACACTAAATTAACTCACTTGGTATAAAAATTTAAAAATATTAGATTAGATGAGACACATGGTACAAAATTAAACTCCAAGAGCATCCACAACAGATGTGCCAAATGCCAAATATTTGGCATATTTGGCACACCAAACACAAAAACCCCCTTTATCAAATGTTCCAAATCTCATAATTTTTGCCACATATGAATAGTACCGTTCCATTTTGGGACGGTACGGACGAAAATGCTAAAAAAAAAAAAGTTTTTTATTCATTTCTCTCTCATCCTTTTTGACTTTCTCTCTTCTCTCTCTTTCTTTTTCTTTTTTCTTTCTCCTCCACTCCACCTCTGTCACTCTCTTTTCCTCTTTTCTTCTTCTTTCTCCAGAAGTTTCACTTCTATTTTTTATTCTTTTTCTTTTTTTCTCTCTCTTTTTTTTTTTCCTTTTTTTTTTTTTTCTATCACTTTCTCTGTGCCTCTTTGTCTCTTTTTTTTTTTTTTTTTAAGAGGGTGTTGGTGGATGTGGGTTCGTACCAGTGGTGGCTGTTGATGTTGTTGCGGCAGTGGTGGTTGTGGGTTTGTTTGATTTGGGATGGGTTTTGAGGTTTGTGAATGTGGCGGGTTGTTGTGGATTTTTTTTGCCAGTGGTGGTTGTCGGTGTTGTTGCGGCAGTGGTTGTTGGTGGCCGTTGTTGCAGCAGTGGTGGTTGTGCGTTGTTGCCGCTATTGTTGTTGTGTTTGATGATGATGATGATGGTGGGAGGAGTTAATATATTATTTTAATGTGTTGAAAATATTATTTTAATGTATAGAATTGAAGAATAGAACATCTGATAAATTTTATATTGTAAAATGATGTGGTAAAATAATAAAGTAGGCTTTTGATGTGTCAAAATGACATTTTTTATAGAACATCTGCTATGGATGCTCTAATTGAAATCTATTTTTTACACTAAATTAACTCACTTGGCACAAAAATTTTAAAAATTAGATTAAATGAGATACATGACGCAAAATTAGAGTCTAATTGAAGTCCAATTTGAAATTTAATTAGATTTTCTCTCAATTATATATATATATATATATATATATATATATATATGGGTCTTAACAGAGAATTATTTTGGTTTTGTTTTTTCCGAGCTGATAGCCAAAAAGTTCACACCTAATTGTGTGGAGCCTGTCAAGTATAAAGAGATATTGCATATAACTGTCTCGCACAACTACACTATTTATGCATTATTCTTCTCCTAATAAGAACAAAGATTATTATCATATATATTACAAAACCTCCGTTTCATCATCATCAACATATACAATTTTGTCGCGGAATTTGACCCAACACCAGTGCTCAATTATCGGAGCAATTGAATTTGCTTTTGCAGGCTGCTCGATTAAGACATTGACAAGGATAATTGCATTCTTTCTTGCCTTCGATTTACATAGTCCAAAAATGAAAAAACAAAATGTAAATAATCCTTCACACATGTTTGGTGTAGGATTGTCAAGACTCGTATAGTTCGTTTGACATGAATTTTTCTTCTTTTTTGATAACCGTATGACATGAAAAATTGGTTTACAAAGATGTGTTCTAAGGAACTCTACTATGACTTCTTTAGATCTTATTAACCAGTTTTTATTTTATTTTATAGTAGTTAGTTAAGATTATACCCTATCATTAATCTACTAACATCCCCATTACCCATATAAAATTATCAATAATGACTTTTAAAATTAAAAAAAAAAATGAAATGAGTTGGGAAAATCAAATGAAAGAATTTGAAATTTATTAAAAGGTTTTGTTTGATAGGTATTTTCGATAGTCTTCAAATATAAATATATTAAAGTGGAAGGTCAATCTAGAATTTAAATTAATTCCGAATTTGATGTCAAGTGTCTTTAGATTCTAAATCCACTCCAATTTCATGCCAAGTATTATTTCAATTATACTCTAATTTTAGCAAAAAATTACACTCGAATTTTGTGTAAAATCCAATCACTCTTAACGTTTGGGGTGATTGGATTTTACACCTTAACGTTTCAAAATTTAGATTTCACTTCCTATATTTTAGGTATGTTTAGATTTTACTCCCTAAAATTTAGGGGTGTTTAAATTTTACACCCTAAAGTTTTAGAATTTAAGGGTGTAAAATTTAAACACTTCTAAACTTTAGGGAGTAAAATCTAAATTCTAAAACGTCATGGTATAAAATTCAAACACTCAAAATATCAGGAGGTAAAATTTAAATTTTGAAATTTTAGGATGTAAAATCCAAACATTCTCTAACCTTTAGAGGTGCAATTTATAATTAACCCTAAGATTAAATAACCTTATGTAAGAAAAGAAATGTTAAGATTAAATAAACTTACAGAATAAAAACTTCAGAGAATCATAACTTTAGGTAATAGTTGTGTTCCTATTTTTTTTAATTTTTTTTTTTTGAGATAGTTGTATCCCTAAATTTGAAAAAGAGAATTATGAAATTATTGAAGCTTTTGACAAAATCAACCAAAAAAATCTAGGTGATTTTTGTCTTGGGTTGAAAGAAATTGACAGCATGCTAGGAATTAGATTGAGCAGTGAGTTCATATCCTCCACATTAAAAACGTAGTTGGATGGGAACTAGAACAGTAGAACTACAAGTCCATGATATTAAATGGGATAGAAGTGGACAAAAGATTTCAAAACACTGGTCCACACATGATCCCATCTCACATGGTATAATCAGTATCATCAATCTCACCTGTATCAATCAATAGTGGACCCCACTTATCCTTTCTCATAAACCCATATCATATAAGCCACATATTATCTTCCTGTCCTTTGATCTCAGTACAGCCCTGGCCCCTGAATAGTCCATACACTCATAAATACAGACAAAAAAAAATCACAATCAAAGCAGCAGTGATTGCCCTCACTTTGCCTTTTCAACGGCTGTGATTGAGCTAGAGTCCCCAGTGATTGAATCATACCTACGGAAAACGTAAGCAACAAACAAAGCAGCAGTGAGGACCACATAGTCCTTAGCCGCACACTGTTTATTTGACACGGTGGGTGAACCGGTCTGTGGCCCATTGGACCAGTACAAGTAATTCAGTAACTCGGACCCTTTCTCATTCATGAACCGGTCCGGTTTAAAACTCTCCGGTTCATCGAATATCTTTGGGTCCTTCATGACCAGCTTTTGATACCCACAAAGCAATTCGCCCTTTTTGATGTCATAGACCGAGTCATGTGAACTTAGTTGGAAATCCTTCCTAGCTCGGCCATATTGAATCGGAACCGGCGGGTTGAGTCGGAGGGTTTCGTACACAACCGACTGAATTAGTGGCATTTCTTTAATTGAGTCGAAACTCAGAGTTGACCCGCCTTTCTCTCTTGCTTCTTTTCTTAACTTTGCTTGCAATCCGGTCGTGTCACTCGCTATTGCGCTCACTAAACTTGGAAGGAAAACTGAGAACCCGCCAAACGCGTTGAAACCCAGCACGAATAGTAAATTGTGAATGCTTTCTTTTCGAGTCAGTCCAAACTCGGTCTCACCTCTTTGTAACACTTCCGTACCTATTGAAAGACAACACAAATGAGTCGATTACATTCTCTATAATCTTAATTTTTTGTTTCTTTGTATTCTCAAATTTTAGTTTGTGAATTGAGGATTTCACTTCAAAAAATCATAATTTCAAGTTAAAATTTTAAGTATCTTTTTATTCTGCTCACAAGCATCTCTATTTAATTAAAATTATCTAACTTGATTAGATCAAGCTTCTCTCCAAATATACTTGAAGGAGCTTCCTCCAAATTTCTAGATAACAATATAAAAGACTATTTAAATAATAACATTTGTTTTTAAACACATGAATTTTTTTTTTTTTTTGGGGGTTAATAATTACAAATCGAGTCATTTGATTATCTATTAATGAATAAATAGGTCATGTAACTTAAATGAGTCAAAGTATCTTTTAAAATTTCACTTGTAGTATTAGAGGAAAAGTCAATCATATATAGATACTCTAAATTTTTACTTATATATTATTTTTGACAAATTATAAATATTATCATAAGTAGTTTTTTTTTTTAATTCTAAATCTTTTTTTTTTCAAAAAAAAAGATGCTGTTTAACAAGATATCTTTATTAAAAAAGTAAACTATAGTTTTGAAAAAGCATTCCGTGTTAATAATGATTTAATATTTTAATGATATATATTAGCAGTTTCGCTTTTTTCCTTCTAATAAAAAAACATAAAGTTTAAAGCTACAACAAATTTCACAATAATTAAGACAAGAGATTATGATTAGTGTATCATAAAAATTAAATCAATAATATTGACGTTGTACTGGTCACAATCTTCTACCTTCATAGTTATGAAATTTTTAGTTAATATTTAAAAAATAAAGAAAATAGAACAAAACAATTAAAGATGGTTATGTAATATTAATTACCTTCTTTTTCCACAAATTCGTAGATCTTCTTGTAGTCTCCACTGACAAGGAAAAAAGGGTATGCCCAAGAATGAAGAAAAATCTCCACAAGAGGCTGAAGGGCACCAATGTAGACGGTGGGGAGGAGCTGGAGGGCGAGCCAGCGGTCGAGCATGGCGTAGCCGGACTCCGCAATCTCCTGTGAGCTCGACGGGTCGGCCCCAACAAGGCACTTGACGAGGAACTTGAAGATGAACTGTTGGAGAGGGACAAGGTAGCTGGCGGAGCCGGATTTGGTGATGGTGGACTCAATGCCGTCCCACATGGTGTCCAAGTTCGTTAAGACTTCACTCACCCATATTTTTGAGCTCTGTTTTAGGATGTCCATGGCAAAGCTTTTTAGCTGTGGAAAAAAGTGAAGAAGGTGAAGTGAGGCTCGTTAATGGCAGTTTGTCTTGGCGGGTTAAGATTTGAAATTATGAGGTGGCAAGAGGGCAGGCCAATAGTATTGGCCTAAAAATAAAATAAAAAGTTATTTTTTATTATTATAAATAATATGGATGTATTAGTTTATCAAAAAAAAAATTAATATGGATGTATTAGATAAAAATAAAAAATAAAAATCCAATTACAATTATGGTCTTGATTTTGTCACCACAAAATTCATGATGTAAATCCTAACACAAAATTATGCTAGTGCTACAATAATACAGACACAACACTTTCACAACAAATTTTTAGTAAATTATTATTAGTTCTCATATGAACTTATCATTGACATTCTCTTTTTATTTACTATTAAGAATTAATAATTTGCCACTTACACTTTATTGTGAAATTATTGTGCATGCAACTTTTTTTTTTTCCCGATATAGTTAAGTTTTAGGATACACTTTAGTTACAAAATTAGTTGTAACCTAAGGCAACAAACTTACTCAATATCTTTTTATTAAAAGTGAATTTTGATATATCCACCATTAGATTACATCTTCTCATATCCTCCGTGCTTACAAAAATTTCTAAAAAATTAAAGATTAATAGTTATATCATCAATATATTGTTTAAATTGCAAGTTTTTGTAATTTAAAATTATGCATAAAATATATACTTATAGATCATATAGTAAATATATTCAATTGACACAAAATTTGATATATGTATTAAGAGGGTAAAGAACATGTAATTTAACGCTTAGATTTCTAAAATATGTAGTAATGTTTATTTTATTGAATATAGTTGTAGCCTAAGGTTACAATCAATTTTGTAGTTAAATTTTGTCCTAAGTTTTAAACAATCACAATGTTTCTTTATTAAAATATATATATATATATATATATATATAATTCAACAAATATTAACAGCTCATTTACCTTAGTTAAAATGTCGTATATAATAATATAAACAAATCAACTAAAAAGTTAAACGGAAAAAACTTCCGACAAATTAATGTGTATAGGATTAGTTTTCTATATGCTGATCTAATACAGCATGATCTATATAACTCATGATAAGACGTCTACAGCTAATTAGTGGCTAACCAGAAATTTACTTTAGGGTAAAATCAAATACTACTAATTAATTTATTTTTAATAAATAAAAATTAATTATTTAATATATTGAAGCAAGGTCTTTTCCAATTATGAAATAAAACCATATTTATGATTGGGTAAGTATAATATGAAACATTGTGCCTAATTAAACAATGAAAAGTAGTTTATTGCTATAAATTGCAGATATGATAATAAATTGTCATAACTTTAACAAGTAAGGAATAAAAATTAACAATGTGAAAATTAATTATAAAATCCACAAATTTAAAATTCACAAAGAAGTGATTGAAAAGAAAAAAAAAAACAAAAAAAAACAAAAAACAAAAAAAACAAAACTTATTACATATAAGAGTTATTACTTGCATATAAAAATTATTAAATGACTAAAACCATTAAGAATAATTAAAACAACATCAGCTTTAAATGAAGGAAATATGTTGTTTTTTTTTTTTTTTTCAGAGAGTTTCAACCTAGGGCGTCTGCTTCTAATGATATCTCTTTATCATCAGACCAAGACATCAATCAATTTTTGGTGTAGCCTTCCTTTTTTTCTTTTCTTTTTTTTGGGAAAAAGAGAGGGGGGGGGGGGTGTCATGATTCAAACAATAAAACGCCGGGTAAAAAGAAAAAAGAAAGTTGTAAACCTAATTTTCATGATACAAATCTTTCATCAGCTATCTAAAATATTTCAATTTTTCCTATTATTAAAAAAATAAAATAAAATAACATTCCAATGAAATAATTTGAAGAAGCAACACACCTAACTTCCAATAATATTATATGACAGAACAATGTCAACATTTAATAACACAAAGAGTTCATTATTTTCTCCACAATTTACTAAGATAGTAAGTCATAATATCCTATATTAAAAAAAAGATGCTAAGTTATAATAGGTGCAATATTACTTTTACCTGAATATATTAATGATATTACTTTTACTAAATATCAATCACATCATCTTGTCATTTTAATAGGGCTGTCCATCAACCCGGAAGACCCGACCCACCCGACTGAACCGATTCGACTTGAAGACCCATGATTGAACCCGAATGCTCAGACGGGTCGAATGTGGGTCTGTTAGTTTGAAATACCGAGTTTTCGGCTCGGGTTCGAATCTCACACTTCTTGACCCGTAAAAACCGACCCGACCACCCATAAATTTAAAAGGGAATCATGCTAGTTTCCATTATTATTCACGCCTAATACTAGAACTCTAGAAGGGTTTGATGCCAAAACTTCAAATTCTTTTTTCACGCTCTCTCATCTCTCTCACAATCACTAACCCTAGCCGTCGTCGTCAACTTTCCTAACTGCCACCGTCCTAGGTCAAGTCACTCTCAAGCCCCACCGATGGTGGATGTACTAATCTTGTGCAATCTGATCTTTGCCATAAATCATCCTCTAATCTACTTCAAATCTCCTCCAAAGCTTTAATCTTGTGAATTCTGATGGTGGTTGTATTGATCTTGTGATAGATGCAGTGATGGTGGGAGAGGGAGTGGTCGTTGTGTGGCTTGTGCCGATAGAGTCTTATATCTCCTCTTTCTCTCTCTTCGTATAAGTCTTAGATCTGGGTTTGTAGTATTTTTGGTGCTATTTGGTTTTAGTCTCAAATCTGGGTTTTGTTGTATTTTTTGTGTTATTTGGTTTTAGTCTTAAATCTGGTGGTGGTATTTTTTGTGTTGTGTTATTGATTTCTCTAGCTTTGCATTATGGTTGTGATTTGTGTTTTTCTTGGGTTTGATTTCTTCTGAGTTGTTATTTCAAACCCGAAATCACCCGATGACTCCAACCCGTTCAATCGATGACCTGAGCCACCGGTTTCGACCTGAATGTTTGATCGGCTGCGGATCTATTTTTTGTTCGCCTGATTCAATCGGGTCGGTTGCGGGTCAACTCTAAACCCGATTCAACCTAACCCGTGGACAACCCTACATCTTAATAGTTATGAAAATTTTATATACTTTTTGTATAACTAGATATATTGTTTATGAGATAAAGATTTTTGGATTGAATCTCTATTTCCTTTCCCCTTTCTTATCAAGACTAATTAAACTCCGATGAAAATAACCAAAAAAAAAAGTAATCTACAATGAGATCATTGTCATTTCATGGAAAGTAGCTTTAAGAATGACCTCAAGTAGCTAACACTCTTTATGTTAGCTACTTGTGATATTAATATAGTTCAAAATTCAGAGTTCAGACTAACCAAACCCTTTGGAATTTGTGGAACGGAACAAGATGTATAGAGCATACAAAAAAACCTATTTTACCTCCTCAAACATCACTATATGTCTTTATTTATTTTACCAACTCATTTTATAATTCACCCAACATTCCAGTTTCTACTTTTACATTCAACCCATTAAAATAATATAAACCAACTATCAAATAATAATATAACATACATTTTACACTTCTCTCTTTTCTTCTTTCTCCACCAAACCCCCGGCCAGCAATCACCACCACTAACAACCCATCACCACCAGCAACCCACCAAAGCCATCACCACCACTACCACTGAAACACCAAAAACAAAAAGAAACAAAAAAGACCCACAACACCAGCCACCACCACCGAACCACAACAACCCACAAATCACCAGCCACCACCACTACAGCATTAACACATCACAAACCCAAAAATTCCAACAAAATTTCCATACCCACAGAACCACAAAACAACCACCAAGATCCACACCCATTGCCACTGCCAAACCCACCGCTGAATCACCAACCACCACTGCCAATCAAACACCACGACCCAAGACCAATCTTCAAAACCCAAAAACATCAATCAAACCCAAGACCCATGACCCACACGATATAAACATCGATCAAACCAAGAAACCACAGAAACATCGATCTAAACCCAAGACTCACGCGATATAAACCCAAAAACGACCAATCTTCAAGCCATCGTCATTAGTCTTCTAGCCTCTGCATCACCTTTGCCGTTGTCGTTGCCACTGAGATAGACTTGGTTGAGATGGGAGAGAGGAGAGTAATGAAATAAAGAATTTGAAACTGTGGGCAAGAGGCAGAGAAAAGAGAGTGAAAGAGATGGAGAGTGAGAGGCTGTTTGGTTCATCAATTTCCATAACTCATAACTCAAAAATGGTGGGACTCATAGCTAGAAGTCCGTTTGGCACCACCATAATTCTGTTTCTATAACTCTGTTTCCATCACTTAATTCTTAGCTAAAAGTCCGTTTGGCACCACCATAACTCTGTTTCCATCACTTAATTCTCTAATTTTTGAGTTATGAGTTATGGAAATTGAAAACACATTTTAGCTGTTTTCAATTTCTATAACTTATAACTCAATGGCATTTTTGTAATTAAACACACATGAGGGACCCACTAGTCATAACCCAGCCGCAACTTTTGACCAATCTACCTTTTTTTTTTTCCTTTCTTCTCCTTATTCAGTCTTCAGTTCTACCTTTTTTTTTTCTTCTTTCACTGGGTTCGGTCTTTAGTTCTTTCTTTCTTTTTTTTTTTTTTCTTCTTTCACTGGGTTCGGTCTTTAGTTCTTTTTTTTTTTTTTTTCACTAGGTTCGGGTTTCTGGGTTTCCTTCTTTTTTTCTTTTTTTTTTCTTTTTTCACTGGGTTCTGTGAGTTTGGGTACTTGGGGGGAAAAAAAAAACTGCACCGAGTGATAGGAATGGGGCCCACAAACAATGTGAAAAATATTGAGTGATGAGTAATGAGTAATGGTGCCAAACAAGTAGGGTATTTTAAGTGATGAGTGACGGAAATTAAGTGATGAAAAAAAAGAACCAAACAGCTCCTGGATATTTTTTTTTATTAAAGAGGAGAAAGAATTTCACTATAGAGAATAAAATAGTAATATTTAATTTTAAGCAACCAGCTACAGTACGTTGTATATATTCAACCTTACCGTAGCCAGTTGGGAAAAAAATTGAGGTTTGGTAACTGGGATGTAGCATGCTTTTAAAGAATTAGGCTATAAAATAGTAAGTGTTACACTCTCAATGCTAGTGCTCTAACAAACATTTACCTACATCAACCTCAATATTTGTTTCTCTATTTAATTTAAATAATATTTTTTTCTCATAAAATAAATAAATATATTTTTATTTCTTTCCCACCCCACCCAACAGTTACCACGTTCACCTTCACAGAACAATACCATATAAGTCCAGAATATACACCTCACTTCAGCAAAAATACACAGCAACCTAGCTTTCCCTTTCAAAGCAACCATGTCCACTACCAACGTTTTCTCTTAGAACTTCCATCAAACACGTTATAATCCAATGGAATCCCATAATAATGAGTAATCACCCCTACCCATTTCATTTTCTCCCACTTAAACTTCCAAACGAGAGAAAAGACTTTATATTCCCTCTATTAAAATTCTCAAATAAGGGAATGAAAGAATATTCTAAATTATTCTTTTCATTCTTTTCAATTTCATTCTATTCTCTCCGAGTTAATGTACTCTTGATTATAACGAAATAGTACTCAATTTTTTCACATTTATGATGGAATCCATCTTAAATTTAATGAATAAACCCCACCATGAATGTAATAGAAGGAAACACCATTCACTGTGCTCCAAAAGTATCTAAGAATTATTAGGACCAACCTAACCTTATTTCAACTAGCTAGCTATAAATCTAAATATTTCATAAGTAATTAAGGTGTGTTTGGATACCGTTTATTTTGTTAAAATTGAAAAATTATTGTTAAAAGTACTATAAATAAAAGTAAAAATTAGTTAAAATAGTACAGTGAACTCATAAATAATGCTAAAAAGTTCCGTGAAGTCTATAAACAGTAATAATAAAAAAAAAGTTAAAGAGTGAAATAATTTTAATTTTTAAAATGTTTTTAACTGAAAAACGTCGGTAACATTATAAAAAAAAATCCCTCTAAAAAAAAACCATTATAAAAAAAATACAAAAGAAAAAAGACAGAAAGAAAAACGACGGTGACTGTCCCTGCCTGTAAGACCACAAATCTAAATCCAATTTCACCACTATTGTTAAGGCATGTTTCTCGTGGTGTTATTAACTACAGGACCACTAATTAGCTGTACACATCTATGTTGACAGTGTCCTGACGAGCGCCTCAGAATCTTAAAAGCTTTTAAGTATGCTGCTGGTTATGGAAAGCAATTTTTATATGCTGTACCCGGCATATATGCCGGGTACCTCACAAGGCCCACAGTGTGTGAGGTACCCGGCATATATGCCGGGTACAGCATATAACACCTCGAAAAAGACGAATTGGGTTTGCCAAATTACGATCGGGACATTGGGACCATTTTGGTCTTTTCGTAACTTGGTTTTCACATGAACACTTAATTATTTCTAGCAAAATATCCATAAAATTTTATAAAAAAAAATTAGTAAAAAAAGAAAATAGCTATGAAAATTATTGAGTCCCTGATGACCTTACTGTATCGGATCCAAATGATGATCAAAATACATATGTTTCAACAGCAGATGTTAGCATCACTATTCACTAGCAATTGCAAACAATTAACTGAAGTGCCGTAAAAGAAATTTATGTTATGTTAGAGAAAAAGGGAAAAAATGTTAATTAGCCAAATGCAAATAAAAGTAGTAATATTAATAAAAGAGCAATTGCTATAATGTGATCCATACCTTAGAGTGTTGTGGCTCAGAAGTATCGAGATAAGCACAGACCCTGATATCCCCAGTGAACTTTACACTAGGCATGAAATCTCCAACAAGAACATCCCTTTTGTCCACAAGCTCCATATCAAAGAGGTGTGCAAAAGACTTGGTGTCAAGGACAGCAACAACGTTGGGATTAACATTGGAGAATAAAGGGAAAGTTGGAGGGATATTGGTGCGAAAAACTGTGCTCCTGTGCTTCTCTATTCGCTTCTTTAAGAATGTTTCAGGCCCTTGGAACCAAAAGTAATCGAGCCTGTCTGAGATGGGTCCTACTAAAGGCAAGCCATAGCTACCAGGGATTGTACGTAGTGGTAGAGTTGTTGGTGGTGGAGACACTGATGGTGGCGAAGATAGAGGCGATTGTGATGATGATGGCACACCTGGTGATATGCTCATCTTGATGGACATGGTTGATGCTTCTTCTTCAAGTGTGTTTTCTGTATCTGTGTTTTGTTAGGAATGACAAGGGCAAGGACTTGTGGTATTTATATTGAAGGAGGTGTTAATCGCCGATTGGAATAAAGTGTGAGGTATTAATCGCCAATCATGAGGAATGGAAATTTTTTAGTTACCTAGACTTTAAGGGCAATACTAAGACTAAAAAATCGCATAATTTTTACAATAACTTTTCATATGGTGTGAACTTATATGGGCCCTTCAACCAAAAAAAAGAACTTATATGGACCCATGATTTTTTTTTTTTTTTTTTTAATATTCATAACTCGTTAAGTTTTACAAAAATTGTGTGATTTATATATATATATATTTTTTTAGTACTAGCATTTTCCTGATTTGACTCATACTCATCCTGACCACTACAGACATCAATGCCGACGCTTGCTAAGCCCACTTATGCCCTCACTTGTCCCAATTTTCTTAACAACTTTTAAAAAAAATGTTAATAAATCCTTGAAACAAAAACTATATTAGCAATTTTGTATCTCAAAACGCAAGAACAGTTTTTAAACAAAATAAATATAAAAAGTTGAATAAATAATATTTAAATATTAAAAAAATCACCAAAAAAATTTCACCTTATGACTCAAAATTTATTAAGCCAATCCCAACACTATTTTACTCATCACTAACCATTTATGAGCTCTGCATTTTTTTCCCTCAACTTAAAAAAAAAAAAAAATTGAGCAAATATAAATTCTATAAAATTGAAACCTTAATTGTTTCAAAAAAGAAATTGTTATGGGGTTGTTATGAATGTGCCAAATAATCATTAAAAATAAATTTTCTTAACAACTTATAAAAAAAAATGTTAATAAATCCTTGGAACAAAAACTATATTAGCAATTTTGTATCTCAAAATGCAAGAACAGTTTTTAAACAAAATAAATATAAAAAGTTGAATAAATAATATTTAAATATTAAAAAAATCACAAAAAAATTTTCACCTTAGGACTCAAAATTTATTAAGCCAATCCCAACACTATTTTACTTATCACTAACCATTTATGACATTGATAATAGTAAAAAAATACTTGTCAAATCTTACGTGTCTACAGACTTTCTCATGAAAATTACCACTATCAAGAATCATCATACAGGAAAGAGTATGCATCAAGCTGAAAAGAGAAGAGGGTACCAAAAATGTGCATGATTTTGTTTTGTGTTTTAGGGTGCGTTTGTTTTGGGTGTAAATGATTTTCGGAATTCATTTTACACCCAACAGCATGTTTGGGTGTACACGTAAAATAAAATTTTCCGGAAAATGAATAACTTTGACCGTAAAATAAGGCCTTTGACCCGGAAAATGATTTACGTTTCTGTTTTACCTTCAAATCATTTCCGGAATCACACACCCAAAGAGAGAGAGAGAGAAAGAGCAAGAAGAGAGAGTAGAGAGAGTGAGCTAGATCGAACCAAACCCCAGAAGTGCCGGCTGGCGAGATCACGCCATCAAGATCGTGCCTGCGAGATCGTGCCGTCCTCCTCTAGGTCAGATCATCGCCTTCGATCTTGTCATCGTCTCAATCGCGCCAAGATCGCGCCGCCCTCTCGATCGCACCAAGATCGCGCCTTCGAGATCACGGCGCCAAGTTCGTGCCTGTGAGATCGCGTCGCCGTCCTCCTCTGGGTCAGATCATCACCTTCGATCTCGTCGTCCTCCTCTGATTTTTTTGTTGTTGTTGTGGTGGTGTGGGTGGTGGTGATTTGGTGGTTTTTGTGTTGTGTGGTGGTGGGTTTTGTGTGGATAGTGGTGGATTTTCTGTGGGTGCTGGTGTGTGGGTGGTGGTGGATTTTCTGTGGGTGCTGATGTGTGGGTGGTGGATTTTGTGATATAAAATTTATTTGGAAGCTGAGAAAATGACTGAAAAAATATGAAAAATTTGTAAGAAAATAGCATTTTCAGAATGTTACCAAATGCTGAAAATTGTTTTCTAATATACTTTTTAAAATATAACCAAACACTAGAAAATATTTTCTTTTTCCGAAAATATTTTCACCTAAAAATATTTTACACCTAGAAAATATTTTACACTGAAACAAACGCAGCCTTAATAAAGAGATATGAGATGTCATTGGTAGTGGGCTCTAGAAATAGAAATGAATGGGGGAGTGCTGTGTTGGTAAGATAGACGTTGCACATGAGTGGACAGAGTGGGAGATTTTGGATTTTGGGTTATTTGACTTATTTCTATCTTATCTCAGAAACAATATCCATAAATAAGTTAACCCCTTTCTCAAAAAAAAAAAAGTTAACCCAGGTAGTGTTTGCATTCACGTTTGCGTTTTCTGCATTTTTTTTTTTTTTTTCAGCGCGTATGAACAGTAACCGCACTAATCATGCACATGAATTTACTGTGCAAGAGACAAAGTACACTGGTCATGCACTATTCACGTACTGTTCATGGGTCTCACAACACTATTCACACATTTAAAAATTATTTTGCTACAGTGTTTTCAGTTTCAGCAAAAATAAACTGTATCCAAACGGACCCCAAACTCACTTTTTATCACTTGACATCCCATAAATGATCACCTAACAACTACTGCAGTGATTACACATATATGTATGTTAGAAATCGTATTTTTTGAAACACAGAGAACAAAATAGTTTTTTTTTTTTTTTTTTTTGAGAATGGAGAACAAAATAGTTAACGGCACATAAACTACCATTTTATTTCGAAATTTAATAGAAGAAATCAAAGTGAAATTACACATCAAACAATGCAAAAGTCCATCTTAATGTGATTTTTTTTTTCTTTTTTTTGGAGAAACCATCTTAATGTGAAATTAAAACTTAGTAGTATGTAACTCCATGCTTACATATGGATACATTAAAATAATAATCTTTAAATGTATATTAAAATTCTTACGTAAGTTGAATACTACTCATAGTCTTTTTTTCTTTCTTTCTTTCTTTTTTTTTTTTTTTTTTTTTTTTTTTGTATTTTTAACAACTCTTAAAAAAAATCTTTATAAGAATATTTGTGGGGCACAAGAATTTAGGTAAGGTATGCCACGTGTCATGTCCATGGCCAAGGAGCCCATTATCGTGCCGAGGAGACCACATGCTCGAACAGTAAGGCCACATTAGTGGCACATTGCCAGAGGAGGTTCTGCTATTGAGAAAAAGTTTCGAAGAGGGAGTTAGTCCTGACATGACTGGAAGGATGGTGGCTGCCTCCACATTCAATGCATCCTACCAATCCCCCTGACTGTATTTATGTGGAGAAAACCCCAGAATAGCTGTCTGGGCCGCTGCAACTCACAAGAGGTTTGGGGAGGTGTTTGATGGGACAAACACTCAAGTGGTGGACTAGAAAATCAACAAATGGAGTGCTAAGATCGCCTGAAGGGAGCTATATAATGCGAGAGACCCTCCAAAAGGGGGGGGGGGGAGAATTTATAGAGAAAACACTGTAGTATTAAGAAAAGGAATTGTAATCAAATCCAAGAGAAATATATTCAAGAGCTACTCTCCTCGGACATTGCTGAGGAAGAATTTATGTGCATCATATTTGTCTATTCATTATTTTTCCTTACTCTCTTACCATCTTTGGCCCATTAAGGGTGTCATCACTTCATTGAAACCTAGCTTTTCAGCCCACTCTTTACAAATTTATTGTGTTAGGCTCTTTGGGCCTTAATCCATTCATCTTTTGGACCAAAAAACCAAAACCCGCCCTTACAATATTATTTGGTAAAGTATACAAAATTTTCATTATTGATAATTTTATTTTATAAATAAAATTAATTTGTTACTTCTTAATTTAATTTTAGTGATAGAAATAAAATTATTTTATTTTATTTTTACATTTTTCAATAAGATATTAACAAATAATTTTTTAGAACATGGTAAATTTATATTTGAACTAATAATAAGTTTTATAAGAAATTCTTAAGTAGTTTTACATGGATTGGAAGTGGTTTCAAATGGGATTTAATTAGAATGACTAGAATTAATTTTTGGAACTTCAAATAGTTTTAAATATGTTAGAAGTATAGACATTCAAAATGTTACATAGAAGTATAATAAATTTTAATTGAGTCTTTTTATACTTTTTTTAAGTTGAGATTCATGAATCTACATGTAAATACACTTGACACCACATATAATGACTTGGCATATAAATAAAATTCATTTAAAAATCTAAAGACAGAAGACATCAAATTAGAGTACAATTAAAGGTCACTTCACACAAAATTAAAATCCAATTTAAATACTGGATTGAATTTTCTCTAAAATATCACTTTAATGAAAAGAAACGGTTGTCTTAAATGTAGTTCAAATGATGAATAGTGATAATGCTAACCTCTTAATTTAATCTCTATTATCTCATTGCAAGGACCTATTGAAAGTTATCCCCCAACAAACCGGTTGACCATGTTTATCCGAGAACTAACCAATATATTGATGTATCGGCAAAGATTTGATGAAGATATGTCACCTCTTATGTATTTTTGAATGAACCACGGACTGTAACCAAGAACCTGCTAACTTTTGATAAAATTAAAATATTTTGTAACAGATCTAATAACTTCTTTTTTTAATAACAGATTTAATAATTTTTATTTATGTATATCATTTTTTAAATTTTAACCTTAAAAAAAAGAAATGAAAAGAATAGAATAGAATAAGTTGTTTAATTTTACCCCAAAAAAAAAAAGTTGTTTAATTATTTTAACAATAAGACTAGTGCCCTAAATTTTTCACAAACATGTACATAATTTATCTAAAAAGTGACGTTATAGTTGACTCATAGCTTGGCGTTTTGTTTAAGAGCATTCCCATCAACAATTGCAAAAAATTTAGCATTTACAATCTTAAAACACTACTTTTTCTATTTTAACACCTCATTTTACAATATACCAAACATCAAAACTTCTATTTTTTTTACAATTTCATTTAAATATTATTTTTTTATAATTTTTTGTTTTTATTTTTTTCATCCTCACTTTCTCTCCCTCTCGGTCTCACTGTCTCGCTCTCTCCCTCTCGGTCTCACTGTCTCTCCCTCTCTCCCTCTCGATGACCCACGCCGATGAGACCGATCAAGTCGACGATCCACGCCGGTCAACTCGACGATCCACGCTGGTCACGTCGATGATCAACGAACCCAAACCCACGAACCCAAACCCATGAACTCAAACCCACAAACCCAGACCCACAAAATCGCCGGAGCACATCAGACCACGACCCAAAATGCCAAATCCATAACCCACACAACCACTGCCAAATCTAACATCAAATCACAAACTTAAAAAAAAAGAAAAAAGAAAAAAAAGAAACCATGCGATAGAGATCGGCTTGGCTTGATGCTCCGGCCTGGGTTTCGTCGGAGAGGGAGGCAGAGACGTCGAGCTGAGGGAGAGAGAGAGCAGAGAAATGGGAGCAAGAATGAGAAATGGAAGAAACGGAAATGAGAGAGAGCAAAGAAAGTCTGGAGAAAGAAGACAAAAGAGTGAATATAAAACAAATTTTTTTTTTACAATCTTGCTACAGTGGGCTGCTAGAGTTAGCAGTCCACTGTAGAGGTATTGTAAAATAAATGAGAAATAAGAGTTTTGATGGAGCATGTTTTTTAGTATTTATAGCATTTGGCTGGTTAAATTTTAGCATTTACCCATCTTAATGAGAATGCTCTAAAGATGGTCAAAAAATTTGTTACCCTGCATTAGTTGTTCTAATTTCAATGTGATGTGTCCCTTCCGATCTGTGTTTTGCAAGGACATAAATATCTCTGCAAAAGGACAGCATTATAGGATCACATGTGCAATCGCAATAAATGATAATCAATTACAAAAATGTGTAAATGCACTTTCAATCCATATATTTTAACGTCTTTTTATATTAATCTTTACATTTTAATTTTACTATTTTTAGTTCCTAATTCAATTAACGCATTTTATTTTGGTCCTTTCCGTTAAGTCACCAACGAAAATTGCTTAGGTGGCAAACTAATGCTGACGTGGCCAAATAAAAAAAATTTTAATTAGTCTTTACATTTTAATTTTACTATTTTTAGTCGCTAATTTAATTAACGCATTTTATTTTGGTCATTTCCGTTAAGCCACCAACGAAAATTGCTTAGGTGGCAAACTAATGCTAACGTGGCCAAATAAAAAAAAAATTTAATTAGCATTTAAAAAATGTCACGTCAACTTTTAAATATAAAAAAATTTATTAATGAATTTTAACAAAATTAAAAACAATATACTACATCAATTTAGATCTAATTCATTTTGAACAAAAACATACAAGAACATAATCACAGATTTAAACATAAACACAAGAACATAAAACACAAACCCAGAACCAAACACAAAAAACACAAACTCAAATTTAAACATTAACACAAGATCACAAATACAAAAGAACACAATAACAAACATAAACCAATTAAAAAGAGTAATTAAAATTTTTTCTTTTTTTTCTTTTCATTATTTTTGGAAGAACGGAGTAACATGTTCTTCATGTTCTTTGGGAAAGAACATGAAGGTTGCCCAGAAAATTAAAATAATCAATATTTTCTTTTCTTTTATTACATTTTCTCAGTAAATAAACATGCAAAAATTCATTCGAAATCCCTTTCCTCCACCGAATCCTCCAACAAATTAAACCCATAAACCCAGAATAATAAAATCCACATGAAAAAAACAAACCCAGATAAAATTGATAAATTAAACATGAACACATTATATATTTGAACAAGAACGCAAACCCAGCAAATTTAAAACCCAAAAAATTAAATTCAAACCCAGTAAAATGAAATTTGAGCCTCCAAATCTCACATCCCAGCAAACCCAAGCAACCACCAACAAATTGGCAAAACCCAACCCACCACCACTCCAATGACCACCCACACCACCAACAGATCCGAACAAAACCACCCAGCGACAACTTTGTCATCAATACATCGATACCTGGGCTTCAAAGTTGCGCAAACCACGTTAGAGCCGAACTCACTAGTCACTAGATTCAATCAATCGATCAGTAAATCTCACTTCTATCTCCTCTATCATCCTTCACCCCTCTCTCTCTCTCTCTCTGAAACCAAAGCCCGAAAAGCAACGAAGACCAAGATTGTCCATCGATTTGTATGTGGGACTTGTTTGTTAATCTGGATTTGCTGTGTTTGTGGCTGTTTGGTGGTGGTGGTGGTGGTGGGTAATAGGCAGTGGTGGAGGCGAGTTAGCAACGATAATGGATTGGCTGGGTTTTGCTTGTGATTGCTGGTGGGTTTGAATCGGTGGTTATGGGTTTAAATCGGCCGACTGCTTTAAGTTTTAGTGGTTGTTGGGTTGGTTTCTTTAAGTTTCAGTGGTTGTTATTGGAGGTTTGTTTGAGTTTCGGTTGCTGGTGTTTTGTTCGCGGTGGTGGTGGATGATTTTGTTCTAGGAGTTTCGAGTGCTGCTCAACTTTAATTTTGGGTTGAGTTTTGGAATTGAATCAAAGGTTGAATACATTCACCACCGCTGCCTTACAAGTTGCCGATCTCACCGCCGCCGACCTTACATGCCGCCAACTCGCCACTAGTCTCGCCCCTCAATGATCTGAGTTTCTGGGTTGTGGGTTGATTTCGTGGGTTTATGGTGAGGGTCTTTGGTTGATTTTGGATTGTGGGTTGTGGATGGTGTTGTGATGGTGTTGATGGTGAGTTTTAGGTGGTGATCTTGTTTTATGGGTCTCAGGAGTTTATGTTTTTTTTTTTTAATTGTGTTCTTTGTGTTTGTGATCTTGCGTTAATGTTTGTGTTTTTTGTGTTTTGTTTTAGGTTTGTGCTTCATGTTCTTGTGTTGATGTTTAAATTTGTAATTGTGTTCTTGGTCAAAATGAATTAGATTTGAATTGATGTATTTTATTGTTTTTAATTTTGTTTTTTCTTTTTTAATTTTGTTAAAATTCATTAATAATTTTTTTTTATATTTAAAAGCTAACGTGGCATTTTTTAAATGCTAATTAAAATTTTTTATTATTTTTTAATTGGCCACGTCAGCATCAGTTTGCCACCTAAGCAATTTTCGTTGGTGGCTTAACGGAAAGGACCAAAATAGAACGCATTAATTGAATTAGAGACTAAAAGTGGTAAAATTAAAATGTAGAGACTAAAATGAAAAAACGTCAAAATATAGAGACTAAAAGTACATTTACGCCATACAAAAATTATAGGATAACATCAAAAATCACAACTTTTGCTTCAATAATTATAAGACAAGTTATGGGCGGAGAAAAGAAAGTAATAGGTGATTGCAGGGGTGGAGGTATGTACAAGGGTGGGGGCATCCCCCCCCCCCCCCCCTCCCCTTTTTGAAATTTTTTTAAATATATATAATTATTTTAAAATTTTTAAAATTTAATCTACAAAAATAAAAGTTGACTCCTCAATATTTGAATTAGTCCAATGATACTCTTAAAAAAAATAATTGGTCTAATAGTTACAGAGATATAACTTTATTTTTCGTAATTCTATTTTTTGTTGTAAAATGTGTTCTTATGTCTGTTAAATATTTGATAAAGTTTGGCATAAAAAATATTTGAATCTATCTTTTTCAATCCGTTACGTGGCGATTAACAAGTCATTGACTCATTAAAAAAATCTTGTCACTAAAACTATACATGAAATGTGTCTTAAGCTGCCACATAATATATTCGAGTAAGATAGCTTTAAATATGTTTGGAGCCTAACTTATTTCTCCAAGTTTTGGATCATTCATGTTTTTGAAAATTTCATTAGTTCAATTGAAAGATTTTTTACTTACTTTAGTATAAAATTTGATAATTTGTATTTAAAATGAAACTTTTTAAGAATTTCACTATGAAAATGGAAAAAATAAATTTTATTTTATGAAAAATCGCCATCAAACATAATTTTGATTGAAAATATTAAACTCTTTTTTTTTGTTGGGTGTGTGTATAAATATAATTTATCAAATAAAAAAGTGTGTATATATATGTGAGTGTCATAACTTGGTCTCCCCAAACAAAAATTCCTGGCTCCGCCCCTGGGTGACTGGCAATTAATAACAATCTGTCTTGCATGCTTGATAGTTGTGACAAAATTGTAGGTTTTTATGTGAAATATTAACATCATCACAATCAGTTGCGGCTCCAAAAAAAAATTTGAGGGTGATAATTAAGAAACTTAAATTATACAAAATTTAATAAAAAGAGAACCTCATATATTGACAAAAAAAAACACACACACACACACACACACACATGCAAACACATAAATTAGTCTTACAATTTTCTTCTACAAATTTTCTTATTTTGAAATTGTTACATGATAGTCTCATATTAATGTTGCAAGCTACATCTTTTTTTAAAAAAAATGGAATTTTTTTTTCCTGGTAAGGACCTAATATGTTAAGGAAATTAAAGTTTAAGGACAAAGTTTAAGCTACAAACTAAGTTGTAACACAAGGCTACAACTCTCACTAAAAAAATTAACATTGCTACATATTTTGAAAACACAGCCGTTGAATTGCATATTCTCTCTATGTTCTTAAAACACATATTAAATTTCATGTCAATCGGATGTTATTTACTATTCAATCCATAAAAAACTCAAGATTTAAACATTTGATTGATAACATAGCTATTAATCTTTGATTTTCTTGAAATTTTGTAAGTATGGAGGATATAAGAAGAAAATGTAACTAAATGATGAATTTGTCAAAATTCACATCCAATAAAAAAATATTGAATGAAGTTGTAGCCTTAACTTACAACCAAATTTGTTGTCAAATTTTGTCTAAAGTTTAATTATGTTAAGCCTAAAAAGTATTTAGGGTGGTCACAAAGTTTCTTAAAGATAAAAAATTAAATAAATTTGTACATAATAATAATTATTTTTTCCAGGTCTCTATGCAGAGCCGCCAGTGATCACAATGCAGAGGGCCTGTAATTAAGTGTGTAACTCGTTTCCACTTTCCAGGACATAACATTGTGAGTCACATGTGATTCAACGAGGAGAGGGGGTACGAATGGATCAATTCGTGCCACTCAAATCCCCAAGGAAGGACATGGGTCAGGGATATGACACGGCCACTTAAGGAATGGATCATTGCCAAAGTTAGGTTTCGATCTTGTTCTCTCTCTCTTCTTTTTTTTTTTTTTTTGGCGAATAACACAGAGTCAGGTTTTAATTGCTTCCAAGATATATAGTGGAACTATTATGGCCGCACATTTGATGTCTATAACTATATTGTGTATCCTGTCCATATATATGACACTGTAGGCTTGGGTGTATATAAGGTTTTCTTTCTTCTTTTTCTTTTATTTTGTGAGGGATAGATTTTTAGGTTGACTAACTCCATGTCATCAAATTAGAGTAAAAAAGATTGAAATTGTTGTATATGGGTAACACTAGAATTCTACCAAGCTCCTAATTGAAGATTTCAAGTTCAAAGAATTTTGCTCAAGTAAAATTAAATCAAAGATCCTTTCTAGTGAGTTCACTAGTCCTACAAATCTTCAAGGCATTCCATGGAGATTTGGTTTGTGCAGAGAAGTTCAGTCTTGGAGAAGATCCATATATCTGGTTTCTAGAAATTTTGAAATTATTGTGGCAGGAAGGCATGCAGAATATTTGCAGATGTTACAATAGAAAATCTAGCTTCAAATGTTTTGTGAGTAAATAATTTGTAATTGTTTCTTTGATAGTGGATTTTCTAACGAGATTAAATCCTCAAAGATGTTTTTCCACTAAAGAGATTCTTCATTAGTTTTTTACTTTGGTCCCAAATCTGTGTGTTGTTATTGCTTTCTTGCTTTTAGATGTGGTAGTGAAAATGTGGTTGATATAATTGCTTTATGTGTGTATTAAATCATAACTTGTGCAATCAATTCAATAAATCCACAGGGTAAATAGATTGGTATTTTATATTTAAATAAGAATTTTTCAAGTGGTCTTATAGCATAGGTAGACTCTTTTTAGGAACCCACTCCTGTGTGTGATCCGTTATCTCAATCATCTTACTTTGATGTATACAATTTTGCCTACTAGCAGGTTCATATGTGAGTGTTTTTTCTTTTCTTTTCTTTTTTAAGTACTAGATAAGAGAGGTTGGTTATCCATAGGGTAAGGATGGACCAAACCTAAAAATAGTGTAATTGAGTGGTCGAAAGATCAGTTAAACAAATGCAATTGGAATAGCAAACAATTGAACTCTTTATAAGATTGCCATGATCATGGCAATCTTAAAAATGGTCTTTTACCATAGACATGCAGGTGTAGGATTATAATATTCTAGATTTTTTTTTTTTTAAGAAGAAAACCTATGAACTTTATTGAAAACTGAAAAGTAAGGCTCACATACTAAAAAGTGGTTTCAGCTTTGCAAATTTTATATTTTAAAACATGTATTTTGTTCTATCATATAATATCAAAATATATCATCAAATGCATGATCCCATAGTCAAAAACACTGAACATACCTCTCTCTATAAATAAGAGTGGTATTAGAATTGTAAAACTGAAAAAAGGGACAAATTTTAGCCTATGGCAGTTTTCTTAAACCAACCTGGTGCAATTACCCTCTCCTCACTAACAAATTTTTTTTTTACCATTTTTTTTACTTTTTCGTACTTTATTTATTCAATGGTTGAAATTGAAAGTCGTTTTTTTCAACTCTCAATCTCAACCATTAAGAGCTGTTACATATAGTGCAACCCAAACCACGAATATAGTTAGGTTTCTCTGCACTTTTTACCACACATGGCACACAAACTCAATAGGAATCCATACAATTCACTCAATCACACCAAATGCCAGTATTTTTATAGGTAACACAACAATCAACATCGGCAAAGGAATGAAGAACGGCCAAAAGTACAACTCCTATATTAAAATCCATAAGACGAGCACATGGGGTTCAAGGTGAAGATGAGGATTATAGATCGAAAGAGTTCAAAGGAGTAAAGGAGCATATAGATCAATTTGTGCAGCTTCGAGATCTACCACTACCACTCATTCATGTATCGGAGGATGCATGTAGGCAACTCTCAAAATCCCTTAGGATTTTTATTATTTAATATATGCTAGATTTAAATGTATTTTATTTTCCTAAAATCAAAAGAAAATACGAAATTTTTTTTATATATATAGATTTGGTTTTCTTAATCAATTATAACATTAAGTTTGATATTTATATATATATTTTCTTAAGTTCTTTGTCAATCTGTTCTTGTATGTTATTTTCATTTCACACTCGTATGTTCATACATAGCATAATTAAAATAACGTGCAAGTGTGGAATACGAGTGTGAACATGAAAACATGTTCAAATGGTCAATCTTAATAAAATACCCCTTTCGTCCAAAAGTTCTAGCAAAATGCTCCATTTCTGAAACTATCTAGTGATATGGCCCTGTTTTGAAACTCGATTTTCTAAAAATTGAGTTTCAATGTAAAACTCAATTTTTAGAAAATCAAGTTATAGGCAAACCAAACTTTTAAAAAAAAAATTGTGGAACTTGAGTTCCACTTGAAAATTTTCAAGGAACTCGAGTTCCTTACTGAAACTCGATTTTAAACAAATTGAGTTTTAAAACAGGAACATATCACTAAATAGTTTCAGAAATGAGGCATTTTGCTGGAATTTTTGGGCGAAAGGGGTCATAATATATAACATGATTCTTTTATTAAGATTGACCATTTGAACATGTTTTCATGTATATCTCGCATAGATGGGTTTGTGTGCCTAGAATGACGATATGTCTTAATATGTGTTTAATCCATAACATAACATGTTCATGCATCATCTATAAAATTTCTAGTATGTATTTTCATTTTAACATCACACAAAATCATGATGAAGAAAAAAAAAACTAAAATAAAATTCTATTTTCCTTGTTTAAGATTATTCATATGACATTTAGGGTAGGCATAAGTTTTTTCTTTTGCACCAACTTGTCATATTTAAATGATATCATGCAAAATAGATTAGAATGTTAAAATTTTCATATTTAAGTCATGATCTGAATTTCCATGAACATATGTAACATGTTCGTTAATGATATAAAAATAATATCTAAGATTTCCCTACTCATATTCTCACATGCCAATGCAATTTCATATGATTTTGTTGATATTCATGCATCCTAGATTCTTTATGTAACATGTTCTCTAAAATTTTTTTTAAAAAAGCTTGCTAGCAATTATTTCCAGTAATTATGCGAATACTATGCGCATGGACTACGAAGTTGATATCTTTTATCACTATTTTTTCTATGTCTTTGTCATGTAATTTTATGAGAAATAGGTGAGCTTGTGTGGGGTGAGGGCCTAACAACTTGCCACTCTCACTCAGTAATTAATTTAGCCCTCAAACATAGTATATGGGATGTAGATTAGGTATTTTCCACGTAATTTTTTCATTGTTATTTTCTTCTTAGAATGTAACTAGGTAACAAAGCTATACAATTTTCTCTTCTTAGATTATATTTAGGCCCAAGATATTGTGATTTATTTTCTCTTGACAAATTATGTAATTTTCATTGAAGGTTCATAAAGTTAATCTTATGAAAAAAAAATTTCCCTAGTAAACTAATTAACTAGTGACCCATGTAAATTTTTAGATTAGGGATATCATTATCGACAATAGAATCTCAACCTTGAACTTCACAACCAAGGATTCTCTCTTTACCCATCAAAGGGGAAAATTTAAAGTGGCCCAATCGGATCGCGGTTTTCACATTAGCAAACCTATAAATCTAGAGTCTCTCAATGAGGGCAAGTATGAGAAATATGTTTACTGGTACTTTGCAAATCACCACTAAGTTAAGCATCAAAGTGCTTAGGTCCATGGTTGTCAAAATCCCGATCTGGATCCTACGATCCTACGATTTTACAATCTTATCTGCCCAAAACGATCTAAATCTTTCAAAGATCTTAGCGATCGTTCAGGATCGTACGAGTCTGACGATCCCAAACGATTTTGGTTTCTTGTAATCTTTTTTAACTTAACAGAAGGTTCAGTTGGACTCAAATGAAAAATAATATTCCAATAAATCAAGTTTTGCTATTCTAATGTAACAAGATAGAGTGTTAGTTGAAAACAAATAAAAAATAACATCCCAATAGAGTGTTACGTTTTGAGATTTTTGATATCTTAAATGATACTTACAAATGGATGTAATGATGCATGGTAACTACATCAAATTGATGCAAATTTTTTATTTTTTATGAATGTATAATTTATGTTATTATTTAACATACCAATTTGTTTTTTTTTTTTTGTTTTTTCTCAAATAATGTAAGACCTTACGATTCACGATCCGATCCTATGATCCACGAACCCACCTACATCCTATGATCTTACATAGGATCTTGCTTACTTAGATGGCACCCGCATCGACCTAAGGGTGCGGGTGCCATCTAAGTAAGCAAGTATGTGTATTGTAGAGTTGTAGCCTTGTAGATATTCCATTGCCAATTAAGTCAACTACGTAATCATATTCCACTTCACTCCTTTGTGCCAAAGATTGGTTACAAACTTTATTATAATAAGTGTATGTTTGGATAGGAATTATTTGCATCTGGCGTTTTTTTTTTTTTTTTTTTTTTTCATGCGTTTTCTGCTTTTTGGAGACAAATAGCACTGTTCATCACTGTTTATGTACTATTCACGGGACCCACAACCACTTTATTCAGAAAGAAAATATTAAAAATAGGTCTCACAGTACTATTTACACATTTAAAAATTATTTTGCTACAGTGTTTTCAGTTTTCAGTTTTAAGCAAAATAAGCTGTATCCAAACGGACCCTGATCAATATCTACAACTCCATTTAATATATTTTCATTGGATGTGAATTTTCAGTTTTAACAAATCTACCATTATATTACGTTTTCTTCATATATTTTCCATACTTGCAAAATTTCCAAAAGACCAAAAATCAATAGCTATGTTATCAATCAAATGTTTAAATTTCAAATTTTTATAGTCTAAAAGTATGCATAAAAATTAAGTCTATAGATCAAATAGTAAATAATATCTAATTGGCATGAAATTTGACATGTTTATTAAGAACATAAAAAACATGCAATTTAGCAATTAGATTTTCAAAATATGTAGTTGTGGGATACAGAAATTTAATAAGATAATAATGCCACATGTCATACCTAAGGCCGAGGAGGCCAATACAATTCTAAGGAGACCATACACTCAGATGGTAAAGCCGAAGAGGCGAGCCATGGCCATGTCAATGACACATTACTAGAGGGGGCCACATTGTAGAGGAAGAGTTTTAGAGAAAGGGTTAGCCCTAACATGATTGGAAGGATGATAGCTGCCACCACATTTAATGCACCCCACCAAACCCCTTGGCCGCATTTATGTGGAGAAGACCTCTGAACAATGCTGTCTTGGTTGCCACAACTCACAGAAGACTTGGGAGGGCGTCTGATGAGACAAGCACTCGATTAGTGGCCTGCATAATCAACAAATGGAGGGCCAAGATCAACCAAAAGAGGTTATATAATGTAAGAGATCCTCCAGGGATGGGGGGGAGGTTCATCTGAAAAGGACTGTAACATAAAGAACTGAAATTGTAATCAAGTCTAAGAAGAATATACTCAATAACTACTCTCCTCGGACTTTGCCGAGGAAGGATTTCCTCCCATAAAACTTGTTTTTCTTTGTTTTATTTCAATCTTTAATCCATTATGATCGTTGTCCAACTCACTGAAACTTAGTTTTTAGCCCACTCTCTAAAAATTCTTTATATTGGGCTCTTTGGGCCTTAATCATGTTGCCTTGTGGGCTTAGGATCCAAAACCTACCCCTATAGTAGTCATGTTAACTTTTTTAGTAGGATTTCTAGTCATTTGTTACAACCAAGTTTATAATCAAACTTTATCCTTCTTTGTATAGTTTTTTTCTAAAAGTGGGAGGAACAATTCAATCCATTACTCTCATTAATTGGGGAGAAATTATGTTTTCATCCTCATTCATTTATTTATTTAGATTCAATTCACCACACTATCAATTCATAAGATTTTTGAATTGTCTTATAAGTAGAAAGTGAAATATTTTAGTAAAAAGCTGAGACACCACTTCCTTACACACACATATAAGTAGATTTTTTTATTATAAAAAAAAGTGTAAAGTTGTGATTTACAACTATGTGTTTTGTTGGCTTTTATTCCGTGCCAAATTTGATTGTAATTACTATCAATTGTTTATACCCTGTATTTGTTGTGGGAATTGATGTAAGGGGTGTGTGATAGAGAGTGTGTGAAGACTCAAGCAAATTGGAAGCTGATGGAATCTCGCGGGTATGTCGCGACTAAGCTTCCCGCAAAGTGAAGCATGTGCCTTGCACATGCTGGAATGCGAAGAGTCAGGACAGATGGAGACAGCTGTCTCTCGCGAGTATCTCGCGGGTAAGGCCTTCCCGCGAGACACCCGCGAGACATGCTGTTCTGCCAGCCTGTACTGACTGACTCACACATTTTGCACCTATCCTATATAAACCCCCATTACCCACAAATGTTGAGGAATACTTCAGAGAGAAAACCCTAGCCAAACACATTTTTGCAATTAGAGATTGTCATCCCCACCTTTCTCTATACACTTGCTTGTGGTATCTCCTCAACCCTTCCCTCTCCATTTCCACACCATTGAGAGGTTGATAGCCCAAACACTTACCACACCTTTTGAGAGTGTTGAGTGACGTTTTGGTGCTGCTGGGAAGCATTGGAAGAAGCCAAGGATGGCAGATGCAACATGGAGCTTGTTGCGGGATCCGGAGAACTAGACAAGACACGGTTTCGAGAAGCCTTGTTGGAGTAGGAGCTTGGAGGGCTTAGGTGCATCGGGTAGATTAGGTTTGGAGGGTCTTTTGCTTACTCATGTATCCCAACTGATTGTCTAGTGGATCGAGTTCCGCTTGGAGGGCGGCGGAGAGGTTTTTCGCCGAGTTCTTCGGTTTCCTCTTCGAAAACACGTCTTGGTGTTTTCTGTGTTTGCATCTCTCTTCCCTACTCTTTTGTATTCCTTTATACTGCTGTGTTGTTTAGTTTATGGATTAGAGTAGTTTATTTGTTCATCCGCTCGCTTTTACACTATTTCGCACTTTGTATAAAAGTTGTGTAAAAACTATCGAGCCGTAATTTTTAATCGGGGGTCTAAACAGCTCTTGTGTTTTTCAACACGTTTTCGAGCTTTCAATTGGTATCAGAGCGGGTACACTTGCTTGGTTTAAATACCTTAGTGTGATCATTGACCCTATTTGAGATGGACCGGTCTCAATCGCTCAATGTTCCACCATTTTTTTATGGGAACAATTACGCATTCTGGAAAGTCAGAATGAGAGCATTTCTATGCTCTATAGAAGATACCGTTTGGGATGCGGTAGAGCTCGGCTGGACTAAGCCGGAAGCTCCTAAGGCTAATTGGGATAAGGCGGCTCTTGCAGCAGCCAATGCTAATAGTAAAGCTTTAAATGCTATATTTTGTGCTGTGTCTCCTGATAAATTCCACAGGATCTCTCACATGACAGTAGCCAAAGAAGCTTGGGAGATTTTGGAGACCACTTATGAGGGTACAAAGAAAGTTAAGGACACAAAGCTTCAGATGCTTACCACCAAATTTGAAGAGCTCAAGATGGGTGATGATGAACTGTTTGATTCATTCTATGGGAAGCTCAATGAAATTGTAATTGCTAAACTCAATCTTGGGGAGAAGATTGAAGATGCTAAGGTGGTGAGAAAAGTATTGAGGTCCTTGCCTGAAAGTTTTAGAGCAAAAGTTACAGCCATAGAGGAAAGCAAGGATTTGGATGAGATTAAAATTCAAGAATTAGTTGGGTCTCTCCAAACATATCAGATGGGACTGCCTTCCCATAAGATGAGTAAATCACTTGCTCTTAAAACCATCACCGAAAGGATGGGTGATTCCTCCGAAGAAGATGGGGTGGAGAAGGAAGTAGCATTTCTTGCGAAAAACTTCCGAAAATTTCTGAAGATGAAGAACAGTGGGAAACCATTCAACAAAGGAAAATTTTCATCTTCAAGAGGTGATAGGAAAGAGTTTCCAAGAAAAGAAGGGAGGGAGTTTCAACCTTCTTCAGAAATTATATGCTATGAGTGCAATGGCCATGGACATCTAAAGAAGGAGTGTCCAAATTTTCTAAGGGGAAAAGGCAAAGCTTATGCCACAACACTCAGTGATTCAGAATCCTCTGATTCTGACTCGGAAGAGAGCTGTGACGAGAGGGAAACTACTCGCATTCATGACCATTGCTCATGTGGAGTCATCGGATGACTTGGGTGCTCTTGTGAAGGTGCTTGGTGAGCATTCCGATTCAGAGTCTATTGGGAATGTGGATGAATCAGATGCTGAAGAAGAAGAAGAGAATACAGCTAATCTTCAAGAAAATTACTCTTTACTTCTTGAGAAGTCTGGAGAGTATACCAGAATAGCCAAGGCAGCTGTGAGGAAAATGAAGAAGGCTGAGGAAGATTACAGAAGTCTCATGGTCAGATATAAAGAGGCTAAGTGCGAAATTGAGACATTAAATGGCGAGTTGTCTGAAGCCTATACGAAGGTGAGGTTTCTTGAGCAAGAGGTAGTGCAAGCTCATGCCAAGATAGAGAGAGTCTCCTCCCAGAAGTTAGATGATGTTATCTCATCTCAAAAACCTTCTTCAGACAAGTCCGGGTTGGGATACACCGGAGGAAGCAGCTCATCAGCCAAAGCTACCAAAGAAGTGAAGTTTGTGAAGGCCGCAGTGCCTATTGTAGAAGAAACCATCCCTGAGAATGTTAAGGCTGAGAAGAAGAATGTGAGTGAGCAACGGATGGTGAATAAGCCCCGAAATCACTCCATGGGAAGACATGAAACCAGAGGAAGATCTCTCTCAAGATCACAACGGAGTCCCAGAACGGACTATGTGTGTCACTACTGCGGAATGCAAGGACATACCAGACCCAACTGTCAAAAGCTGAGATCAGACAACAATTCAAGCGCACCTCGGTCACGAGGAAGGAGAAATGACATGAGGTCTTGGGGTGGTGAACAACCGAGAAGTCAGAATCGTGATCCTGGCATGATGGACGTGATGAAAATGATTGGTGCCTTCACCACCTGCTTGGAGAGTTTCACCAGAAGGTTTGATAGTCCAAATTCTCGTACCCAATCCGTTAAGGATATCACCCAAAACGCACGTGACGTGTGGGTGAAAAGGGGTACTCATGCATAAGCATTATAACATGTCCACGCATAAATTCTTTCAATGTTTAGGGACATTTGCTGTTGCATCTTTTTCATGCATTGCTCTATTTTTACTGTTGTTATTTTCGTCCGGTTGATTTGTTCCAGTTTTCTTTGTTAATCTTTATTTTCCTGTTCTGTTTTGGGTGTGTTCCAAAAAAATTCAAAAAACACATAAAAAATAGAAAATCCAAAAAGTTTGATCTCTTTGTTGAGTTTTGTCTCAAAGCATGTTTTGCCTTGTACCTTTGTACTTATGGCTTTGTGCATTTAACGAGCTTAGCTTGTCTCTCATGCACTCATATCATTGTGGAAGAAATTCTGAAATCTATGTGACTGTTGTAAATAGATCTTCAACCTTGTCATGAATGATTAGTGAATGGTTTTGTTGATCTTGAGACATGCATAGACTCATGCCTATATATCTTCCCACTTTTATTTTTTTTGCTTAAAAGAGCTCTCTAATTGTAAATCTCCAAATGAAAAGAGATATAGAGCTGCAAAAGCTTGTCGCACAAACTAGTATTCGACTAGGAAAAAGGGAAAGCGACCAAAATAAAATGTATAATGCCCAACAAGCCAAAGGCTAACTCATCAATTGAAATATCAAAAATTTCAGGCATCTTTCTCTAAATGAGATTCTCTTTGCTCAAAAGTTGCAAATGATATGTTAAATATGGAGCCAAATGAAAAGCTTCAATGAATTATTGTCAAGTACGTGTGGGAGGTCATATATGCATGTTTCTGTAATTGATATAGATCACATAATCTAGTGCTAGTTGTGTATGCCTTGATTGAATTGATCATTGAAGCTTCACATTGGACTAAGGACTATCTCATTCTTGATATCCACACACAACACACAAGTCTATGTTCAATGAATGCCTTATTCATTTGTGTGATTGTACTTGATTAAATGTGTTTTCACATGCTCAATCTTTGTTGATCAAACCCAAAAAGATTTTTGAGTGTTTTATTTGTTTTTGAAAGTGATTTTATACTTTCTTGTCATTTGTTTTTCTTTAAAAAGCATGTTTTTGTGTTTCTTCAAAAACTGGTTCAGGGGTAGTTTCGCGAGAAGCTCGCGACTTAGAGCTTCCCGCGAAAAGGAGTTGAGGGAATTTTTTATTTTATCTTGTCACACAGAAACTTTCGCGACTATCTCGCGACTGTCTCGCGACCAAAAGCTACTCGCAAAATGCTGTTTGGCTAAAAATTGGATTTTTCCAATTTCAGACAGAAGTTACCGCGACTGTCTCGCGACTGTGTCGCGACCTAATGCTTCTCGCGAAAATTTTGTACTTCAGTGGCCCTTCTCGCGACTGTTTCGCGACTGTGTCGCCACTCTCTAACCTGTGAAAAACGCGTGTTTTCAGTTTTTATATACCTGATGTGACAGTTTTTCAAAACTATCAAACTTCCCTCGCTCACCCTTTCTCAAAGTTTTTCAACCCAAAATCACTATTCCATTCATTTCCCTTCAATCCAAGCATTTTTTCTGCATTTTCTTCTTCAAGGTATGTTTCTTAACCATTTCTTTTCAAGTTTTACTTAGATTTTGCAGAATTTTTGTTAGGGTTTTGATAATTGGGGATTTTCGAAACTTTGGGTTGGTTTTCAAAATTGGGTGAAGTTTTCTCATTTATTTTGATTGGGCTGTGTTCCATTAGTTGTTCCTACACTTGTGTTGGCCCCTTGTGGCATTTTATCTTGTATTGAGGGTAGATTTTCACATGTTCATGCATTATTCATGTATTTTTTGCATTTGTGCACACTAAGTGTTCGTCAAAATGTCCGAGTGACATTTTTGTGCTATTTTGAAATCAAGTGATTTCAATCCATGGTCTCTCACTTATTTGACCTTATTTTACTCAATTTGGTCATTGATAGTGTGTCTCATGCATCTTGCACTTGCTCCCACATACATACTCATGCACATTTGCTTAGTTCCATGCATTGTGTCTATACATTCAGCAGTGTTACTTCTGCTTTGACCTAACTTGACTCTAATCAAGTTCTGTGTTCTGTGGTCTATGGGTTGTGCTCCTGTCTCCTGTTTGTTTTGTGTCCTGTGTTGCACAGATGTCTCCATTCAAGACTTCAGCTGTGAAAGGAGGCCGCGACAAAGGGAAAGAACCGATCATTGACGTTGATGCTGATTCACCTAGACCGAAGCGAACTCGTGGCTCAACAGGAACTTTTGATCCTCACTTGTTCAAGTCTCATGCTGCTTTTGAATCCTTCAAGAACCACTTTTAGGGTGCTCCTTTGATAGTTGAAAGGGGGGTTGACCAGCCATCACTCAAAGACACACAAATACCTATTTGGTTGGCCACGAAAGATTGGAACTATCTGTTGTCAACTTTCGAGGATACATATGAGAACATGGTTAAGGAATTCTATGCCAATGCCAGTGTCGTCGGCGATGAGATTAAATGTTGGGTTCGAGGAAAGAGCTTTTCTGTCACACCAATGTACTTGGCGGAAATTCTACACATTAACCGGCCAATACTCCCCATACCGCCGGTATATGATGAGCTGAACCCCGATGAAGAATATCTCCGACAGTCTTTAGGAGCTGAATTGGAATTCTCATCCACTAGAAAGTCAATCAATGTGGCATCTCTTTCTTCCGAGCTACGACTTCTATCAATGATCATGTGTAGCAATCTCTATCCCTTGTCCAGCACCGGATATATGAACCTTGGACGAGCTTTGTTTTTGAACGATCTGATCACGGATGTCGAGATTGATGTGTGCTCTCACATCTTTCACATTTTGGCCAAAACAGTTGACCGGACAGCTTCAAGGAATTGTCTTCCTTTCTCTCGCCTTATTTCAAAGATTTTGAAGCTCAAAGGTGTCCGTTCATTGGATGATGAACGTCCATATCCAAGGCCAAGTCCAATCAACATTCGGTCTCTCCATGCTAGTATGAGCCATGCCAAGAAGAACCCCAAGCAAGAAGCTCATCCACCATCGGGTTCCTCGAGTTCTGCAGCTCGTATCAATGATGAACAGATCAACAATATCTTTACTGCTCTTCAAGAGTTGAGTACAAAGATGTCCGGATTTGGGACTATCATGTACACTCACCACCGACGTCTTGATGCACAGCTCACATCTCTCCAAACTCAGATGGACGAAATTCAACGGAAGCTAGAAGGGGATGACTAGCTATTCCATGACAAAAAGGGGGAGATGATGTCATTGATAGGGGGAGTATGGAGATAGGGGGAGAAGAAGTCAATTGTTCCTGTGTTTATTTTTTTGTCTTTAAAGCTTTGATACTATGCTTTATTTAAGTATTATTTCAGATATTTGTTGTGATATTCTCTTTGCTTTGTAGCATACTTTGCATGTACCCATGTTGCTTTTGTAAGCTTTAAGGGTTGTTTGTTTCATTGCATGATTTGTAGGCTTTTATGGTTTGTGCCATGTATTTGCAATACTTTGCTTATGCAGCCTTTATGCTTGTGCTATTGAAGTTTAATGTCATACATTTACTTCACTACATCACTCTTGTGCCCTACTAGGATTGTTCCTAGATGCATATACGTTCTATGCATTGGTTGAGTGATGAACACTCTTGTGCCCATGTAGGATTGTTCCTAGATGCAAATACTTCAAGTATTTTGCATTGGTTGAGTGTTGGATTTGCAAATGGTACTCTTCATATGAGCTTATCATCTTGCATATCCGGATGTTCATTCCTTGTGTGAATGAGCATAGTAATTACTTATGTATAGTGATTACTTGTTTGATCTTGCCATGATCTAGTGTTTTCTATTTCATCTTGCTTGATCTTGCTTTTAATGCTCCATATGTTTTTCAAGTTTTCTGCATACAATGATAATATTTTGTTGTTGTGTTTCAGGAGTTACTTGTTCATATGTTTCAAGAGCTTATCAGAATCTAGAATTAAGTGTGAGTCAGTTTTGCCTGTGTTCCCAAACTCACGTTTAAGTCTAGAGTCTGTTTTAGGGTTTTGTCACGGAATAGCCAAAGGGGGAGATTGTAAAGTTGTGATTTACAACTATGTGTTTTGTTGGCTTTTATTCCGTGCCAAATTTGATTGTAATTACTATCAATTGTTTATACCCTGTATTTGTTGTGGGAATTGATGTAAGGGGTGTGTGATAGAGAGTGTGTGAAGACTCAAGCAAATTGGAAGCTGATGGAATCTCGCGGGTATGTCGCGACTAAGCTTCCCGCGAAGTGAAGCATGTGCCTTGCACATGCTGGAATGCGAAGAGTCAAGATAGATGGAGACACCCGCGAGACACCCGCGAGACATGCTGTTCTGCCAGCCTGTACTGACTGACTCACACATTTTGCACCTATCCTATATAAACCCCCATTACCCACAAATGTTGAGGAATGCTTCAGAGAGAAAACCCTAGCCAAACACATTTTTGCAATTAGAGATTGTCATCCCCACCTTTCTCTATACACTTGCTTGTGGTATCTCCTCAACCCTTCCCTCTCCATTTCCACACCATTGAGAGGTTGATAGCCCAAACATTTACCACACCTTTTGAGAGTGTTGAGTGACGTTTTGGTGCTGCTGGGAAGCATTGGAAGAAGCCAAGGATGGCAGATGCAACATGGAGCTTGTTGCGGGATCCGGAGAACTAGACAAGACACGGTTCCGAGAAGCCTTGTTGGAGTAAGAGCTTGGAGGGCTTAGGTGCATCGGGTAGATTAGGCTTGGAGGGTCTTTTGCTTACTCATGTATCCCAACTGATTGTCTAGTGGATCGAGTTCCGCTTGGAGGGCGGCGGAGAGGTTTTTCGCCGAGTTCTTCGGTTTCCTCTTCGAAAACACGTCTTGGTGTTTTCTGTGTTTGCATCTCTCTTCCCTACTCTTTTGTATTCCTTTATACTGCTGTGTTGTTTAGTTTATGGATTAGAGTAGTTTATTTGTTCATCCGCTCGCTTTTACACTATTCCGCACTTTGTATAAAAGTTGTGTAAAAACTATCGAGCCGTAATTTTTAATCGGGGGTCTAAACAGCTCTTGTGTTTTTCAACACGTTTTCGAGCTTTCAAAAAGAACTACATTATATATATAAGTATAAGTATTTAAGCACTTCTGTACATTTATTCTCCGTCTAATAATAATAATAATAATAATAAAAGGGGGGGGGGGGTAAGAAGAAGTTACAGGCGATGGGGGGAGGCCATCTGATTACAAAATAAAATGTATAGGTTACAGTTGTAAAGACCAACAACTATGGTGTTACAAGTGTAAACTAGAACTAGGGCTGCCATTTGATTACAAGATTGAGGGTTGTAAAGAAGAGGGCTGTGAAGTAGTTTTGCTGGAACTGAGCTAAAACTGAGACTTTGCCAAAACTAGACTTCAAATTAGACCTATGAGGTAGTGTCTAAACTGGACCTGCTTCAGACTGGAGAGGGAGCTGCCTTTTATAACTGAAGGGAGCCTTGGATCCTTCTAAAGATTGCTGAAAATCCGGAAGGTAAAATGCTTTTACTAGGGGTGAAAAATCATTTCAGCCGAAAGCAAATAGTAACTTCAGGATTTTTGTCGGGCACTGTAGATGAACAGTAACGGTCACTGTTCATGAATAGTACTTTGTCCCCTTGCTTTTTTTTTTTCACTGTTCATCAATAGTGACTAATACTGTGGATGAATAGTGAATTGTCTGGAATCTTGCTGAGTGTGGGTACTGTTCATGTAAGTAATCTTTACTGTAGATGAATAGTAACCGGGTCTGGAAAACTATTTGCTTAATCGTCATCCAAATTGTAACCATCATAAGGATCTTGGGAATCCTGGAAGGGGTCAATCTGACAACGGTTGACTGAAGCTTCTGAAGAGGCAAGAGAAACCCTTTTTTCTGACTCTAACTTCTCTACTTGGATTTACAATTGCTGGGCAAGATCTTTAAATTCCTTGCTAGATATTCCGGCGATCTGGACGGAGTCTAGGCTAGACTGAGACCTTGTATTATAAGCAATGGCTTTTCTAGAGGAGGGAAGACCTAGACTTTAGGGTATACCATCCTCAGGGCACCTCAGAAATCTAGTCTGTATCAATATACTCTGATGGAATACCATCATCGGGGTCCCAAGGAGGGTTGTAGTTGCAATCATGCTCATGGAAAGTTTCAAATTTATTACAAAATCCACAATAATTCAGTGGTTCATAATCTGGTGCTTTAGTTATGAACTTCCTTGGATTATCGTGGTTGACCCATTGGAGGTCCATGACTGTAGTGGAATAAGGCTTGGTTGTGAAAACTGAAATCCTTCCTGTACTTCCAACAAAATGGTAGGTTTTCCATAAGTCTTGGGCAGTGGTAAGGATTTCATTACTAAAGTAGTTTCTCCAGCAGTCTGCAAGAGCATGAGGTTCTCTATAAGACAGGTAGGAGTCTCCTTTGTACCAGGGGCCTTGATGGGAGTAACCATTAATGAGCTCTAGGTGTCTAGAAGTTAGAACAGTCATCCAATTGTTGTCGTCCCATTGTGGGAGTGTGCTCCAGCACCTAATTGATACAAAAGGACTTCTGATCTTAGTGACAACCTATTGTATGATCTGCAGAAACTAGCTGATTTGATCATGGTGGGTTAGTTTGATTAGTCTAACAAAACCATATTCAAACATTTGCGAAAGCCATCTTGAATCTCTATCTTCTTCGTCTGACCCATCTTCATAGTTAATTATGAGGCCAGGAAAAGGATGCTTTTTCTCATATACCCTATGGCTGCTTCCATAATATTCTGTTCATGTGGCTTGGACAAAGATATCATCTGTATCATCTGAGTTAGCGGGATCAGGGTATGTAGTGGTGACCAGAATTTTGAAATATTCAAACCATCGGTCAAATGATTCGAACATAGCCTTGCAACCAAAAATATTGATTTGTATTTCTGGTAGCAAGTTGGCAATAGCACTTCTTAAAATAGTTTGGGCCTTAAGGCTAAACTTAGCATAATCAGTGCCTATGATAGTTTTTTTATCCATTGAATGGATGTCCTCTTTGCCAAAGAGTTGACTAGTGATGGCTTTATTTCTTGCCTCAAAGTTAACTAGGTAGATTTCTTGTGCTTTGAGGGTTCTCTGGAAAAGGCCATTTCTGTTTAAGGTCCAGGCTACTTGAAGGTTATCGAGAATAAACTTAATGGAAAATGGTAAATCTTTGTATGCACCCTTTTTCCAATGTAAAGAATTAGATAAAACTTCCTGTAAAATAACAGCCATGTCACAACTGGAGTATGTCACCTCTGCCGGGACATAATCCTGAAGGGATGTTGATCCTCTATGGTTTCCCTTAGAGGATGCGCCTTCATGCTTTACAAAAGACTGTCCCACTGCTGGGAGCCTTTCGTCTTGAGGATAGCCCTGTGCAGGTGCTTTCCCCTTGTTCCTCTTCTCTGCCGAAGAAGTCAATTTTCTCCACATTTTGGTGGTATTATAAGTTATTTGCTCATTTTCCTGCCAAAGACAATTAGTATGAATTTGCATATTTTTGCAAATATTATTATCATAAAATGCATGTGATGTCATGAAGCAAATATTTATGTATAGGATGGGGTATCATGATGATTTTTGAATTAGAAAAGAATCATCAATAATGGTGAGTTCAAATGGATCAAGGTTCTTGGCTTGATTGTGACCATTTGAAAATGTTGAAGAAGGAGTTTTGGAATGGATCAGGTTAAAGGTCTTGAAGATGGAGACATCCTGGAGACTGCTAATCTCTCGAGGTTCAGGGCTCCTAAGAAACCTAAACTTGACTGGTTGGCCAAAAGGATGGGTAGTGATTCCTTCACTATCCGTGGTGAAAGGATACAACAGACACATGAACGGGTTTCCTAGAATTACCCTATCTGTCATATTCTTCACAAGGACAAATGTAGTTTTGAAACATGTGTTGTCCTAACACACATGTGCTTTGGGTATTTTGAATTCAATCTGCATTTTTCCTCCACTTGCAGAAGTTAACCTTTCTTTGGTCTTTCTGAAGTATTTAGAGGGAATGATTCCTTCTTGAATGCAGTTGAGATCAGTACCTGAATCCATTAAGGTTATGACCTCGAATTCAAACTCTTTGCTGATGACAATCCTGACTTTGGAGTGCCATTTCTGGAAGTTAATCCTACTGATGGCTTTTAAGAATGGTTCACTGGATTGTTCTTAAACCATATTTGCAGTGGGGTTTACTGTTTCTTCAACTTCATCATCTGAAGGGTTCTGAAATGAGGGTCCTTCCTCATTGCCTTGATGAGAAGTGTTTTCCAGATATTTAATTCTTTGATCAAGGAAATTGTGATCAACCCTAAGAATGGTTAGTTCTTGCTTAAGGGTCCTAACCTCAGATTTTGTTTCCTTGATTTCTCTTTGAAGGTCGTTGACTGTAACTTCCTTCTTGGATTTGGTAAACCTATTGTAGATTTTCTCCAAATCAACTTTGGGTTCCTGAAACTTAGGTTCGGGTTTACTAGTTTCCCTAACTAAGGTTTTCTTGAATTCACTAAGCTTTTGAGCTTTGATAACTGGGTCTTCGATCTGTTCTATGAGATCTAAGAGGAGCTCTTCTTGCTTAGAAAGAACATTGATAGTCTTGTTCCTACAACAACTATCCATGCAAGGTATGGGTTCATCCGGGCCACTAGAGGTGCTAGAAGAGGCTCTAGAGGGTTCAGAGGATGACTGGTAGATCTAACGGATCTCACTACTAGAAGACTCACTATCCGAGTGGTCAAATTCTAGGAGCTTAAAGATCTCTTCTTTGCTAGTTTGGTCACTAACTAGAGTGTTAATAAGGGATTTGGCCTTAGCTTTACACTCCTTTCTGAAATGACCTCTCTTTCCACAGTTGAAGCATTTTCCAAATGCTTTGGATATGGGTTTTCCTGTGGATTTGGATTTACCTTTCTTATAGAAATCATCTTTGCTGTACTTCTGTTTTCTATAATACTTTGCTGCAGTTTTCTTTCTATGCATATGCTTAGAGGATTCTCTGTCTCTGTATTTGGATTTTCTCTTGGGAAGAACTGAAGGTAAGCCATACTATGTACAGAAGTTTCCTACTTCGTACTTGGCTTTGCCTTTGCTGGCTTTGCTCTGGATCTTCAAATCTCTGCACATCTTCATTCCTTCACTTCGAATGGTGCTAAAGATGTCTCCATAGGTTAGGTTATCATAATCTATAACACCTAAAGGGCTACAAAGGGTTTCTTTGACCTTTTCTCCAAAAAGGGTTGGTAAGCCATTGATGAACTTTTCTTTCCAAAATGGAGAGTTACAATCACTTCTGTGCATGACTCTGGTGGTAAAAACATCTTCGTACCACTTAAAGTCTCCAAGGGTTCTACATCTAAGGTTACTCAACTGGTCGTAAATCCTAGATGTGATGTTGCTAGGTTTTCCTACGAAGTGTTTCATGACCATATAGATCAGGGTATTGACTCCGTCGGGAATTCCTCTACCTATGGTTTCATCAAAGATGGGGGTTCCTTCCTCATCTTTTTGGACAACATGCTTGATGTCTTCCTTAGATTCTTCTGTAAGGCAGTTGTTCCACCATTACAGAAGTTTACCTGTGAATCCTAAGGATATGAGCTGTATGACCTCAGTATGGGGATGTCCTTCACTGATGTAGTTATTGGCTACCATGGTCATATGCTGTAGCTTGTTTAGGATTTCCTGTTTTGATAAACCATCTATGTTCCACTCATAGAGTTTACCTGAAGATACCAAGAACTGGTTGCTAACATTCCTTTCCTCGTACTGGAGGTCAGGGGGTGTAGGTCTGGGATACCAATTCTTGGTTAGGCTAGTAGGGCTTACCTTTGGATGGGTAAGCCTTTTTACCTCTAAATTACTGAACTGGTTTTCTAGATGTTCTATCTCCTTTTCATTGTCTGAGGAGGTTCTGCTAGAACTGCTAGAAGCTGTGTGGACATCTAAAACAACTAGTCTGGAATCTAGTTGGGGATCTATGCTGGTTGAAATGGTAACTGGTGAAATGGTGACTGGTTCCTTCTTCACAAGTTCTTCAAGCTTTTGGTTAACTATTTCTAAGGCTGTTTTATCCTTAGGTCTAAGGCTGGGTTGCCTAGTTGTGGGAAGCTTGACTAAAGGTTTTTTTAGGTTTTGGACAGGTTTGCTAAGGTTTCCTGGTTGGAGGATGACCTTGTTGTCTATCCGGTCTTCTATCCTATCAAGCTATTTTCCTATAACACCTAAACACTGGTTGGTATAGTTGTTCTGCTCTATGACCTTCTTAACTACCTTTTCTTCTGGAGTGGTAGGGGTTTTGAAGGGAGAGGCAACTAAATCACTTCCACGGTGTTTGAAGGTTATGGCTTCTTGGGGTGGATGGTGAGATCTAACAACGTTTGGTTGGATAGAACTACTAGCATCCTTGGGGGGAAGTTTGGTCCAATTGGTTTTGGTAATGACACAAGACTGTTTGTGCCACTCAAAGTGGTTCTCAAAATATTCAAAGAAAGGGACTGTACGACCCCGAGATGTTCAGGCCCATTTGGGCCCCTAGTTCGAACATAGATGGTGTAGCCCATTATTCCCATCCTCCTTTTTTTTCGTGATCCCAACCTAGGCCCACAATGAGTGTAGGCCCGGGTTGTACCACTCGGTCTTTGCTCGGGGAGGTCATTACCAGACAATATAGGAAGAATAAACGTCCAAACATCCATCATGAACATGCCCGACAACACCAGAAGCATCGCTGCCGGGCATGATCGCTCAAATGGGAACCAAGTTCCAAAGCCATTTTCATCCCATCCCACTCCCACCTAACCACCCACTTATGATTGATGATACTGAACCACTCAATACACTAATTACAAAAACAATCATGGCACCCCACTAATCAGAGTGCTATAAATAAGAGAGGCGAGAGAAAGATGGAGGGGGGAAAATTGGAAGAGAAAAGAGAGAAGGAGAGAGCAGGAAGGTGGCAACATAGAAGGAGAAAAGTGATCTCATTGAGTCTTGGTGCCGAGAACGACTCATAGTAGGAAATCCATACCCACTAAACAAATAAGTTGTGAATCTGAGTGAGGCTCAGTCTAGTTGTCTCATCTCTGGTGCGCACAGGGACATTATTGGATATCTCTTTCATGAACATTTTCCAACTTTCCAAAACTTCAACTTTTTGTTCCCTGGTGTGGTTGGCTCTATAGGCTTCTCTTTTGAGTCTGTTTTCTTCTGACTCAAATTCTTTGCCTAGGGCAACTAGATCAGGGGTGAACTCTTTCTTGATGACAAGAAGCTGGTGATCAATTTCAGTTTCTTGCTAAAAATGATCTTGTGGTTCATGCTGATATGGATTCATCATATTAGTAACTGTTGGGGATGGGGCTTTTTGACTGTTGTTGTCTTCTTCCTAATCAACAACTAAGTCTTGTTTGGCTGTGTAGCAGGGTGTGCTAACCTGAGATCTGGTTTGGACACCTTGGAGCTCTAGTCCTAAGTCTCTTCTAGACTTGGGAAAGGGTGCTAGAGGTCTAGATGAACTACATTGGAAAACTGGTCTATCTCTTAAAAGGATAGTTGACTGCCTGATGGGTTGGTGTAGATCTACTATGGATCTAAACCTCAATTCATCATATCTTACAGGTGAATCCAAGGGTGTTCTAAGCCTAGACTGGTCAAAACTAAGTCTAACCGTACCATCAGCTAGCTGTTAGACAAAGTCTAAGTCTGGATTCTGGGCTGGGTTTTGGATTTGGAGAGGGAAGTTTTCATTCTCTAGAGTCCAATTTGATGGGAATGTGACGTCAGACCATTTCAGGGTTTTGGGAACCTGAATTTTAGATCTAGTGTTGGTAGTCTAGATAAGGGTGGTTTCTCCCATCTTTCACTTGTTAAGTGCCTGGACATTGAAGTTCATCCTCATGCACTTATAGTATACTCTGTATATCAAGGCCAATTGCTGCATTCCTGGCAACATGAGGGTTCCATAGGTCTTAATATTGAGGGTGAGGGTTTTCATGACATGAGGGTCATGAAGGCCAACTAAAAAGTTGGAGAAGCAGTCAAAATGAACTGGTCCACAACTGAGACTGGTTTCAATGGTTCCTAAGAGGCTGTCATTAAACCTGATATGACGAGTGTCTCTAAGGGCCATTAAGATTGAAGCATTTAATCCTTCTCTGATCAAGGGTTTAACTCCAACCTGGACTAAACCTATGTGGATGAAATTGTGTCCGTCTTTTTTGTGTGCTTGCAAGGCTGATGCAGGTAACAAGTAGCACGTCTCGTACTCCTTGTTGATGCTATAGACTTGTTCTATGGTTCTGACATGGTAGTCTATCTTGAAAGCTTTTTTAAAGGTCCATGAGGATTTATAGATCTTGTTGGTAGGAACCTTAGGGATATTCCAATCTCCTAGCTTTAGATCTAGATCTGATAATTCATAACTCTCAGAATTGAGAACTCCACTTTCTTGAGGAATCTCAGGGAGGGATGTTCCTGATGACCTAATGCTGGTAGAAGAGTTACTTCTAAACAACCTATTCATTGTTCTGGATTAAAAGCTTAGTTAAACAATCACAACCTAATTACCTTTAACCTCAAACTTCTGGATCTATCCTTAAATCTGAAACAAAGTGTTCAAACACGACAATTGCCTAATCTTGTGTAAACTACAACCTCTTAGCGCCACAATCCTTACACTGGTAACTTCCCTTCCGCTCACGCCCTACCATCAGGACTTATTGTTTGGTACAGGACAAACACTCAGCCTGGGACTTACTGGTCTTACTGGGTTGACAAACAGTACAGATCTGGTCTTACGTGTCTCAACAGTACACATCTGCAACAAACTTTGGGGATAAACACAGAAACAAGAAGAAGCAGATAATTGGGATATAACTAATCAACATGAACAAATAATCACAGGATGATAAACAGATAGGTAAAAAAGGAGGCTCAACCTACCATCAAAAGTGCAATACTGAAGAAGAGATAGTAGATGTAGAAAATGATGAATGGTAATGGAAGAGTTATCAAAAAATAGATGTAAAACAAAATAAAACTGTCAGGAGATATATTCATGAAAATAATGAAACTAATGATAATGCGGAAAATAATGGATAACTATGGCGGTGATACCGACCAACTTGATTCAAAATAAATGTAACTTGATTCAAAATAAGTAGGGAATGTGAGGTTTTGAAATTATTATCAGGACAATTTCTTCTACTTATAATTTAGTTTGCATTGTGTTTTAAATTTTAAATGTGGCTTAAAATTTAGGGGTTTGAAATATATTACTTTTCTTATTTGATCTTATTATATAAATTATTATTTTTTAATCTATTTTAATTAATGTGTTAGGATCTTTTGACTCATTTAAAAAGTAAACATCAAAAAATTTTGTTCTCCTAATAATATATATATATATATATATATATATATATATATTGTAGGAATGGTAGGCCCAGAAAGGGTATATTGGGCCGTGGGCCCTGTCCGAGGACATTCAATAGTCCGAGGACTGGTAGACGCTAGCGTGGGAGTGCAAGTTAGTGAATGGGCGAAAGGGTCTGGTTTTAAGATTCCAAGAAGCATGTCCGAGGACAGATTTCACCTCGGCTTAACAGGGCAGAGGTCAAAAGGGCTAGCCTGACATCAGGGACAACGTTCTAGGCGATTCTGCTGGCAGGGATAAGCATCAAGAAGGGATAAGGTAAAAAGAAAGTGAGAAATATCTGAGGGAAAACTGCCACCACCGCATTAAATGCTCTATAGCTAACTCTCTAGCTGCATTAATGTGAAAGTGATGTCTGAACAGTGATGTTCAGCCCTACAGCTACCACTAAAAGTTTCAAAAAGGTGCTGATGGGACAAAAATAAAAGCCAAACCATTTGATCCACATGTGGAGGGCTGAGATAGAAAAGAAGGGGGCAATATAAAGGAGAAGGATCCCATTACAGAGGGGGATCAGAGAATTGAGGGAAAAACATTGTAACAATAGGAACTAGACTTGTAATCAAATCCAAAAAATATATATACAAGAATTAATCTCCTCGAATTGTGCCGAGGACGATTTTCTTTAGGTAAAACAAGTTTTTCTTTGCTTCCTCGTCATCTGGATCCACTATAATTGTTATCCAACTCATTAGAGCCTAGTTTTCTAACCCACTCTCTACAAATTCATTGTATTGGGCTCTTTGGGCCTAGATCCTATTACCTTTTGGGCTTAGGAACCAAATTGTGGCCTTACACACACACACACAAACATATATATATATATATATATATATATATAACCGAAGCTTTTGACTTTTTGTTGACCTCTCCAGAGCTTGCAACATCATTATTATTATTTTTTAACAAAACTATATCTATATCTATAAAATATAAAACAAACACTTCTTTCTATAATACTCTCCCACCATCCCTAGACTCCTTATACTCTCTCTATTTATTAAAAATAAAAAAATAAAAAATAAAAAACCTAACGCAAGTTAGACTTCTAGCCAAATACAATAACACTCTCCCATGGTCGATACTATTTAAGAAAACTACTTCTATACTTCCAACAGCACTCTGCTGTATAGTCTCTTGCATTGATTTTGGTAGAGTCCTATCTAAATCAAGGTTTTATGATTAGTCCAAAGACCTACGTCACTATGTGAGGCAGCGAGTGTTTGTTCTTGCTTTTCTATTAACTTTTGATGAACTTTATTAATTTTATTTCCCAATTGATTAAATTTATTGGCAGCTATATTCTTCGCAACTATGCACTGTGAGTCACAGACTGTGTTGTGTGTTTCACTTTCGGCTCACAGGGAATGTGCTAATATTCAATGAACTCTTTTTTAGGATTTCGACAAGTTCCACATGTTGGGCTGTACATGTTGGGTTCTATTCTACTACGTACAATTTGCTACAAATTTGTGTCAAATTTCCAACGCCCATCTTTTCAACATTTTATAAATTTTATTCAGCTTTATTTTTTTTAGGATGGACTATTGGAGACATTTGATTTGCTATTCAGGAAGTGCTTGATGTTAAAGTTCAACCAATGTTAACATATGTGAGAGATATTTTGGTCAATTAGAAAAAGTTTGATAAAACATAAAAGGAAAAAAAAACTAAAGTACGCACAATCTTGAAAAAAAAATAGTGACTGTATTAGGCAGAGGCTTTTGGAGATTGTAGTTTTTATTTTTGGAATTCTTTACATTCATGTGTATGTATGTATTGAGTTTAATTGAATTGAAATTATCTTTGAAACTTTGGTTTTGATTGAATAATGAAAATGACAGAAGAAGTATGTTCTAATATTTAGAGTCTTCTGTATATGTGTTGTTGTAGTTTAAACTTAGTATTTGAATTGTTAAATTGTTAATTCACAATTTCATTGTTCATCTATATTAATTATGAATAATAATATTGCTATTTGCAACCATCATGATATGGTATCAATGATGTGATCATTCCGAATGTTTTCCTTTAGAGTTTAGATAGAATCTATTTTATGATTAAAAAAAATTTACAATTAAAAGACTTTTGAATTTTTTTTTTTTTTTTTTTTTTTTTAACTATTGGATATGTTGGATCTTAAATTACTTCTATTAAACTTTATCCTTTATGGCATCATTAAAAAGAAAACTTATATAGATAGGTATTAGGATATTATTTGAAACTATCATAATGAACTAATGTATTACACATGGTACGGATCTAACTATAATATCCTATGCTATAAAATTAAAATTGGGCCTATAGTTATCTTCTCTTTGCAAAAAAGGGTTAAATTCTCACTAATTATGATAGTTCACTTTTAGGAAAAATAGAAACTCTATTAACTAAGTTTTAAGAAATTTAAAATTCTATTTCAAAGAATTTCTAGAACATTGAATTTTATTTTAATTATTTTAATCATCTATCATAATAATTTTATATTGTAAAAGAATAAAATTTATGCATTACATACAATCATTACTCTAGTTATCTTCTAAATGATAGAGGATATGAGAATGTGATTTGTAGATCTACTATCAAGATAACATAGATTAGATTAGTGGTGAATAGTAGATTTAATTGTAGTTGAGTATTGTGTGAAGTCATCACCAGAATAGCTCACATCCCGATGTGTTATGTGGAACTAATGATATGAAGGAAAAAGAATTTTTCTAACCCCTTATATTGAACAAAAAATTACTTATTTTCATTCATTTTCAAGTTATACATTTTTTTTAACTCAAGTCATACACCTTTAAGCAAAATAAATACTTTTAATTTTTATTTAACTATCCCGTGCATCACACAGGTTAGCGACTAATATTATAAATAAAATAAAACAGTTCTTGCATTTGACTGTGTTTTAAACAATTTTTTTTTCTACAGAATAATGACCAATCCTATTGATGGGAGTCCATCAAAATAGAAAATGGAACAACTCTACACAGGAAAATTCTACTGTACACATTTTTTAGAATGTACCATATGGTCCATATCTAAGTGTTAAAATAATTATTGTCTTATTTATATAAAATAGATAAACGATTAAACTTTGATAGTTATGGCACAAAAAGGCAAAAATGTGTATCGTAGAATGACTTTTCCCATTATAGTGGAACCCTCGGTAGCCTATTTCGTACCCTCACTTTCTTCAATGACTTAGCATTAAGGTGGAAAATACATATCTTTACATGTGCCACCTAGTAATCTAAAACTAGATTACAAAATTGAACCCTCCTTTCAGAAGTTTTTATTGTCTCCGAGTCCGAGAGGAAGCCAAATGTCTAAAATATATATATATATATTTTTTTATTAAATTACTAACTGGACCCAATTGAATTTGCTAAACAACTTAACCCAACGAAAAATAATAATAATGATTTGTTAAACCTAACCACGGATTTGATGCTGGTACAACTTTGAGGTGCCCCCCTAAAACGAAGGTATCAGAAACTAAAGGGATAAATCATGTTTTCAATAATATTCAGGCAATAATTGTGTACACCACCGAACAAACAATTTTTCCAACAACTTCAGCGATAATTGTGGAAATATTATTGTTGCTGAAAAATGTATTCAAGTACTTGGTAAGCAGCTTGTGAAAACAACAGCTGTCCACTCCTACTTGCATTTTAAATATTGGGGACTCCTATTATTGTAGTCATTTCATTAGAGTTTCACAATCAATGATGCAGATTTCAGCAAAGACGCCATGTTTGACAATTTTGAACATCAACTACTATAGCTCTAGAAACAAAACAAAAACGATTTAAATGTGACTAAAAATTCTTACCGTAAATGTGCATGCGGCAACAAAAAATACTTGTCATTTCTTTCTTTTCTTTTTTCTTTCTGATAGATACTTGTCAAATCTTCCATGACAACTCAAGAAGATATGCTAAGAACATGAGAAGATTACTACATGGATCAGTGAGTTGCACATTTTTCATACAAAAATGCTCAAACTAAAGCTGATCAACTAATGTTTTTTTTTTTTTTTTCAAAAAGTAGATCAGGTTATAGGTGTGTAGAGGCAGCAGTCTATTTGAAACAGCTTATTTAGTTAAAACAGAAAACTTTTTACTAGTATATAGAAAAAAGCTAAAAGCTAAAAGCTAGCTAAAATCTAAATAGTATAATAAAACCCATAAATAGTACCAAAAAGTGCAATGAAACCCATAAATAATAACAAAAATAAGTTAAAACTCTAATAAGCTTTGGCTTTCATCACTTCCCAAATACACTATACTTGCTACACATTTTCCACAGCAGAGTACAATAAACTATGTGCAAGATACTGCTCTAGACTGTCCCACTTGTATGCATATCATTATGAGGAAAGGTGTATACTGAGATCATCCAAATTGGAGTTGCCATGAATGCTCAACCCATGCTCGTTAGCCAAATGTAAGAGGCATATAAAACACAAATGAGGGGAGATATCACCAATAGTTGCAGCAGCTTTGCAGTCAGTAGGAAAGCTGGCCAAGATCTGCCTGAATGATGCCACTTCTTGTAGACCCTTTGCAAGTTAGAAATATATGAATTAGCATTTACCTTTTCAAAATACCAGATATAAATATATGCACGCCATGAGAATGCATTTAGAGACGCTTAAAATGAAGATACAAAGCAACTTGGAGAAATATGAAAGAATAACAGTCTTAATATTGTTCAATTGATGCAATATCATAGAAATGTTTTGACGGTCAACTTAAAATAGTAATCAACAATCAATCCAAAGCATGTTGATTCATTAAGATTTCTACATCAAGCCTTACCAATGGTAAGTGGCTGTGGCTTTATGTCACCGAAAGGGACTCACTGTGGAGGAAGGTAATTGATAGCAAAATCGTGCTCTAATGTTGTCAAACCCCTTATGCGGTTGGCTTATAGAACTATGTTAGAAGTGGTTGGGATAAATTTGCCTCTTAGACATGCATTGAAATGGGGGACAGCTCTAAAGTTTTGTTTTGGAAAGATCATTGGACTAGCAATGGAAGTCTCAAAGAAACATATCCTGAATTATTCTGATTTGCTAGAGATAGAGATGCCCTTGTTTTAGATTAGATGGACTAAGTAAATGGTTAAACTGCAGTGGAATCTACTTTTCTTTAGAGAAACTCAAGGTTGAGAGAGAATCAGTTGAACATTTTTTGATGATTTGTATGCGGTAGAGTTCACCCAATGGCAATGTTGGGATTTATGCCCTAAAATCCAATTTATTGGCATGTTATAAATAATTAAATAGTTTAATTATATGAGACTATTTATTAATGAACTAATAGGACATTATCTTAGTCCATGAGATGCATAGTATATGATTTATGTGAAAAGTCACAGAAGATATAAATCACTAGTTTTTGTAAACTCAGAATTTTAGTTCGTAGTCGGTGATGAAATTGAACATTTCATTTGCGAAGACTATAACATATCAATTAAGATGATTTATCTTGATCATGAAAATGGAGACTTCTAGTTAATATGTTGATATGTTTTAAGTGTTAAGACATATTGAATTGGACCGCTGTGAAATTTATTATTCTCCTAACAATTGTCAAATGAATAATAAATCTCACGACTTCTATTTACATCAACTCTAAATTCTAAGAGAATAATGGACCTGATCATGAAATGTAAGTTGTTTTGATATATCAGAAATGAGATCTATAAGTTACGGTCAAAACCTCAATATGTTGGGCAGCCACATTTAGTATTGATGGTACATATATTTTCAAAATGGAATTCATAATCTCTTAACGGAGATATAAAATATTCCCTTGAGATAAATTTAATGGGTTTGGTTATTCAAAGTGTTGAGCCCAACCACTTTAGTAAGGAGTTACTAAAGTATATATTTATGAAATTGGATTTCATAAATATATGATGAATAACATAAAGGATTAAACCGGATTAAGATGTAGTAATTTTCAAAGTGGCAATCTATATTCATGATTTTGTATTACAACGAATATTTTAATGAAAGAGTTACATGTATAATAAAGTCTTAGGATATAATTTATTAATAAAGCCTAGAGTGCAATTATATTTTTATAGTAGTATTGAATATAATTAATGGTAACTTTGGACTTGTCAAGATTTGACAGAAAAGTCTAAGGCCCATTGAAGTTAGAGTCTTATTTGTTCCCTTTGGTCCCATCTCAAGCCACAAACTAAAGCCCAATTAGGTAGGCCCAAAAGGTTAACCCCATTAGATAATCAGACATTATTTAATAAGAGTTATTAAATAAAGAAACTACCAAGATAGTTTTAACGTACGTATGATGAAAAGAAAAGAAACCAGTTTTTCTCCACAAGGAGAAAAATAAGGTTTTTTCTTTGAGAGTCTATGTACAAAAGACTGATTGAGAGACCACGCATCTTGGGCACCATATAAAATTAAGATGAAGATTAAAGGTATTCTCAAGTCGTGGTTTTGAAATTCACTGCATCAAGGTACGCATCCTGTTCTTTATTCTAGAATTCATGGTTACATGTTATCTTGCAGTGATTGAAGTAGATCCGCGTTTGTTGCTTCCGTTGTGTGTTTTGTATGAGATACAAAATCAGATTTTCCAATAGGCAAGGTGATGGATTGGTGTGGCTCCCTTCACCAAAGAAGGGATTTCAAAGTTTAAGAAAATCATTGAGCACTCCAATGATTTTCCCATCACAATTTTTTTTTTATAATGAGTTTCTGCCCTAGAGATAGTGTCCCTAGAAAGGTTATGTGGTGGATTTTGGAAAGGAAATGAGTTCCTCAAGTATATTAAGTTGGCCAAAAGCCTTGTAACTCAATTGGTTGGAACCTCTTAATGTTTTCAATGAAGACATCCAAAGTTCAAATCTCCCACTGTGGGCTATGGTGTTTGGTTTGTTTGGAGTGAGCTGGGTTATGCCGTAATCTGTAGTGGGGCTTCTAGCATGTTGACAAGGTAGATTTGGTCGTCATTGAAATGAGTATATATGGTTGATTGTTCCCCATTGCTTATTGTGGTGTCTTTGGAGAGAGAGAAATAGTAAGTGATTTGAAGATAAGGAGAGATCCATATCAAACCTGAAGCTATTTTTCCTTAGAACTTTAATGGATTGGTTGGCTGCTTTGCGTAACCAATCATTTTTATCTTTTCTTGATTTCCTAGATTCTTGTAATTTTTGTTCTTGATTGTTTAACCCCTTGTACACTCCCTGTGTACTAGGGTGTTCTCCTTTTTGATATCAATAAACTTATTACTTATCAAAAAAAAAAAAAAAAAAAAAACCCCACTAGCCCACCCGCAATTCTCTAATCATCAAAATTAAGGATATGTATGACAGAGTTGTAATTAGCATGAGAATAAGTGAAAGAATAACAAATGAGTTTTCTATCACTATAGGTTTGCATCAAGAATCAACATTAAGCCCATATCTCTTTGCTCTAGTGATGGATGAACTCACTAAACCAACTCGAGGAAGGCTCTTGATGTACGCTTTTTGAAGATCATATAGTTTTAGTGGATGGAACTAGAAGTGGAGTTAAATTCAAGCTAGAAATTTGGCAAGAAAATGTAGAATAAGGCTTTTGATTAAGTAGGATTAAGATGTGTTTCTACTTTCTATTCTTTGCAAGATTTACTTGATTTTTTACTTTCCTTGCTAGTTCGTTTTTAGTTCTTATTTTTTCTGTAGCACACTGCCTGTGTGTTTTTATTTTCATTGTATTGTTCTCTTTTATTTATCAATGAAGTTAATTACTTTTCAGAAAATAAAGAATGGTTTTGAAATGAAAAAATTAATTGCCATGTGGACAAAGTGAAAACCATTACGTTCATATGTTTGTCAGTTTATAAAACAAAAAACCTGAACAAGCTCTTTCTGCGCTTTAAAGAATTTATGGAAGGAACATTGTAAATAACATAAGATAATTGCATATGTGCAACAAGGCAAAACTATTATCATACCTGAGGACACATATTAGGAGATTCTTGTATATGGTCCCAAAGAGTTTCTTTCAGTGCCTGGACATCAACTTGCTTAGAAGTTTTGTCATACTGGACCTCAACTTTATTTACCTGTATTGTTTAGATAAAGGAAGCAAAGCATAAGCTCCAACTACAAATGTTCCCACTACATGCTTATTGTGTTTAACCTAACAATTTGAATTAGTCTGAAAATAATGGCAAATTTGTATGTTCTTTCCAATCAATGACACTAATACTGGGGTATACTCCCATCTTAAACCTAAAAACAGAATGCATAAACTCATGTTTTAAAACAAATCCAATTCATAGGAAGTCCTAACTCCAAGGTTCAAACACATACACAAATTCAAGTGCTAAAACAAAATTATGCAGCGATGAAAAGAAGACAACCTGGCGAGGTTGAGAAACAAGTGTGCTGGAGTCCTCTACATCACTATGGTCATTTCCGTCATCATATTGGCCACCAAACGCACTAGCATCATCCCAGGATGGCAGAGGCCCATAATCATCACATTGTTGCCTTGATACATCTGAAGAATATAAGGACGCTTAATGATCATATTATAAATTATATATATAACGGCATGAGGAGAAAATATAAGGACCACAAGACAATAAACATTGAAAAAGATATTTTTATTGCAAAGACAGAAAATTTTACCTGAGCATTTTCTTCCCTTCCCCCCAAGACACTGCAGCAAATTATGCATTCAACAATGTTAAAATAAAATGAAAACATAACATTTCAACAGCAAACCATGTTCTAGTTGGATGATTGGCAACAAGTATTACCTTTACATTTGGGAGAAGAAATAACTTCACAAGATCTTCTGGTTGATAATGGCAATCTTCAGGAAGTTTTATGTTAGAAGGTGCTCTATTTCCAGGCAGTAGTAACGACTTGGGATTTTTGGGAGGAGCAAAGACATCTGGCATAACTTCATCCAATGCTTTTGTGAAATCAATATCAGATTCTGCTTGTTTCTTATTTCTTGGACGCTTGGTTATTACTGGTGATTCATTTTTTGCAGCAGGATCATCCTCTAAACCTTCAAAACAGATTCCATGATACAATACCATTAGAAAAGGTACTAAAATGTATAAGCTGATTGATGCAATAACTTGGAACTAGTCTCCGGAACCCTACCTTTAGATTTTTTGTACTTCCAATGATCAGGACCTGCCCAAGCATTTTGTTTAGTCAAACCCAGACTTAAGAACAGATAACCATCAACTTTCTCAAATCTGTCATCCATATTAGGTTCGAAAGAAAATGGTTCATTTTCCTACAAAATTCAACACAAGATATCATCAAACAGAACCATTCTTTATTTCCTCAAAAGATAAAGAGAAAATCAAAGAATATATATGACAGCCCAAAGCCAATTATATGGGTAGACTTTAGCAAACACCTCATGATAACTTGGATTAGTTGATTCCGCATAAATGGGGCCCTCATCAGCCACACTTGCTTGGTCATCATTCCAGGTCCCACAATTGTCAAATGCATCACCAACAAAATCAGGTTCATAAGCTTCATCAACATTTTCTGCTGATTTCTGGCCAGAGGAATAGAGATCAGATGGCCTTCTATTATCTTCATCAAATTGATTGACTATGTCTCTCAGAGTTGGCGAAATTTCTTCCTCTCTTTGCATGTTCAATACCATCTGTTCAACATATTCTGTAAATAGAACAAGAACACAGTTGTTATTGGAACTGAATTCTTCTATTATAAAGTAAAGACCAGAAACACCATATATGAAAAAAAGCAACAAACCTTTGGCAAAAGATAGATCAATTGTATCTGATTTATCATGCTGATTTGCACATGATGTGCACTTCCCCGGTATTTCAAGTGAATCAAAAAGCACCCTACATCCACCATATACTCCAAGATTATTCATTAAAAGACCCTTGGCTCCACCTTCATCGAATTGTGCAGAGGTCTGATGATAAAGCGGATCGACTGCAAATGCAACTGAAAAAACAATGGCAATTCATTATAATCTCAACATTACATTCCACACTAGTATCAGAGACAGCACAGGATGTGTGATCACCATCAAACTTCTTTACATTAAGAGCCTCGAAAGATGATTCCAGCGTTGATAAAGGGGACAACTGCATGTTTTTACTAATGTTAGTATATATTTTTCTGAATTAATCAATTAAATGGTAAGAGAACTATCAACCTTTCTCTCTGTCTCTTTCTTGGAATGACCTCCCTCTTGTCCAATGTCAACATTGGCATCATCCTCAGTAGCATCTGGAATTACAAAAAAGAATCAGAAGACTCACAAAACTTGAAGGGCATAAATTCAAATGTGAAAGTGAAACACAGTGACACACATCAGCAACATAAAAATTAATCATACAACATGAAGTTATTATACTTACAGTCCACAGTATGCATATGATAGTAACTTTTAATTTATAGGTAAGTTACACACATATCCAATGGATTTTGAACCCAATACATCACCCTCCATCTTGCTTTTACAAGGGGAGGAAGAGGTGCTGTATGAGCCAGAGCTCATTGGCACATATGACAGCAAGACTTACAAAAAATATGCATAATTTTGCCATCTAAAGGCCAAGACAGTCATTTTTGTTTATTCCTTTTATAATTTGAAAAAGTGTGAAGGTCACCATGCCCCAACTTGAATATCCTTTACATTTCTTACAACCCTCAAGTGTCAATAGACAAAAATGATAAAAAACTACAATCTTCAGTATGTTTAATTTTTAACAACCCCCTCCCCGGTGGCCACACACACACATACACACTCAAAAAGAAAACAGAAACAAAAAGGCCAATCTCTAAGGTTACATCACCAAACCTTGTTCATTTTCTTGACCTGCTCTGTTCATCCCACCAAGGACCTTATATGCCTCTGAATGCACGGAATCCACCCTTAAAGAGTAAATCTTAACTCCAGCTTCAAGAGTGCAACTTGCCTAAACAAATAAGAAATTAATTAATACTTGCAGCATAAGCATATAGCATATGCAAAAGAGCACTGGGAATGTTAAATCAACAGTTTTAGAATCACCAACTATAAAAAGCCAAATTACTCTATAATATATAGAATGATATAGTCTTATAATATTACCTACATCAATTCCTATAAAGGTTAAAACAACCACATCACACTACAAGACCTAATTTCTAACCAGATTTAAAGGCGCATCTTGTTGCCCCACCCTCACTTAAATCATCATTCTCCCAATCCAAAATTTGTTTCACATAAAATCCAAGTTCTAATCGCTATCCAATAGTATTTGTCTTAACATCCAACTAAAATTTCAGTTCAAGAATTTTTTTGCAGCAATCAGCTACTAAAAGACCTGCATTGTCTACCACATAATCCACAAAAATCACAACACGTACCTTTTGAAAGTTCGTCTCAGCATCATCTTCTTCCTCAACCTTTATAACTTCTGTTAAATGGTCTATCAAATTCAGCTCCCAAGTGTTCTTCTGATTAATTTTCTGCACGCCAAAAAAATAAAATAAAAACAAAAAATCAATAAATTCATAATAAAGCATAAAAATTTAAGTACCCAGAAAAAGAAAATCACTTCAAAATTCACATTCCACCAAGCATGACTATATATTCAATTGCTTTAAAAATATTATATTAAAGTTAAACTCTTTTTCTCTCTATGGTTGTTTTCCGCTAACACTTAACTTCTAGTTCAAAATAAACAGGAACATATAGTTTAAGAAGACAATCATAAAGAGAGAGAGAGAGATTAAACAAATAATTTTGCTGAAAAGTTTCATGCAATAGTGGAAAAAAAAAATCAAATTTATATATAAAAGCAGTAAAATTCAAGCGCAAACAAATACAGACAAAATATCTTTTGAATTCACATTATACAAAGCATGATTATATATGTCATTCTCTTTTTCAAGAGAAATTAAATTTCTTATAGTTAAACTTGATTCTTATTCTCTCAGCGGTTATTTTCTACCGACATTAAACAAGTACATTGTTTAAAACAGAGAGAACTCTCATCAAAATTCATAATTTACGAAACATGATATTATATTTAAATATATCTTTATTAAAAAAGAAACCTAATTTCTTACAATTCAGTATATTTGTCATTTTTTTTTCTATCAGTGTTTACTTTTCACTAAAAATCAAACTTTGAATTCAAAATTAAAGAGAGAGAAAAACGGTAGAGCAAGCAAGAGAGAGTTATACAGACATTTTCGCTGGCGAGTTTGATGCAATTGCGGAAGAGATCGAGGATCTGATGCTTGCCGAGGAATTTATCGGAATCGGAGGAGCCACGTGGAGGCGGAGAGACGACGGAGATGCGACGGACCTTGGCTGCGCGGGCGGCTCGGGCCTGGGCTCGCTCGAGGTGGTCGTCGTTGGAGCCGAGGAAGAAGGGGCTGGTGGGCGATTGGAGGAGCCTTTGTTTGGGGTTTGGGCTTAGGGTTTCGGCCATTGTTAAATTGAAAATAGGAAAAATTGAAAAGCTTTTTGGAAATGGAAGTGCTTTTGATTTGTATTGTATTTGTAGGGATTGCTGATTGCTGAGACTGAGAGAGCGAGAAGTGTGAATTCTCTCTCTCTCTCTCTCTCTCTCTCTCTCTGGGTTTTGGAATTTTTGTGAAGGAGAGAAGAAATGATATATTTCCCTCCAGTTTAATATTTTGAAATTTTAGGGGTGCAGGTTTTAAACGACATGCCGCTTTAAAGTAAACAAACTAAAACTGCAGGCCAAAAGGCCTTGGATGCTCATGCTGTCCATTTCACCCAATTCATTGTTCAACTTTTAAATAACAAAACAATATGCACAATTTTAGATTTGTAAAATTTAGTCTGAATTGTGAATAGATGAAATAGACGCGTGAGGAGGATTCTTTTGGAGTATGAAAGTCTAATGCAAAATATATTTCATAAGTCACAACTACTAAAATGGCAAATCATAATTATTGTACTTAAAATTGGTGTTAAACACTTAAACGGTTAACTTTGAATCCTATGCGAACATAATATATTATATACATTAATTACAATCTACCACCTCAATATTTTTTTAAAAATTTACGTTTGTAACATTGTTGGACTACTAAACTCCCCTCATTTTCTACACCTATAAAAGGGGTGGAAAAGTGGGAGGATAAAAAATAAGAAAATGATAAAAAAGTGAAAAGATAGAAAAGATTTAGGGCCCGTTTGGTTTGACCATGACTCAATTTTCATAACTCAATACTCATAACTCAAACTCAAAACTCATAACTCAGTTTCCACTTTCTCTCAAAAACTCCAAAATTCTTGTTTGGCAACATAACTCAGTCATATAACTCAAAATTTAAGCCTACTTTTTGCCAAAATGGTGGAGCCCACCCACTGACACCACACTGTTTGCTTATGGTTGGTACCCGCGTGTGGATTTCTCTTACCTCTCACAAGACATTTTCTCTCAATGCAGCACACCCAGTCCAGAAACAAACCCAAACCCCATAAAGCGAAAAGCACTGCACAGACCTCCCTGTTCGACGCCGGCTCAAATTGGAAACAGGTTCAGTCTTCTTTACTCTTCTTTCTATTTCTGTTTCTTTTTCTTTTCATCAATACCCATTAACATCTCTTTTCCCAGAAATCCATTTCACGCATCAATATCCAACTACACCAAAACCCAGCTCCACCACCACTAACGGCAAACCCAAAATCCACCACCATCAACCAAGCTCCACCACCACCAACGGCAAACCCAGAAATCCATAACCACAACCTCCACCACCAACAACCCTCAACACAACCACAACCTCCACCAAAAAATCCGAATGAATCAAAAATCCAAACCCACCAACAGCCATCAACCAAAACCACAACCTCCACCAAAAAATCCAAGCGAACAAGTTTCAAGCCATAACCACAAACACAAAAAACCCAAACCCACCAGCATAAAATCTTTAGATTGGCGATCCGAATTGCCAAATCCAAACCCACAAATACAGAAAACCCAAACCTAAACCCAAACCCAAGAATCCTTAGATTGAAAATCAAAATCATGAAAATGAGGTGTGGGTTTTTGTTTATGGGTATAAATTTATGCATGTATGAAAATGGTGGAGTGGGTCTGAAGAAGAAAGAATGAAAGAAAAAGAAAGAAGAAGAACAACAAAAAAAAAACCGTTGCAGTGGGTTTGTGGATTAGGTTTGAAGAAGAAAGAATGAAAGAAGAAGAAAGAAGAAGAAAAAATAAACCGTTGGAGTGGGTCTGAAGAAGAAAGAAAAATAAAGAAGAAGATGAGGGGGGAAAAAAAAGCCTTGGAGTGGTTCTGAAGAAGAAAGAAAGAAATAAAGAAAAGGAAAGAAGAAGCAGAAGAAAGAAAGAAGGAGAAAATGCCGTTGGTGATGAGTGGGTCTGACTTGACAAAACACAATTTATGGGCCCCACAGAGTCCAAAAATTTACGAAAATTTACGCCACTGAGTTTTGTATCTCAGTTATTGAAAACACCAGTTTTGTGTTTCCTATTTCCATCACTTTAACTCAAAATTTTTGAGTTTTGAGTGATGGAAACACAATGTGAAAATCAAGCCAAACAAAAAAATTTGTGTGGGTCTCATGTGTTTTGAGAACTAAGTTATGAGTTTTGAGTGATATGATCCAAAATTGCTCTAAACCAAACAGGCTCTTAGTTTTCTCTCATATGTGTTTAGTTGAGACGATGGAAAAGTGGAGAGATAGGAAACTATGAAAAATGAAATTGGTATAAATTTACAATTATGTCCTTATTAAATAAAACAAAAGGCAATACAATTTTTTTTACACATTTATTTATTTTAAAATATTATGTATGGACATTTCACTTTTTTTTTTTTTTTTAAATTTCAAAGGCACAGACTAGGTCCAAAAACTGGTTGGGTGGGGGGGAAGGAACTATAGAAGAAAGTGATAAAAACAAAAGAAAGAAAAAAAAAATGAGATGAAAAAAAAAGCCCAAAATAACGTGAACGTGTGCAGATTAGTAACAGAGAAAAAAAAAAAAGGAGAAAGGAACTATGGAAGGAAGTAATAAAAATAAAAGAAAGAAAAAGAAAAAAAAAGTGAGATAAAACAAAAAATCCAAAACAATGTGAATGTGCATAGAGTAGTAACAGAGAAGAAACAAAAAATGTTAGCAAAGAAGAATGTGTAGGGGCATTTTGGGCAGCTCATGTTAGTGAGCTTCTCCCCCTAGTTTTCTTCCCATTTTGGAAAGAAATTTTTTTTGTGGGTTTGGGAAGAACACCTGGGACCCACCACATTTTTTTTCCACTCTCCCTTCCAACCAAACACCCATTAAAACCACTTTCTCTTCACTTTTTTCTCTTAAATTTTTCATCATCTTTAAAATCTCTCCAAACAAACACACCCTAAAAGCATCAATATCCAGAGTTGTAAAACTCCGAATATGCTAAATTTTAGCATCTACCCTCTAAAAAGATGTGTACCCCAACTTGCAATTGTAAAAAAATTCACAACTTAGCTACAGTACCATCCTAAATGTATGATGGTATAGTAGCAAAGTTGTATAGCTTTTTAATCTCTTTTATTCCCACTTTTCTCTCTCTCTTTGTGACTCACATTTACTCTCTCCCTTTCTCTTTCTCTTCTCGGTTCTCCCTCTGTCGCTCTCACTCTCTGAATCTCTCCTCTCTCAACTCTCCCTCTCACTCTCTTCTCCCTTCCATGGTCGAAGCTCACATGCTCTGCCACTCACCGCCACCAACACCACGGTGATCTCTCTTCACCTCTAACCCATCTATTTATCTCTCAAACCCAAAACCACCAATCTCAGCTCAATCTCTCACTTTCTTCCCCCTTCCATGGCCAAATCGTCTCTCTCTATCTCTTCAAACCCAAAAAATAATCTCTCAAACCAATTTTTTGAGGTGGGTTGCATGGAGACCATGGCTTGGTGGAGGCGTGGAGATCATGGTGGAACCATGGTTGTGGTTGGGTAACGGTGGTAACGATGGCCGTGATGGGTTTTGTTTTGTTTTGTTTTTATTTATTTTTTAATTTGGGTTTTTGGTTCCGGTAGGATTTTGGTGGGCAATGGGTAGTGGAGGGTATGGTGGTGACGTGGTGGTGATTGGATTGTTTGATTGTTTTTTAAATGAATTTGCTGGGTTTGTGTTTGGGGTTTTGGTTGGTTTTTGGTGGTTTTTTTTTTTTCAATTTGGGTTTTTGGTTCCGATGGGATTTTGGTGGGCAGTTGGCAGTGGTGGCATGGTGGGCATGGTGGTGACTGGATTGTTTGGTTGTTTTTTTTTAATGGATTTGTTGGGTTTATGGTTGGTTTGTGGCTGCATATTTGCCGAGTTTGTGGTGGGTTTGGGGTCACGGTGGTTGCTGTGTGGAGATGCGGTTGAGAGAGATTGTTAGTAGTGGTGTGGTTGAGAGAGTGACAGAAATTAGAGAGAGGAGTGATAGATAATTTTTTATTATTTTATTGTATAATTTATTTATATTATTTTGACATGTTGTATGGTAAAATAAAAGTTGGGATGTTGGGTGTATTATAAAATTGTATGGTATAATATATGAAGTAGTTTTTAAAATGGTAAAATGAGATATCTTTTAGAAACCGGATATTATGCTCTAAGTATATATTTGAAAAAAGCTTTTAGGTTTTTTGCCTTTTGTCATAGGCTCATAGCTTTTCAACCAAAAAAAAAAAAAACTAGTTTTTTTGAAAAACAGTTTGCTTTTAGCTAGTCCCAAACTCTGGGAAACCCCACCAAATATAAAGCATTCTCAAAATAAACTAATGCAATTAAGATACCCGAAAAGGCTCACAAGGGGAAAGTAACTCTTTTTTTTTTCTTTTTTTCTTTTTTTGTATTTTTAGAAACACACACATGGGAGATAAAATGAAGTTCTAGCCCAAAAATACACTACAAATTTTACTCAATAACTATGGTAACTTTTTAGGAAGAGTGGAGAAAATTGTACTACATACAACACACTCTCTTAAACAATATGGGATAACTACCTTCTTCTTCTTTTTATTTATTTATTTATTTATTATTATTATTATTTATAGAAACAAATACGTACACACAAGGGGTAAGCAACTTTGAGTCTAAAACACTGGAATTGCAAATTAAGTTATCTTTTGAGTTTATCATCGAAGTGGATTTAGTCGTCCTCTATTAGGGAGACTTCAAACATTATTGTGAACCTTTTGTGTGGTGCTAGTGATTTGTTGCTCACTAGGCTTTTCCCTTGGCAAATTCCTCCTTCAAAATGACAAATCCCATTCTCACCATTAGTAACCCTTTTTTCCCTCATCACTATTTTTCATTTGATTTAGCTTGATCTTCCTTTATTTCTACACTATTTTTTAGCTTGTGAATTTATTATTATTATTTTTCATTTTCATGGTTTTATTTCAATTGCTAATTGCGACCATGAAATCTCAGGGTTGAAAACTAAATTTTTGGGACTAAAATTTGGTTTTTTCCCCTCTAAACTTGAATACCATACTAGAATTGAAAGATATATAGTTCAGAATTCAGAAATTATGATGTATCACTTTTGTTATATCTAAATTTTTGAAAGAACAATACTTGCACAAATTTATGTGGTGGTGACGGTAGACACTCCATTTTGTAACTATAATGTAATCTTGGAAGAAAGCAAAATGGTAATTTTATGCACCCAAAAATTGTGATTGCATTTAATCACTAACTCATTCGTCACATATCATGAAAATGATCTTGAGGTTCCAATAATCATAACGATACATTCGGTTTCCAAATCGGACGGCGGATTGAAAGATATTGCAAGATCAAATTTTAACAATCTGCATGCATTTATTTGGGTGAAGCCAATCACACATAATTAATGAAAATTAATTTTGATTGATCACTAATTAAAATTAATTAAATGAATTTTTGTGATTGATTGAGTCTTTGTCTTAAAAAATAATTTGATTCATGGGATTAAAATAAGTGAGTTGATAAGATTTAAAGACGGTCAGATAATAGGATTTTAAAGTACTTATCTTAAAGTATAATTATTTTAAAAATCCTAATTATCACTTTGGAATATGTTTTATCATGAAAATACATTGATCAACCTTGAAACTTGTGTCTCTCTAAAAGCCATTACTTTTTCTAGCAGATAATTGATCCCTAAATAATATATCATGAAAATGATCTTGAGGTTCCAACAATCATTACGATATATTTGGTTTCCAAATCGGATGGCGAATCAAAAGATATCGCAAGATCAAATTTTAACAGTCTGCATGCATTTATTTGGGTGAGGCCAATCACACATGATTAATGAAAATTAATTTTGATTGGTCACTAATTAAAATTAATTAAATGAATTTTTGTGATTGATTGAGTCTTTGTCTTAGAAAATAATTTGCTTCATGGGATTAAAATAAGTGAGTTGATAAGATTTAAAGACGGTCAAATAATAGGATTTTAAAGTACTTATCTTGAAGTATAATTATTTTAAAAATCCTAATTATCACTTTGGAATATGTTTTATCATGAAAAAACATTGATCAACCTTGAAACTTATGTCTCTCTAGAAGTCATTACTATTTCCAGTAGATGAATTGATCCCTAAATAATATATCTTCACTTGTGGGGGGACCAAATTTAACAATCTTATTTTCTTTACTTTTTCCCTTATCTAGAAAACACCTTTATGTGGCGTTTGGTACGGGAGAATCTACATTACTCCTGGCATCCAGATTCCTAGGAATGTGATTCTTAGGAATTACATTCCTAAGAATGTAGCTATTCCTATGTTTGGTTTATTCCCAGGAATTTTAAATGAATTATTTATTTTTCCTATTCTATCCTTAGATTTGAATGTGAACTACTAAGTCATTTAAAAAAAAGGGTTAAAATTGTCAATTTATAAAAAATACAAGTTCCTTTAAGCTTGGGAATCTGGATTCCCACCTATTTTAAAGGGAATCCACATTCCTACTGAGAGGGGTTTAAGGAGGGAATCCAGATTCCCCTGGCATCTGATTCCCTAGCATGATTTGCAACCAAACATGGGAATCTTTAAACATTTCTAGAAATCCTAAAACATTACCCTGTACCAAACGCCACATTAAGGCTTTAACAATGAAATTATAAAACTAAAATAAATTCTGATAAGAACAACAATGAAATTATAAAACTACAAAGTACAAACAGTTCTGATAAGAACTCGCAAGTTCTATAAATGAAATATATTTCCTTAGGTAAATTTTTTTTTTATTTTAATAATTTGATATTTACAATGAGATATTTGAACCCTATACGTCTTCATTATAAAATTAAAAAAACAAAAATGTCAGTTACATTTCAAAGCCATAAGGCTCTTAGTGAAAAACACAATTATATATCTTAAGGAATAAAACAAAAAATAAAATGCAAGTAGAAGAGAAAAACTAAAAGAGCACTTCTATTACTGTCCCAAAATATAACCAAAAAAAAAAAACAATTGCAGTATTATCTGTCCATGTAATCTAAATTCCATGATATACAAAGAACAACATCCTATGACTACCCACCATTGCAATCACAAGTTCCAAAAAAGATTTGTTGAACATCATGGTTTTCTCTTCACTTCTACTATTTTTCTTTTCTTTTTGAAGGCGGTTTCTTCTTAACTTCATTGTATTTGACTACTTGTATGCGAAAATGGATTTGCAAAGGCTGTAGTTATATAGGCTTTAGGAATTGTGAGAAAACCTAGATCATATTAATTTTATGACATAACAAAATATTTTTATCATTAAAACAAGAGCACAATTCATCAATATGATATAATTTTGATTCTATATAAAGCAAACATAACGAATAAACCTTCTTCCTTCTCCCTGTGTGTGTTAAAAAATACTTAGTATTCTCAAAAGAAAAAACTGTGGGTTAATCCCACAATAGAAAATGAGTGTGAGTTAAAGAGATTTAAAGTCTGTGCTGTATATCTAAGAGTTAGGCCCTTTTGAATATACACCACTATAAGTTTCTTTAAAAAACCTTCTCTCTTCTCCCCTTGTGTGTTAAAAAACACTTAGTATTCTAAAAAAAAAATACTATCCATATTAGAAAAAAGCAAGGCATTATCTTTTACCAAAAGCAAGGCATTATCTCCATATTTCAAATGGAGCAGCATCATCCAGATCTTTTACTAAAAAAGCAAGGCATTATCTTTTTGCAAGTTTTCCATTGGAATTAAATTCTACAAACAATAAACTTTAATACCCTAGACGCATGGTTTTTCCATATTAGAAAATATATTACCAAAGATGCTTATAGGTTTTTTTTTACTCCTTAATCTATCTATATAATATACTTGTTTGTAGTAATTGCTGCATAAAAGATGACGTGGCTGCCAAAGAAAGGTGATAGCAAATCATAGGTCACCCTTGACCACTTGTCAAGTTTTTTTTATTATTAAATTGTTGTATTTTATTATTTCTTGTTTCATAAAAAGTTTATGTAGGGACCGGTTTTGGGCACTTCTGTTATTGAGAGAGTGGACCCAAGCCCAGCTAGCCCTGCAATGAATTTATAGAGAATGGGTTCAAGAACTAGGCCCTAGTGAGGAATGCAGCGACCATGCATGGTTGTTTGTGGGTATAATAACTTAAGCGTGAATTGGGATGCACAATAATGCTCCTCGAACTGGTCTTTCAGAGCTTGGAGTTCTTATTATTTCTTTGAAGATCGGTTACAAGGTTTAAGAGAATACAAGTCGCTACAGTACTTCTTAATTCTGGTTTTTTTCGTTTTCTCTGTCCGTCCCCTTTTCAAGAGGGGCTCCTTACATTATATACATCCCTCTCAGTTGATCCTAGCCTTACATTTGTTGATCAGCTAGACTACCACTTAAGAGCTTGTCCCATCAGCCGCATTCCCATTCCTCCTGTGGGTTGCAGTGCCCAAGACAGTATTGTTTAGGGGTCCTATCCTCATTAATGCGACCAGGACGTTAGTTGAGGGCATTTAATGTGGAGGTGACAGTTCATCTGGGACTTGCTCCTCCACCATGCTTCCATTGCTGGCGCTTGGTACTTGCTATTTGCTCTTGGGATGCTCGGGAAGACTCCTTTTGATGGTGTGCTGCTTGTCCACTTTATGATCTCGGCGGTCCGAGGAAGGAATCGTCCTCGGCACTGTTTCTTGGGCAATTGGGCTTTATACTTTCGTCCTCGGACCTTGGACGCCTCCTCGGTGTGGGCCTTTGGGCCTGGTTCGAAGTGGGCCGGGGTTGCCTGACTCTTTCTGGCCCCACAATAGCCCCTCAAAATCTTGCTGTCCGCATCCTCGGGCGGAAAGGAGGATTTTGACATCCTCGGACCTACTCCGTGTCCAATCGAGTCTTGTCCCTCGTCAGTGTTGGAGCCTTTTCATCTGCCCAAGGTGCGTTACTGACGCTTCGGTGCGCGTAACGTGTCCTTCATTAAATTCAGGCGGCTCTGTGCTCCCCACGTTCAACAGGAGGATGACAATCTATCGGTGGGGATTCGTCTAGCATTTATGGGCGGGAAAACCCGCGCGGCTCCTCGATCTGGGGTATAAATACCCATTCGAATTGCTTTTCCCTTTTTTCATTCGTAATCAAAAGCTCTTGCGCATACATCCTGAGTCCAGCCAAATTTCCACTTACATCTCCAACATAAAAAGCCTGTCCGAGGAGCTTCTCCTCATTTCTGTAAGTTGCTCTATCCCTCTCTGACCTTTCTTCCTCTCTACTCCTTCTTCTCTTTCATTTGCTCTTTCTTTAGTTCTTTTAGGCGTCACTTGGGATGGGTAGACTTAAGAAGTATGTCTATACTGAGGAGGCGATGGAGAAATTCATCGTCGACTATAAGATACCTGCCAACGTGGGCTTGAGGTATTGTGAGGAAGGGGAGTGGCTCCTTCGGAGGCAGGAGGGCGAGGTGGTGATACCTATCATCGCCTTCCTCGAAGGTGGCATGAGAATCCCCATGGGGCCGGTGACAAGGGGCTACCTTACATACTTCCGGCTAACCCCCACCCAGTGTGCCACCAAGATCTTCCGAATTCTGGGTTGTGTGGACGCTCTGAACGAGAAGATGGGGCTAAGGTTGACCCATCACGACGTGAACTATTGTTACAACCTTCAACACCTGAAGAACAAGTCGTACTACATGAGGACAAGGGACGATAGGGTCCGTCTTATCCAGTGCCTCCCTGAGTCCAGCAAGGGGCTGAACGAGGATTTTCTCATCGTGTCCAGAGAGTGGCACGATGGTCTTCACTGCCCGACGACGGAGGGGACACCAGGTGGGGCAGTGGGAGTAGGAAGGGGTTCAAAGATTTTAGTTTATTTCATGCGTCATTTTTCTGCACTGTTTGGTTACTAACATGAATGTGTCTTCTTTCTGCAGATCCGCACACCTACACGCGCCATTTCAGCCTGGTCAACAGGGAGGATTTGCAGAAAGTGCTCAGGGCAGCGGTTTTCGAGAATGAAGCTGACCATCAAGTTAGAGCCGCTCACAAAATCTTGGGGTACACCCCGATCCAAAAATCGTTCGCGGCTCCAAAGCACGCGATCAGAGCAAAGGATCCTCGACTGCAGAAAATAACTGTGACTGAGGACGGGTTCCAGTTTCCCGAGGATCCCTCCACTTCAGAAGGCGTCACATTAGCAGGCCCCTCTTCCTCCCCCAGATTCGCAGAGCCCCCATAAGAGAACCCAGAAAGGGAAGAGGAAGTTGCCGATTTTCGCCCTGCCGAGGACGTGTTTGACGTGTTTGAACAAGTCCACCAGTCCGAAAACCCTCCTGGAGACTTGGGTGACCCACGCTTGACCGAAGCGGACTTCCTAACATCAGAGTCCTCTTCTCGGCTTGAGATGGGTTACAAGAAGAAATCCCAAGCTAGTTTGCTCGACCTAATAGAAGGACAACCGGGGAAGTCCAAGCCAAAGCTTCCTCCTCCTTCTCCTAAGACTCGTCCTGCCCAGACCAGGTTGGCCTCTACTCAATCTAGGCCTCCTCCTCCTCCGCCTCAGACGAACCCGCCGTCCAGGCACGAGCCCGCTGATCCTAAGCAGAAAAAGGATAAGGGCAAGAGGCCTATCGAGGACAAGTCTGGGCCCACGCGGGAGGGGGATGACACCCGGCGGCCTTCAAAGCAGCTGAAGATAGGTTCTAAAGGCCAGGACAAATAGGTCGATGCCCAGCCCGAGGTTCAGGCCTGGCTCCTCGCCCCAATACTCCATGGGGGTCCTTTGAGGGATGACTCCTCCCTCAGGGATTTTAGAGAGGGCGAAGGTGCATATGTGGCCAACGCGGTGGAGAGGTGCTTGTTACTTCCCGCGGACATGGCGGAGCTGGGAACCATGAGAAGCAGGGAGGTCTTCCTCAGCCTCAAGCGATATCTGGGAATGGTAAGACCCTCAACACTTGTGATTTTTCTGGCTTCAGTCTTTCTTCTTTTTTTTTTTCTTTTTTTTTTGAGTTCGGCTTATTATGTTCCCCCTTTGTTTAACAGGCTGTCCAGGCCACCTATAGGCTGGAGGAGGCGACCCATGACCAAGGAAAGGCCATGGATGCAGAGCGTGAGAAGCGCTTGGAGGCCACTCGGACCCTCAAGACCTCCGAGGACGACCTCGCCACGGCCAGGGAGGAGCTGAAGGCAATGACCAGGGCTCGGGACAACGCAGTGTTAGGTCTCGCTGGTTTCCAGAAGCAGGCTGAGGATCAGACGAGGCGTCTGGGTGAGGTAGAGGAGCAGCTGAAGATCGCCAAGGAGCTGATAGCTGACCTGACGAAGAAGATGGCTGCTGCTGAGGAGGCCAAGAAGGTGGCTGAATGGGCCAAAGAGGAAGCTGTGAGGGCCAAGTTTAAGGCAGACCAGGGTAGGGAGGAGGCCTGAGCCTCTAAGGAGGAAGCTGAGGAGGCAGCTTATGCTGCTGGGGTGGCCGAGACGGAAGCCACCTACAAATCCCAAGTCCCTGAGGTATGCAGGCGTTATTGCTCCCAGACTTGGGGTGAGGCCCTTAAATAAGCTGGGGTGGAGGCCTCGTCTGACCTGTGGAATGAGGAGAGTGTGTACTACCCCCCTGCCATTCGCGAGGCTGCCCCAAATGGCTCTGAGGCCAAGGAGGCTGCTGAGGAGATTGCTGCTACTCCAGGTGAGGGAGCCTCGGTCGCTGGACCTACTGGTAAGCCAGTTCAAGGGAGTGATCCTCCCGGGGTGGTTGAACCGAGTGAAGGCCCTAATGAGGAAGCGCCCCAGCAGGTTGCAAAGCCCTCCTCTGATGCCCAGGCTTCTTCCTCCGAGGAAGTTGTCATTCCTGTTGTGCCTCTGCAAGCCATCCCACTTAGTCAGAGTTCAGAAGATCCTGAGGCTGCCATGGTCTAGCCACCCACTGGGGCAGGCAATTAAATAGAAGGAGTAGGCTCCTTGGCGCCTCTGCCTGCTTTACTTTATTTTTGCATCTTTTTTTTTTTTTTTTTTGTAATGTGACTCCTATCATGTAACTTCCATGGAATTAATGCAATGTGATTCTCATTTCTTTTTCTATTTGTTCTGGCTGTTTGTTTACTTGCACGCTATTCCGCTCTTTTTTTTTTACTTGTATAATTTTAACTTCAATTGTATCTCGGCCAATCGCCGCATCAATCATTATAACGTGAGGGCATGTATGCTCGGGCGGACCTTTCATGTCCAAAGGACTAGGTAGAATTTCTTCGAAGTAAACACTTAGGATCTTTTTGAAGTGGTTAGTTTCCCCATAGGCTTGAGTCCGAGGACCATGCAATGCCTTGGTTCTGTCTAACACTTAGTTTTCTTGAAGTAGTTAGTTTCCCCATAGGATTGAGTCCGAGGACCATGCAATGCCTTGGTTCTGTCTAACACTTAGTCTTCTTGAAGTAGTTAGTTTCCCCATAGGATTGAGTCCGAGGACCATGCAATGCCTTGGTTCTGTCTAACACTTAGTCTTTTGAAGTAGTTAGTTTCCCCATAGGATTGAGTCCGAGGACCATGCAATGCCTTGGTTCTGTCTAACACTTAGTCTTGAAGTAGTTAGTTTCCCCATAGGATTGAGTCCGAGGACCATGCAATGCCTTGGTTCTGTCTAACACTTAGTCTGGCCGTCAGGACACGAGACACATAATCATGATAGGCTAAAAATCTGAATCAAAAGAGACTTCTTCATTAATAGTAATACCTTTTCAGGTTATTTACATTCCATGGACGAGGTACAGGTTTGTCATCTAAATCTTTTAAATAGTATGCCCTTATCCCTGCTACTGAGGTAATTCGGTAGGGCCCCTCCCAGTTGGGTCCCAGCTTTCCCCAATAAGGGTTCTTGGCAGCCCCTATGACTTTTCACAGCACCAAGTCCCCCGGTGCTAGTGGTCTGAGCTTTACATTGGCGTCATATCCTTGCTTGAGCTTTTGCTGGTAATAGGCCAGCTGGATCATTGCTTGTTCTCTTCGTTCGTCTACTAGGTCCAAGCTCCACCCCAGCAGTTCATCATTGCTGCCTGGAGTGAAAGAGCTCGTCCTTAGCGTCGCGAAGTTTGTTTCCAGGGGGATCACTGCCTCGGCACCATAAGTCATGGCAAAAGGTGTTTCCCCCGTTGATCGTCGGGGCGTAGTCCGGTACGTCCAGAGAACGTGGGGCAGCTCCTCTATCCATCTCACCTTGGCATCATCCAGTCTCTTCTTAAGCACGTTGACGATGACCTTGTTGACGGCCTCGGCCTGTCCGTTTCCCTGAGGGTAGGCTGGCGTCGAGTATTTGTTTGTGATCCCAAGTTCGCAACAGTACCTTGTGAAGGCCTTGCTATCAAATTGGAGCCCATTATCCGAGATGAGAGTATGAGGGACCCCGAATCGTGTAACAATGTTCTTCCAAAGGAATTTCTTTGCGTTTACGTCCCTGATGTTGGCCAGTGGCTCGGCCTCGACCCACTTGGTGAAGTAGTTCGTGGCCACCAACAGATACTTCTTATTCCCTGGCGCTCTGGGAAAGGTCCTACAATGTCCAAGCCCCATTGGGCGAACGGCCATGGACTGGACAAAGGATTGAGGACCCCTCCTAGCTGATGGATATTTGGGGCGAACCTTTGGCACTGGTCACACTTCTTGACATACTCCTGGGCCTTTTGCTGCATCCCCGGCCACCAGTATCCTTGTGTGACGGCTCGGTGAGCCAGGGATCTCCCCCCTGTGTGGCTCCCACAGATTCCCTCGTGCAGCTCTTTGAGCAATAATTCTGCCGCTTCGGGGTGGATGCACAGCAGGTATGGCCCAGAGTAAGAGCGCCTGTATAGTTTGTGATCCTCGGACAACCAGAACCGAGGAGCTTTCCTTCGTATCTTTTCTGCCTCTGACCTCTCCTCAGGCAGGACATCATCTTTAGGGAATCTCACTATGGGGTCCATCTAGCTAGGACGCACCTCAACCTGATGGACGGGGATCGCTCCCTTTGGCACTTCACTCGCCCTCTCCAGATGCTCCACAAGTATGATCCGAGGTAGAGCCTCTGCCGAGGAGGTTGCGAGTGTGGCTAATGAATCGGCATGGTTGTTCCCACTCCTAGGAATATGAGACAAGCTGAAGAGGCCAAACTCCAACATGGTGACTCCGGGATGGAGATTGCACCAACTGATTTCTCATCACAACTCTTCTCCTCGGCTGTCACTTCTACAGCTGGTTCAGCGAACTCGGCCGTCAAATCTGCCAGAACCTGGCCTTTTATGGAGGTCCGAGGCATGTACTTGACGTCGAAAGCCCCCAGAATTGTGTTCCACTTCGCGATTCTCCCTGTGTAGTCAACGGTCCGGAGTACAGACTTCAAGGGCAATTGGGTTAAGACAACCACCGTGTGAGCTTGGAAGTAATGAAGGAGCTTTCTCGTGGCGTGGACCACAGCCAGTATGGCTTTCTCTAAGGGTAGGTATTTGACCTCCGCCTCATGCAGCGACTTGCTGACGTAGTAAACTGGCTTTTGAACGCCATTGTCTTCCCGTATCAGTACTAGGCTCACTGCGTGGGGCGCCACAGCAAGGTATGCGTATAGGACCTCGTCGGCCTCGGGATTGGACATGATAGGCGGCCGGGATAGATACTCCTTGAGCTGCTGGAAAGCTACGACACAATCCTCAGACCACTCAAATCCTTTCCACTTGTTGATCAGGAGGTAGAAGGGCCTGCACCTGTCAGCCGACCTGGAAATGAATCGGTTCAGCGCCGCGATCATCCCAGTAAGCTTTTGGACCTCTTTGGGGTTCTGCGGAGGCTTCAAATTATGAATGGCTTTGATTTGGTCAGGGTCGACTTCGATCCCACGGTGGGTGATCATGTATCCCAAAAACTTGCCAGAGCCTACGCCAAACGAGCATTTTGAGGAATTTAGGCGCAGCTTGTGCTTTCTCAGGACATCAAACGTGCAGTCGAGGTCCCCTAAGTGTTCGGACACCGCTTTACATTTCACCACCATATCATCAACATAAATCTCGATGTTTCTGCCCAACAACGGCTCGAACATTCTCGTCATCATCCTCTGGTAAGTAGATCCGGCGTTTTTCAGGCCAAATGGCATAACCTTGTAGTGGTAGTTCCCAATGGGCGTCACAAAGGCTGTCTTCTCTTGGTCCTCCAGAGCTAGTGGGATCTGATGATAGCCTTGAAAGGCATCTAGGAAGCTCATCCGAGGATGGCCTGCTGTCGCATCTACCAGCTGGTTTATCCGTGGCATTGGGAAGGGGTCCTTTGGGCGTGCTTTGTTCAGGTCTGTGAAGTCTACACAAACCCTCCACTTCCCACTTTTCTTCTTGACCACCACAGTGTTGGCCAACCATTCGGGGTAAAAAACCTCCTTGATAGCCCCTGCACGCTTAAGCTTATTGACCTCTTCCCTGATTGCATCAGCATGCTCCTTTGACGGGCGCCGGGGTGGCTGCTTCTTGGGGATCACGGATGGGTTGACGTTAAGGTGGTGACAGATGAAGGATGGATCAATCCCAGGGGCATCGCAGGGGTCCCATGCGAACACGTCAAGGTTCCTTTTGAGGAACTCAAGTAACTCCTCCTTCTCCCAGGGAGGCAGCTGGGCTCCGACCTGGAAGAACTTCACCGGGTCATCGTCAATTACCACCTTCTCCAGGTCCTCACATTTAGCCTCCTCGGCAGCTGTATCAGGAGGCGCCACCAGGGTCTTTGATTGCTATAAACCTTCCTCGGCGGTGGCCGAGGGCTGTGCGTCAAGCCGATATGATATGGCAGCCACCGTGCACTGCCTCGCTGTGGGCTGGCAACCTCGGATCTCTAGAACCTGATCCCCTGATGGGAATTTCACCTTCTGGTGCAAGGAGGAGGCAACGCCCCCCAAGGTGTGGAGCCAGGGTCTTCCTACGATGGCCGTGTAGGGGGAGTATGTGTCCACCACTACAAAGTTCACCTCCACCACCTCTGGGCCTGTCTGTATGGGCAGCCTGATCATGCCCTTTGGGATGACGAGCTTTCCGTCGAAGCTCATTAGGGGGGAGCTATAAGGCGTCAAGTCCTTCGGTTTTAGCCCCAGCCCCTTGTAGAGGTCTGGATACATGACCTCGGCTGCGCTGCCACCATCTACCATCACCCTTTTCACGTCGTAGCCCCCGATTCTGAGGGTAACGACTAGAGCGACATCGTGGGGCTGGGTGGTCCCAATCTTCTCCTCCTCCGAGAAACTCAAGGCTGGGGGAAAATTCCTCCTGGCCCTCTTCGGCTCTGTCCGAGACTCCTCGGCAGACTGTTGGGCTACAGACAACACTCACGAAGGGCGTGTGCCTGTTCTTCCTGGTGCCGCCAAGATTACATTAATCGTCCCAGCGGGCTGCCCCATGGTGGTGTCCCTCTGAGGCTCTTGGTAGGTCTGGCCTTGCTGGCTGCTGGAATGGTGCAAAAGGTGTTTCAGCTTTCCCTCCCGGACTAGCTGGTCCAGGTGGTTCTAGAGGTTCCTGCAGTCCTCCGTGGCATGTCCGTGGTCCTGGTGGTATTGGCAGTAGCGATTCTGATTGCGCCTCTCAGGTTCCCCAGCCATCTTATTCGGCCACCTGAAGTATGGTTCGTTCTTTATCTTTTCCAGCACCCTATGTACAGGTTCTCGGAACACGGCGCTGACAGACTGGGCATTGGTCGCCCCAGATTGCCCACCGAAATCCCTCATCGGGCGGGCGTTGTTATATCGGTTTGACCTGAAATCCCTCATCTGCTGAGGGATAACATTTTCCTTCCCCTTGTCCTGTAGTAGATCTTCCTCTACCCGCTTGTATTTATCGATCCGATCCATCAATTGCCGCACGCTGGTGGCGGGCTTACCAGTTAAGGACTTCCTCAGGCCGTGCCCCATTGGTAGTCCATTCTGGAATGTATTGATGGCGACATTGTCGTACTTACCGTCCAGGTCATTGTAAACCTCCCAATACTTGTCCGAGTAAGCCTTGAGAGTCTCTCCATCACGCATGGATAGGGACAGTAACGCGCTCATGGGCCGAGGAGGTTTGCTATTCGTGACAAACCAGGAACCAAAAGCTTGGGTCAGCTGTCTGTACGAGTCTATGGAATTCGTCCTCAGGCCGTTGAACCACCTCATTGCCACAGGCCCCAAGCTGGATGCGAAGACTTTTCACATCAGCGCCTCGTTCTTAGAGTGGACAGCCATCCTCTGGTTGAACTGGCTCACATGCTCCACGGGGTCCGTCTTGCCGTTGTAAACAGTGAAGGTTGGCTGCTGGAACCGCCGAGGGAGCATTGCCTCCTCTATACGACGCGTGAAGGGCGACTTGGAGAGCCGATCCAGTACCTTGCTCATGGCGTCACTCCCTTAGCCCCTAGGAGTTGGGCTGTCACGCTTACGCCTCTGGTAGCGCTCCTCCTCGTGAGAGAAAGTCTCGCTCGGGGGTGTTCTCGACCTTTACCTGTATTCGTCATCGCTTTTGTCTTCAGAGGGCAGGTCAGGGCTGGGTTCGGACCGTCTCCGTCGTGCATGGCGCAGCTTTCTCTTCAAATTATCTATCTCGCGCTGCATGGCCACCTTATCATCCTGTCTCTGGGATGCGTGGCTATGGGCCTCTTCTGACCGCGTGGTGGGGCCATTGTCGTGCCTCTGGGGCACGTGCCCGTCCCGGCGGGTGTGGCTTCCGCTAGTTGTTGAGGTATGCACGCTTCTCTCTTGAAATCGTCCGTTCTCCTCGTTTTGACCGCGCCCGGGGTCGCCATAGTTACCCTGGTGCTGGGATTTAGCCGGTTCAGGTCGATGGGGATTTCCTTGGTGAGGGCCTGATCCTACCATGCTTGGCTGTTATCCTTACTAACGCACGAGTTCGCCCCACGGTGGGCGCCAATTGTAAGGATCGGTTTTGGGCACTTCTATTATTGAGAGAGTGGACCCAAGCCCAACTAGCCCTGCAATGAATTTATAGAGAATGGGTTCAAGAACTAGGCCCTAGTGAGGAATGCAGCGACCATGCATGGTTGCTTGTGGGTATAATAACTTAAGCGTGAATTGGGATGCACAATAATGCTCCTCGGACTGGCCTTTCAGAGCTTGGAGTTCTTATTATTTCTTTGAAGATTGGTTACAAGGTTGGAGAGAATACAAGTCGCTACAGTACTTCTTAATTCTGGTTTTTCCGTTTTCTCCGTCCGTTTCCCTTTTCAAGAGTGGCTCCTTACATTATATACATCCCTCTCAGTTGATCCTAGTCTTACATTTGTTGATTAGCTAGACTACCACTTGAGAGCTTGTCCCATCAGCCGCATTCCCATTCCTCCTGTGGGTTGCAGCGCCCCAAACAGTACTGTTCAGGGGTCCTATCCTCATTAATGCGGCCAGGGCGTTAGTTGAGGGCATTTAATGTGGAGGTGACAGTTCATCTGGGACTTGCTCCTCCACCATGCTTCCATTGCTGGCGCTTGGTACTTGCTATTTGCTCTTGGGATGCTCGGGAATACTCCCTTTGATGGTGTGCTGCTTGTCCACTTTATGATCTCGGCAGTCCGAGGAAGGAATCGTCCTCGACACTGTTTCTTGGACAATTGGGCTTTATACTTTCGTCCTCGGACCTTGGACGCCTCCTCGGCGTGGGCCTTTGGGCCTGGTTCGAAGTGAGCCGGGGTTGCCTGACTCTTTCTGGCCCCACAGTTTAAACATGGTAGAAATATAAGTTGTATGGTTATTTTTTCAAAATATGTATCTATTTGTTTCATATTATTTATTTATTTTTTTTTGAGAAAATTGTTCCGTGTATAAATATTGATTTTCATTCATTTTTTTACTAATTATAGCATTGAACATAGTAAAAATATTTAACTGTTATTAACTATCCGGTACATTGCACAAATTAGTAATTAGTGTCATTTAATTTTTTATGTGATAGTTCCTGCCATGCAAAAGACGTCAATCAAAACTTTTGATGATTATTTATTCCGGTGTGGTCCTAGTCCTACCTAATTTTTAATTATACTTTTACAGATTCTTTGCTTCTCCAATTCTTATCATAAATTGTAAGTTAATTTACTAGACGTAGAGGGACATTCGTGATTGTCAAAATTCTCGGTTGTTCTAATGGGTAGGCAACTCTGTAAAACAAGTTATAATAAAAATTAATAATGCATGAGAAAGTTTATCGAAAATATTTATAAATAAAAGAATTTGTAAAAAAGTTGCGTAATGTAGTTAAATTGAAGTTTATTTAGAAAATACCAAAAGTAATTTAATTAGAATTGATCAGTGATGCGTCACTTTATTCTTACAAAACATTAATAATGAGTTATATTTGGTTTTAACACACACACACACATATATATATATATATTACGATGAGTTGGGAAAAATGTGAGTTTTCAAAAGTTTATATAGCAATATGAAAAAGTGTTCATCAAAAAGTCAAATGTTTTTATTTTATAAATCAGTCGCTAACTCGTGCGATGCACCGGATAGTTAACAATTGTTAAATATCTTCAGTGTTGCAATTAGTTAAAAATGAATGAAAATAAATATTTATAATACAAAATAAATATATACATATTTTGAAAAAATAACCATATTGTATATATTTTTTAAGATGAAACAAACGCACACTATTTATGTTTCTACCATGTTTAAATTTTTATGAAACATGGAACAACAACTTATTAACAAAAGAAAACTTTCTAAGTTCCGCCAGGCTTTTGGGGGGGGGGGGGGGGGGGGGGGGGGGGGGGGAAAGCAAATAAATTAATATAAAAATAACATTCTATAACGCAAAGTATTCATCGAGCAAAATTAAGATGTCAAACATGAGAATAAAAAAATCAAGATACTTTGATTGCATATATTACCTCTACCTCTAGCTTTCTTTTAGCATTTACTCCACCGTAAAAACTCTAGAATCAAAAATGGTATCTAAAAGTTTGGTTATTCATAAAATATTACACAAACACATAGGCAATGGAAGTAAAAATAGAAAAATATGTTACATAAACACAAAATATTAAAGAAAAAGTATGAAAAACAAAAGCATTTACAAAAGAGAAATTCATGTAAAAAATACATTGAGGGTTGATGACGAAGGGTTTGTAGAAACAAAAAAGCAAAAATGATAGAGAAGGGGTAAACCACATAGAGGGTCTTGGTATGGTGTTGTATATATATAATAGTAGGTCGGTTTGGTTTAAAACTCTCCACATTGCTAAGTACTAATTGGTTTAAAACTCTTCAATTTGCTTATTAGTAGTCAATTTAAAACTCATTTTTTGACATAATAAATAAATTAATAAAAAATGATGAGTGGAATTGTGGGACTACCAAAGTTTATGTGCCAAATATTAGAATGACTGCTAATAGTCAAACGTCTTGAGTTTGGTTTAAAATTCTTCATATTGTTGAGTACGAGTTGGTTTAAAACTCTCCAAGTTGCTGAGTAGTAGTCTATTTAAAACACTCCCTGCTGCTGAGTAATAGTTGGTTTAACACTTTTCAGTTTGCTGAGTAGTAGTTGCTTTAAAACTCTCATTTTGACACAATAAATAATTAATAAAAAAAATAATGTGTAAAATTGTGGGACTACCAAAGTCTATATGGCAAAATATTAGAAGGTTAACAAATGATCAAACACTTCGATTTTATGTTATACTAGTCGCTAACCTGTGTAATGCGCAGGAAATGTATTGAGTAAATATATAATTTTATCACAGTTTATTTTTAAATCCATTGAAAATTCACATGTAACACTAACAACAGAAGAGAAGAGAAATCATTAGATTACTATACCAACACTGCCCAAGATGTTAAATTGATACAAATACTTAGCTTAAATCTTAGCTTAAAAACTTTAAGAATAATGTAATTTAGAAATTAGAAACCTATACAACAAAATATTTGGGCATCAGAATAACCTTATTGCAATCTAAGCCCATGTCGTTTATTTCGATCATTATAAGAAAGTTCATCAGAACAATTGAATCGAGATTTTTTACATGAGTATAAACAATTAAACCATTTACCATGGAACTTTTGAATAATCTCAAAAACTTTAATACAAGAACTCACCTGAGTTCACAGTTTTGAAACTCAGACTATTTACACTTCACAGAATTGAAAAAAGGAGAGGTTCAAGATTTTTGAGGTTAGATTGTGGTTGAACCGTGATGATGTCATAATAAATTTAATAAATAATTAAATTAAAAATATGCCTTTATTCTCTAAAAAAAAAATTTCTTTCAATTATCTTTTTCTTATCAATTTGACAATTTTGACTGTGGGTAACTGGGTTATAAAAAAGGCAAAAAGCAATTTACTAATGGTCCTTGACCGTGTGAGATAAAAAAAATATAATGTAAGGTCCATGAAAATGTGTGGCTATGTGCCCTTAATAATAAAAGACAAAAAAGCAAAACTCCTTCCCCACTTTCGCAAAAGCAGCCCCTTCTCTCTCTCCTCTTAATGGTCCATGGTGGTGTAAAGAAGTAAAAACTTAAGTATAACAATGAGTTGTAAAATTGTAGAGGCTAAAAAGCTTAGGTAGCACCTATGAAGCACGGGTGTATATTAGGGTGTGAGCGTAGGACTTGGTAATTTTTGAAAAAATAGGGTGCGGGTGCAGCAGAATATGTTTACTCATAAATTATTAAATATATTTTCATATAATGGTAAACATATGTCAATTTAAGAGTAATAATAATTACAAATAATTCAGTAATTTCAATTTAAGTTGTTTAACGTACAAATAATTTGACAAATATATAATAAGTTAATAACTAAATAAGAAATCAACTCAAGTTTTTATTTTATTTTTTTAACATGTTTTTCGGCCAATTTCTCGACCAGTTTCGGCCGATTTCAAACGATTTCAGCCTGAATCGGAGTCGAATCAGCGTGAATTGGGGGGGGGGGGGGGAAAGACTAATGAATTGGCGCATCCTCGAGTGTCGGGTGTGGGTGCGGCGGCCCTTGAGCCGTAACCATGCTTTCTAGGGTAGCACACTCTAATGAGGTCAACAAAAAGTCAAAGGCTTCAATTATATAGTAATTATAGATGAGATTAAATTATGTAAGGATGTGGTGTAAAACCCATGTTTTACCATTTCAATCCCAACATGCCACATCATCTTATCATATATTTAAAAATAAGCACAACTACACTTAATCAATTCTAATTCCCATATATAAATCTAACCAAATTGGGAGTTATTGAGATGTTATTAGGTGTGGTAGGATGTAATGAATTTTAAGTAAAATGATGATGTGACAATCACTTATTGAATGATGTAAAATATGAGTTTTACACCACGTCATTACCAAATTCGGACTCTTTAATATATATATATATAACTATTCTATTCTAATCTAATTTTAATTAGAATTTGTTTATTGTTAAGTTGCTTTTGTTCTAAGAAAATAGTGAGTCATAATTACTTTTAATTGACATATATAAGGTGGAATCAATACATGATTCGAGGCCTACAATTATACTTTAAATGGGATCTTGTGAAAAAATGATCCTTCAAGCAAAGGAATTGTACCATACAAAATTATATATATATATATATATATATATATTGTAGGGATTGGGTTTGAGCACTTCTACTGTTGAGTGAGTGGACTCAAGCCCAGTTAGCCCAATATAATGAATTTGTAGAGAGCGGGTTCAAGAACTAGGCCCTAGTGAGGGATACAACGGCTAGGCATGGTTTCATATGGATTGAATAGCATGAACGTTGGTTAAGATGTGCAATGATGTTCCTTGACGGCATGGTTGCATATGGATTGAATAGCATGAACGTTGGTTAAGATGTGCAATGATGTTCCTTGGCCCTCCTCTCGGGAGCTTGAAGTTCTTATTATTTCTTTAGTGATTGGTTACAAAGGTTTCCGTGATGATACAGGTTGTTGCAATGTTCTATACTTCTAATTTTCTCCTTCTTTTCGGTCCCCTTTCAAGAGGGATTTTCTTACATTATATACCCCATTTCAGTTGATCTTAGCCCTACATTTGTTGATCAAGCAGGTCACTACTTGAGTGCTTGTCCCATCAGCCGCCTTTCCACTCTTTCTGTGGGTTGCAGCAACCAAGGTTGCACTGTTCGAGGGTCATTTCCTCATTAATGCGGCCAGAACATTAGTTGTGCGCGTTTAATATGGAGGTGACAGTTCATCCTGGTCTTGCTCCTCCACCATGCTTCCATGGCTAACATGTTGTACTTGTTCTTTCTCTTTAGATGCCCTGGAAGGCTGCCTTTGGTGGCCCGTTACTTCCCCCTCCCATGGTCTTGGTTGGCCGAGGACAGGGTTGTCCTCGGCAAGGTTCCTGGGCAATTTGGACTTTCTCGCTTCGTCCTCGGGCGTTTCTTCCTCCTCGGCGTGAGCCTTGGGCTTGGTATAGAGTGGGCCGGGGTTACCAAATTCTCTGACCCCACAATAGCCCCTCGAAATCCTGGTGTCCGGGTCCTCAGGCAGAGAGGAGGATTTTGACATCCTCAGGCCGTCGTAATGGCTCGTCACGTCTTATCCTCTGTCAATGCTAGAGTCTTTTTGCCTGTCCAAGGCACATTCCTAGCGCCTCGGTATACGGAACGCGCCTTCATTAAATTCTGGCGGCTTTGTGCTCCCCACGTTCAACGACGTGATGCCAATCCAACGGCTGGGCTTTTCCCAGCTTTATGAGCGGGGAAACCTGCACGGTTATCTTTAATTGGGGGTATAAATACCCGTTTGATCCGATTGGCCTCTTTACTTTTGCACTCAAGAGTTCTTGCGCACGTACACTGAATTCGATCAAATCTCCAACTATACTCACGCCTTTTTCAGCACAAAAAGCCTGTCCGAGGAGCTTTTCCTCATTTCTGTAAGTCTTCTTCTTTCTCTCTAGCTCAAATTTCTTCTATGATTCCTTTCTTTCCCTAGCCCTTTCCTGAGTTTCTTAGTCGTTGTTAGGGATGGGTAGATTTAAGAAGTTAGTTGAGTCTGAAGAGGCGATGGAGAAATTCATCGCCGATTATAGGATACCCAGTAATGTGGGCTTGAGGTACTGTGAGAAAGGGGAATGGCACATTCGGAGGAAGGAGGGTGAGGTCGTGATTTCCATAATCGCCTTCCTTGAAGGCGGTATGAGAATCCCCATGGGGCCAGTAACGAGGGGCTACCTTAGGTACTTTAGATTGGCCCCCACTCAGTGCGCCACCAACGTGTTCAGAATCCTGGGTTGTGTGGACGCCTTAAATGAGAAGATGGGGTTGAGGCTAACCCATCACGATGTGAATTGGTGCCACAACCTCCAAAAACTGAAAGGCAAGTCTTATTACATGAAGACGAGGGACGATAAGGTCCGGCTTATCCAGTGCCTTCCTGAGTCCAGCAAGGGGTTGAACAAAGACTTTCTCATCGTGTCCGGGGAGTGGCACGATGGCCTTCACTGTCCGACAGAGGAGGGGACACCAGGTGGGGTACTTTGAGTAGGAGAGGGTCTAGTCTTTCGGGTTGTAGGTCTGCTTTGTTTGGTTGCTGACAGGAACATGTTTTCTTTTTTACAGATCCGCACGCTTTTGAACGTCATTTTAACCTGGTCAACAAGGAGGACTTGGAAAGGGTCCTCAGGGCGGAGATCTTTGTGAACGAGGCTGACAACCAAGTTAGAGCCGCCCACAAGATCCTCGGGTACAAGCCGATTCAGAAGTCGTTCCTGGCTCCGAAGTACGTGATCAGAGCCAAAGATCCTCGGCTTCGTAGCATAACTGTAGCGGAGCAAGGGTTTCTGTTTCCTGAAGGGTCTCTTACTCTGGAAGGTATTCTGTTGGCAGGTCCTTCTACCTCCCCCCAAGCTGCGGAGGCCGAGGAAGAAGAGCTAGGAGAAGAGGAAGAAGTTGTTGATTTGGGTCCATCCGAGGACGAATTTGGCGCTTTTGACCAAGTCCACCTGGCCGAGGATCCCTCTGGTGACTTGGGCGATCCTAATCTGATCGAGGCAGACCTCCTCTCTGGAAGGACTTCTCCCCAGGCCGAGATGGGCTTTAAGAGGCAACCCCAGACCAGCCTACTTGACCTGCTTGAGGGTCAGCCGGGGAGGGACGAGCCGGGGAAGTCCCAATCCAAGCTTTCTCCTCCGTTACCCAAGTTTTAACTTGTTTAGACTAGGTTGTCCTCTTCCCAGTCCAAGCTTCCACCTCCTCCACCTCAGCCGAGTTTGCCACTAAGGCCCGAGCCTACTGATCCCCAGCACAAGAAGGGCCCTAAGGGCAAAAGGCCTATGGGAGCTGACAGGACTCGTTCTTCCCAAGAGGAGGATGAGGCTCGGCGGCCCCCTAAGCAGCAAAAAACTGGGCACCAAGGCCAAGGAAGAGAGGTGGCTGTGCAGTCCGAGGCCCAGGCTTGGCTCCCTGCCCCAATGCTCCATGGGGAGCCTTTGATGGATAACGCCTCCCTCAGGGACTTCAGAGGGGGTGAAGGCACATACGTGGCCGATGCGTTAGAGAGGTCCCTGCTACTCCCCACCGATATGGCCCAATTGGAGGACCTGAGGAGACAGGAGGTCATCCTCAGCTTAAAGAGGTACTTAGGCATGGTAAGACATCCGACGCTTGAGGCTCCGTTGATTTTTACTCTTCAGTTCCCAACTTATCGTTTGTTTGTTTCAATTTGCAGGCTGTCCAGGCCACTTACAGGCTGGAAGAGGAGGCTAATAACCAGAGCAAGGCCATGGATCAGGAACGCGACAAGCGCCTGGAAGCCACGCGGACCCTTAAGAACTCCGAGTCTGACCTCAAGAAGGCAAGGGAGGATCTAAAGGAGGTGATGAAGGCTAGAGATAGCGCGGTGTCAGGCCTAGCTGGCGCTCAAAAGCAAGCCGCTGACCAGACGAGGCACCTTCTTGAAGCTGAGGGCCAACTGAAGATTGCCAAGGAGCACATCAGTGATTTAAAGCAGAAGTTGGCCGAGGAAGAGGGGGCCAAGAACGTCGCGAAGTTCGCCAGGGATGAGGCTTTGAGGGCCAAAGCGGAGGCGGAGCTCGCGAGGACAGAGGCTGAAAGCTCTAAGGAGCAAGTCGAGGAAGAGGCCTTTGCTGAGGGAGTGGCTAAGACTGAGGCTGCCCTCAAGGCTCAAGTCCCTGAGGTATACAGGCGCTCCTGCTCCTAAACTTGGAATGAGGCCCTCAACCAAGCTGGGGTCGAGGCCTCGTCTGAGCTTAGGAGGGCCGAGAGAATGTACTACCCTCCTGTTATTCGCGAGGCTGCCTCCGCCACCTCTGAAGCTGACGCCGCCCCCGAAGCGGCAGATGGGGACCAGGCCAATACTGCCAAGGATCCCACTTCTACTGATAGGCCCGCCGAGGAGGCCGAGCGTCAATGGGTGCCAGAGAAAGAAAAAACCAGTAACCAGGAAGTGCCCCAAGATGTGATGAAGCCCCCTGTTGGCCCTCAAGTCCCTCTTGCTGACTCCCAGGCTCTTCCTGCCGAGGAGGACCTCTCTAAAGTTGCCCCTCCAGCCAAGGAGACAGCACTCATGGTGGTGCCTCTGCAGACTGTTCCCCTAGGTCAGAGCTCCGAGGACACCTCTGGACAGCCTCCCAAGGGGGGATAAAGCTCAAATTAAAGAAATAGGCTGTCTTAGCTAGATTTTATCTTATGTTTTGTTTTCTGCTTTTGTTGTTTTTGTCCCCTTTTTTCTTTTAAGCATTGTAATGCTATTTTTAAGTTGAATGCATGAATCCTCTTTTTTACTTGATGTTTATTGTTATTGTGATGAGTTTTGCTACTTATATAACCTGGGCTTTAATTATTAGCTTCACAATCTCAGAAGCTCAGCATGTTTTTCATTCTAAATTGGCAGCCAAAAAATGTAAAGCCCATAGTGATAGTTTCCACTTGGACCTTAGTCGATAATTGAACCACCTTGACACCACGACCTATTTTTGCTAGATTGAATACTGAAGGAACAACTTTACAATATTGGTTCTACATCTCATGAATTGATTACTGTAAACAGTAAAAAAATGCTGAGCACACAGCATCCGTAAAGATAATCCTTTAAATTCTAGGATCAAACACCACAGCACAATGTACAAAGGTGCTCATAAGTGTGCTTTAAAAACTTACTGACCTTAAGAAAGCCGTTAGTTGCTGATTATGCTAAGGGGTTAGGTTCAATGTGCCTCGGAATGCCTTAAGTGATGCTCATGAGCTTGTGTTTGTTTATGCCTTTGCTGAATGTAACCAGTCTCTCCAGAGACCTGAGTCTGGGCCATGCAAGACCCTGATGCTGTCGAACCCTTAGGTTCTTCTCTAAGTAGCTAGTTTCCCCATAGGTTTGAGTCCGAGGACCATACAAGACCTTGGTTCTGTCTAACACTTAGATTCTCCTGTAAGTAACTAGTTTCCCCATAGGTTTGAGTCCGAGGACCATGCAAGACCTTGGTTCAGTCTAGTACTCAGGTTTTTCTTGAAGTAGTTAGTTTCCCCATAGGCTTGAGTCCGAGGACCATGCAAGACCTTGGTTCAGTCTAGTACTTAGGTGGCCGCCAAAATACAAGATATATAATCATAATAGACCTAAAATTCGAATCAAAAGGGGATGCTTTCATTAATAATAATACCTTCTCAGGTTATTTACATTCCATGGACGAGGTACAGGTTTTTCATCTAGGTCTTCTAAGTAGTATGCACCTATCCCCGCCACTGAGGTAATTCGATATGGCCCCTTCCAGTTGGGCCCTAGCTTCCCCTAGGATGGATTCTTGGCAGCCCCCACAACTTTCCTTAACACTAGGTCCCCCGGTGCTAGTGGTCTTAGCTTCACATTGGCATCATATCCCTGCTTGAGCTTTTGGTGGTAATAGGCCAGCTGGATCATTGCCCCTTCCCTTCGTTCATCAACCAGATCTAGACTCCTCCCTAGTAGTTCATCATTACTGCCTGGAGTGAAAGAGCTCGTCCTTAGCGTTGGGAAGTTTACCTCCAGAGGGATAACAGCCTCGGCCCCGTAAGTCATGGCAAAAGGTGTCTCCCCCGTTGACCACCGTGGTGTAGTCCGGTATGTCCAAAGAACGTGTGGCAGCTCTTCTACCCATCTTCCCTTGGTGACATCCAGTCTCTTCTTAAGCCCAGTGACGATGAGCTTGTTGACAGCCTCGGCCTGCCCATTTCCCTGAGGAAAAGCTGGAGTTGAATACCTGTTTGTGATCCCAAGCTCCAAACAGTACCTTCTGAAGGCCTTGCTGTCGAATTGGAGTCCGTTATCCGAAATGAGGGTATGGGGGACCCCGAATCGCATGACAATATTTCTCCAAAGGAATTTCTTAGCGTCCACATCCCTGATGTTGGCCAACGGCTCAGCTTCGACCCATTTGGTGAAGTAATCTGTGGCAACCAACAGATATCTCTTATTCCCTGGTGCCTTGGGGAAAGGGCCTACGATATCCAGGCCCCACTGGGCGAACGGCCATGGGCTGGACAAAGGGTTGAGGACCCCTCCAGGCTGATGAATATTTGGGGCGAACCTTTGGCATTGGTCACACTTCTTAACATACTCTAGGGCCTCCTTCTACATCCCCGGCCACCAATATCCCTGGGTGACGGCTCGGTGCGACAGGGATCTTCCTCCTGTGTGGCTCTCACAGATCCCCTCGTGCAGCTCTTCGAGCAGTAACTATGATGTCTCGGGGTGAATACACAGTAGGTATGGTTTAGAGTAGGAGCGCCTATACAACTTGTGGTCCTCGGACAACCAAAATCGAGAAGCATTCCTTCGTATTTTTTCAACCTCTGACTTCTCCTTGGGCAGAACATCATCTTTGAGGAACCTCACTATGGGGTCCATCCAGCTGGGACCCACCCCAACTTGATGGATGTGGACCGTGCCCTTTGCCACCTCATTCGCTCTTTCCAGATGCTCCACAAGAATGATCCGAGGCAAATCCCCTACCGAGGAGGTGGCAAGTATGGCCAATGAATCGGCGTGGGTGTTTCCACTCTTGGAGACATGTGACAAGCTAAAAAGATCAAAATCTGATTGCAAGCGCTTGACCTGGCTTAGTTACTCTTGCATCCTTGAATCTCGGGCTTCTAGTTCTCCCTTTACCTGGCCTACCACCAATCTCGAATCCGAGAACATCTCCACCGCTTTTCCTCCCATTTTCTGCACCATGACCATCCCTTGTAACAATGCTTCATACTCGACTTCATTGTTTGTGGCTGAGAACCCGAGCCTCAGGGATTTTTCTATAACAGACTCCTCAGGGGATACTAAGACTAGCCCCACTCCAGACCCCCTCTGATTTGCAGCACCATCAGCGTATACCTTCCAACATGGCGGCCCCGGGATGGAGATTGCCCCAACTGATTTTTCGTCCATGCTTCTCTCTCGACTGCCATCTCTACTGGTGGTTCGGCGAATTCGGCCACCAAATCAGCTAGGACCTGGCCCTTTATAGAGGTCCGAGGCATGTATTTGATGTCAAAAGCCTCCAGAATTGTGTTCCACTTGGCGATCCTTCCTGTGTAATCAGCAGTTCGAAGTACGGCCTTCAAGGGTAGTTGGGTTAGGATAACCACTGTGTGAGCCTGGAAATAATGGGGGAGCTTTCGTGTAGCGTGGACCACAGCTAGTATGGCTTTCTCTAAGGGTAGGTACTTGACCTCAGCTTCATGTAGTGACTTGCTAACGTAATAGATTGGTTTTTGAACGCCATTGTCGTCCTGAATCAGTACCAGGCTCACAGCGTGAAGTGCCACAGCAATGTATGCGTATAGGACCTTGTCGGCCTCAGGATTGGACATGATAGGTGGCCGGGATAGGTACTCCTTAAGTTGCTGGAAGGCCACGACACAATCCTCGGACCACTCAAATCCCTTCCACTTGTTGATCAGGAGATAGAAGGGCCTGCACCTGTCAGCCGACCTGGAAATGAATCGATTCAGGGCCGCGATCATTCCAGTAAGCTTTTGGACCTCCTTGGGGTTTTGCGGAGGCTTTAGATTATGAATAGCCTTGATTTGGTCAGGATCAACCTCGATTCCCCTGTGGGTAATAATGTATCCTAAAAACTTGCCAGATCTCACACTAAACGAGCATTTGGAAGCATTTAGGCGCAGCTTGTGCTTCCTCAAGACATCAAAGGTGCAGTCGAGGTCTCCTAAATGTTCGGACACCGCTTTACTTTTTACCACCATATCATCAACGTAGACTTCGATGCTCTTGCCCAGCATCGGGTCGAACATTCTCGTCATCATCCTTTGATAGGTGGACCCTGTGTTCTTCAGACTAAACGGCATTACTTTGTAGTGGTAGTTCCCAATGGGCGTCATAAAGACTGTCTTCTCCTGATCCTCCAAGGCTAGTGGTATTTGATGATAGCCTTAAAAGGCGTCTAGAAAGCTCATCCGAGGATGGCCCGTAGTTGCATCCACTAGCTGGTCTATCCGAGGCAATGGGAACGGGTCTTTTGGACATGCCCTATTCAGGTCTGTGAAGTCCACACAAACCCTCCACTTTCCGCTTTTCTTCTTGACCACATAGTATTGGCCAACCATTCGATGTAAAACACCTCTTTGATAGCCCTTGCACGCTTAAGCTTATTCATCTCTTCTCTAATCGCATCAGCGTGCTCTCTCGATGGGCGTCGGGGTGGCTGTTTCTTGGGAATTAAGGACGGATTGACGTTGAGATGGTGACAGATGAAGGACGGATCAATCCCTAGGGCATCACAGGCATCCCATGCAAACACGTCAATATTACTTTTGAGGAACTCAATTAGCTCCTCCTGCTCCTTGGGAGGCAGCTGAGCACCGACCCGAAAGAACTTCTCCGGGTTGTCACCAATTACCACTTTCTCTAGATCCTCACATTTTGCTTCCTCGGCAGCTGCATCAGGAGGCGCCGCCGGGGTCTTTGATTGCTATAAGCTCTCTTCAGCAGTGGCCGAGGGCTGTGCATAGAGCCGACGTGATATGGCAGCTACCATGCACTGCCTTGCTGTGGATTGGCAACCACAGATTTCGAGAACTTGATCCCCTGATGGGAATTTCACCTTCTGGTGCAAGGAGGAGGCAACAGCCCCCAAGGTATGGAGCCATGGCCTTCCTACGATGGCTGTGTAGGGGGAGTAGGTGTCCACTACTATAAAGTTCACCTCCACCACCTCTGGGCCGGTCTGGATGGGCAGCCTGATCATGCCCTTTGGGATAACAAGCTTCCCGTCGAAGCTCATCAAGGGAGAGCTATAGGGCCAACCAAGACCATAGGAGGAGGAAGTAACGAGCCACCAAAGGCAGCCTTCCAAGGCATCTAAGGAGAAAGAACAAGTACAACATGTCAGCCATGGAAGCATAGCCGAGGAGCAAGACCAGGACGAACTGTCACTTCCACATTAAATGCGCACAACTAATATTCCGGCAGCATTAATGGAGAAATGACCTCTGAGCAGTGCTGCCTCGGTTACTGCAACTAATAGGGGGTTTGGTAAGGTGGTTGATGGGATGGGTTGTCAGAGAGAGACATGGATGATCAACAAGTGGAGGAAAGGGATCGTTGGAGGAGGACTATATAATGGGAAGAAACAGATCAAAAAGTGGGGAACCATTCTCATGGGATAAATACTACCACCAAGCTCCTCAGACAGAGCCGAGGACTGACTTTCTGAGATAATTTCTGTTCATCTACGTTCGATGGTGGCGAATACTAGATTGGGCGTTGTCCACGTGCTAGGGCCTATTTCTTGAACCCGCTCTCTACAAATTCATTGTATTGGGCTAACTGGGCTTGAGTTCACTCACTCATTAGTAGAAGTGCTCAAACTCAGTCCCTACAGTAGTAATGAAGTTTATGTATTCAACTTTGCTAAAATTTAATTTTTAAAATATGGTTGATCACTTAATAGTTGTTGTGACATAATCGATTTTATATATAATTTTATTAATTTGATTTTGAATTTTTTTGGTATAAAAAACAATATTAAGGGCTATTAGTAAACTTTTGTAAGCCAAATATGCTTTTGAAAAAAAAATTACTTTAATATAATTTGTTTAATTAATTAAAGTATTTTTATTTATTTGTAAAACTTCTTTTCAAAAGGTTAGTTTTGAAAATAAATCTAAACTATCAAAATTTTCATTTAATTTTGTTGTTATATGTTTTTTTTTTATTGCTAATAAAAAATATATGAAGAGATCCTTTCCATATTTTAGTTGATTTTTATATTCTTTCCCCTTTAAAAAAGAATTTCATATCCAAATTCATATTTTTTTAGAAGACTTTTATAATTAAAAAATATTAACAAATAAAAGAAACACCATCTTTAAAATAAAATTATAATATGATTAAAATAAAATAATTTTTAAAATGTAGAAAATTATAACATGATTGATTGAATTCACTATTGTAGCTTTACTTATTTGTTGAATCACCCAATAACCTCACATTCTCAAACAAAGATGGATTCATTAACTTAAATCAATAATTATTAGAAAGTTTCACACAGTATATAAAAGCATATATATATATATATATATATACAAGCCTCTAAGCACGCTCTCACGCACGTGCTCAGAGGCTCTTTTATTTTTATTTATTTTGTAAAAATTAATAATTTTCATTTATTATAATTTAGAAATATTTTTTTTTCAAACAAATAAAAATGATAAACTTTAGAGATAAGCAGTAACTATAATTTATTTTTTGAACACGAATGAAAAAAATCCTAAATTTTAGAAGTTTTCTTTTTGAATTTAAAATAAAATTTGTTATCTGACATTTATGACTTTATTTCTAAATGAAGTTTCTCTTCATTAATGAAGGTATTTTTGAACCACATAAAAGTCCAGTTGAAAGAAAGAAATCCTATTACACACACACACACACACACTAGTCTTATCATACACACTTTGCGAGTGCGATGAGTTTTTTGTTTGTTTTTTTTTTTTTTTTTGGGTTTGGTGTCATAATTTTTTTTTTTGGACAAGTTTGTTTTGAAGCTATAGATTAGTAGAAGAGTGTCCTATTTTGTAGGCATTTTAAGTAGAGTTAGAAATGTATTTTTATCGGGTTATCCTTAAGTTTTTTCCTATTAAGGGGGTGTTTGGTAGGAGTATTTAAATAACAGTTTTCGTTGTTTAAACAACACAATATGTATTTTCATAACACTTTTTCACCCACACGTATTTTCAAAAAACTTAAACAACGTTACTAGAACAACATTATTAAACGGGCCTTAAACGTAAGATTTAGGGGTATTTCTGAACCATATAAAAATCCAATCCAAAGAAGAGAATCCTCTTATATATAGTATGTGTGTGTGTATAAAATAGAATAAACTTATTTACTTTAAAATGTGACTCTTGAGATTGGATAGGAGTAAAAGAAAAAGAACAAAATTTGATTACAAAATTGGTTGTAGCCTAAGACTATAACTTTACTTAATAAAATAAAAATTATTATATATTTTGAAAATCTAACCGTTGATTGCATGTTCTTTATGCTCATAATACACATGTCAAATTTTGTGTCAATCAGATATTATTTTTTATATGATCTAAAAGTTTATATTTTATGCATAATTTTAAACTACAAAAACTTTTAATTTAAACAATTTATTGATGACATAGCTATTGCTTTTTAATTTTCTAGAAATTTTGCAAGCATGGAGGATATAAGAAGAAGATGTAATCCAATAGTGGATTTGTTAAAATTCACTTCCAACAAAAAGATATTAAATAAGACTGTAGCCTAAAACTACAATCAATTTTGTAGCTAAACTGTCTCAAGAGAAAAGTTAGTGTCATGCGGCTAATTGTAAAGAGATGCTTTAGAGAGCCAAAAAAAAAAAAAAAAAAAAATTGCATGAGTTTCTTCCATTTTTAACCACTATAAAGGTTATAACCTAAAGAATAGAATTATTTACACTTTTGATCTTTAAAATTTGGTGATGTTTTTTTTTTTTTGCCTTTTTATGTTTCAAATTTTTATTTTGGCCTTTCATGTTTAATTCATTTTGATATTGGTTCTGCCATCGATTTATGTTGAGGTAATCTTATCATTAAGTGCCAAATAAGTGGCATACATTAAGTCACGTCATCAATATAATATTAGATGTTATCAAATTACTAATGAAAATGTATGACAATGTCAATATGAGAAAGAGATCAAACATGTAGGGTCAAATAAAAATTTTGAAATGTAAGAGATAAAATGAAAACAACCTCAAACTTTAAGGGCAAAATTATACATTTAATTTAACTTATGCCTCAAAATTATAACCCTACCATTTATTGCAAATATTGTCAAGTACCTTGTAAATCAATTGGTTGTCACTTCATGGTGTTTTCAAGACATTCATGATTCAAATCCCTCCCCTTCATTGTAACTACTATATTATCCCAAAAAAAAAATGTATGGCAGCAAATACTGGTTTTGATTGTGTAATCAAATGATACAATCTAAACTTGAAAATCGTAGTCTTGAAATTTTTAATCTCATTTTCAACATTGCATTTAGCATTATATGGAGGTTGGAGCATTCCATTTTTTTCCCCCTAGAGTGACAAGCTTCCAGAACTCTATTCTTTCAATCTCACATTTAAATTGATAAAAAACCAAGATGGCTCCATACTGAATTTTTTTTAAAATATAATTTAAAAAGAGAAGCTTAGCAAATTGCTCCAAACATCAGCTTCCTTTCTATAAAGCTTTTTAAAAATGCCCCCTACAAAAATCTTCATCCTTCTTTTTTACTCTTTTTATTATTATAGAAGGAAATAAAAGTAGAAAAGATTGGAATGGTCACAGAACATGTTAGAGTCATTTGCAGAGATCAGAACTAATTTGGAAGAATACTGATACTTGTGAATGATTCAACCTATCTTATATCCCTCGATGTACAAGGTCCTCATTTAATCTTCATCTTGCCCTTTTTTCCCTCTTCACTTATCCTTGTACAACTATAGCCAATTCTATGAATCTTGATAGTTATGTGGTATAAGATACTGCTTTTTGTAACACTACATAAAGTTACATTCTGTAAAATTTTCTATGTTCAATGTCATTCAACGATACTGCAAGAGTTATGTATATTGTTTACTTTTTCTTTTCGAAGCTGTTGCCTTTGATAATGCAAGAATATCATAGGGACCAACCAATCCCATAGTCAATACACGGATGGCCGCGCCATATGTGAACTTTCTTGCGAATAAGAAACATGGAGTAAGTTTAGAATTGATTGTGCACTGTGCAGTCCGGTTTTCAGACTCATAATAGACATGGTTGATATCCTGTGAGAAAATAGTAAAGAGAACAAGTCAAGAACAATCAGAGACAACAGGATAGTCAAAATAAGAAAAGAACCATGACATGCCAGAATATTACTATACTTTGATTGCAGCTACATTAACAAGGCTCATCATATAGTGGCAAATAAGAATTTGATCCAGAAAATCAAAAGATCTTTTATATGCAGAGTCATCAAAAAAGTACACACTGCAAGGGTATCTAATTTATCTAAATCCAAAGCTATGCCAAAAAGCCAAACCAAACTTTATATACACCAGATTTATCATGTGATTAACTTGGCATAACAAATCACCTTTATTTTTTTGATTTCTTGAGGGCTTGCATCATCACGATCGAATGTGATAGGGTGCCAAGATTTTGTATCATTTCTCATGGCAGAACGATTCCATAATGTGTAGGTCAATGATCTTTGTTCTAGTTCGTCTTCAAGTCCACTCATCTTATATAAAACACAAACAAAAGATTTTGAATGAAATGCCCATAATGAAAAATTATATTCTTGATTGTTCCCAATTAAAGAAGAAAACAAATATTATCTGAATCTGAACTCAAAGCATACCTGAAAATAGCCATATTATTCCCAATGAGAATGAGGGACACTAAAGAAAAATAGGGAACACAATATTTATCTATGTACTATTCATCCAGAAGACCAGAAATAAATTATCTGTGCATGGTAAAGACAATTTACACTACAATATATATATATATTTTAATGAAACTGTAAATGTGGATTAAATTAAAGAAGAAAACAAATTGCTTACTGCAAGTAGTGTTGGCACATAATGTTCATCTGGGATACAATTGTGGGGATTCTGAAGTGATGTAAGCCATGGGAACATAAATCTGAAACCAAGTTCCTGTTTGGACAAAAGAGGTTATTTATGTCATATGCCGTTTTAAGAGGCATGAAGTAGAATCATCCTGCATTTCATCTGAAAATTGCAAGAGAGTATTTGCTTACAAGAATTTGCCTTCTCTTGGTTAAGTCTGTCGGTGGCCATCGCTGAAAAGTGAGGGAATTAATAAGTATGCTGTGATTGTTTTGTCTCACATTTAGCAATTAGCTAGAAATTGCATATTCTATATGATGAAGTAGATACAGAACCATGTGTTAGCGAAATTCATCGCCAACCTAATTGCTTTCAAGAAGAGAGTATCATGCAACTTTATTAGATTGAAATAATATGAATAGGACCAACAAGGAGTCTTCCTGCATACCTTGCAAAATTCCCTGAACACAGGAAAAATTATGTCATCACCCACGACAATTTCTGCATGTCTTCTGACCAAAGCAATCCACTGAGATCAACATAAAGAAAGTTCATAATAGGAAATTATAGGAATTAATAACTAGAAAAATAAATTGTTTGTCCAATTGTAAATTGAAAACAATTATGATGATATAAGGTCTGCCTTGACTTGTTCTAGAAAACAAGCATTGCTTGGAAGTAATATTAGGACTCAATTTCCAGTTTTGACTGTTGATAGTGCAAGACTATAAGGGAGGGAAAAGAAAAGTGCCTTTGTCTTACTTTGGTGAGGGCAATTTTTTGAGTAGCATCCAGACAACACCTAAGCTAGTGTATTGGACAAGGTCAGGCCATTCATTTTAAAAGAGGACGTCCATAACTGAATCAGAAATTAAGTAAATGATTGGGAAAGTATTTGAATCAACAATGTGACCTAAATGGGGTAGCATTTCTGAGGCACAACTTTGATACAAAATGTACAATTTCATCTAACAAATTTGCATCTAGAAATTAAGTTATGGGGTGGGGGTGGGGGGAAGAGGGATGAATAACATTCTATGCAATTGCAATTCCTATGTCTTTATTGTCACAAGTGGTAAGAACTATGAACTATTTTTTTTTTTTTGGATGGGAAGAACAATAAACTAAATTGAAAGCAAAGATATAAATAACTAAATTTTAGGGGAAGATATAAAACCTGGGATCCTTTTCGCCATTTCTCCTCTGGTATTGCAGGTGACATCTTTGGATCATAGCGATCTTCATTGATGTTAATAAAGCTAACACAGTCATACAGAGTACATAAAACTCACTAACTCAGCTTAATTTTATTATTTCTTCCATATTTGCAAAAGACATCAAAGTATTGGTTTACGAATTGATATAAGAAAGGCAACTATTCATTCTAGTTTTCATGGACCCAAAACTGCTCTTATTACTACCTGTCTACAAAACTTTTTGGAGAAGACATCACAGCGTTGTAGATGTAACTGAACTCGTACAATGGTATACAGCTGTAACACGAGATTAATAAAAATAAAAATTCACTAATGAAAAATGTCAATTAATTTACATCAAGTAAATGCAATAGTTAACAAGGAAAACTTATAAGCTGGTCAATCATTTCAAAAGAAAAAATCAACAAATTATTGTATTAGAAACTGCATGAAGCGCATAGCACAAAGCACGAAACAGAAGCATTAGCAATGTAGCATCCAACACGCAGCAGTTCATAAAATTTAACCTATCAGAGAGAAGAATAAATCTCTGATTGGCTGGATCTTCAAGTGCTTTTTCAAGTAATAACCGCTCTGCCATTATCATACTTGATTCTCCCCAGACTACCTGCCATATCCATATCAATTAAAGTATGAGCATATTAATTTTGGAACCAAATCATTGCATGCAACTAATCTGTTTGGATGACAAGAAAATGCAGGGAAAAAAAAAAAAAGAATTTATGTTCAACTTAGGCTGATAAAGATAAAATTTTTCAAGTTAGAGTCATAAGATTCAAACCTTGTTTTCTAAAATTATCCATCATTTTCTTGGCAGACAAATTGAGGGTAAGCGAAAATCAAATAAAACTATGAACTAGTTCTAGTTGTTTATCAAAGTAAATTAGCTAGAAGCATATATACCTCAATGCTATTGATTAACTGTCGGCCATAAAAGAATGCTGAACTTGTTGTTGTCTCATCAAACACGAAACGGGGCTCTGAGTGAATATAAATCGATAAATTTGCCGATTCACCATTCTGTAAAGTTCACCAAATCCAGATCACAACAAACATATCAATACCTCCTCAGTGTACACATACTATTTATATCATAATGATTTTTCTGATACTCTCATAAGTTCTAAATTGAAATTACATGCTTTAGTAGTTGCAATCAATACCCATTATGTTGTTTCTTTTAATTTTTAATTTTTACGTATTCCCATATGACATATCCAAATTTTTGTTTTTTTGCTTTGCCTTTTATTGTTTTTATCGCAACCCATTTAATATTTATTAAAGTAATAGCAGCTAGAAATTAACCTTGAAGAAGGCACCCCAGAGAAAATCAAGAGGAAGGTCTTTGCGAACGAGAAAGAGAAAAGCAATCTTTGGAGGGCCTTCAAAATGGTGATCATCATGATCATGTAATGCACTATAACTTGGAGACGTAGAGATTGATGATTGAAAGTGCAGCCTGACAAAAGCAAATAGACAAAGGAAGACACAAAGAAAGATTATGAGGTTTGAGAAAAACCTCCACAAGTGGCGTATGGGTGGTGATGCTCGCTTCCTTGACATGACTCAGCCCTCCTCCAATTCTCAATGTTCTCATGCAACGTGTGTAGAGAGAGAGAGAGAGAGAGAGAGAGAGAGAGAGAGAGAGAGAGAGATTGAGTCTGAGAGAGAGAAAGGGAATTGAATGCGACTGTTTCAAAGTGCGTTAGAGTGAAGCATTAATGAAGATAGCTGAGAACTGTGTTTTGTTTTTTCTGTTTTTATGGTTGTTACTTGTTACAAAGAAACTGAATGGTGACAAATGACAGTGAAGAAACGTAACGAATTAAAAGGGATTTAGGTGTCTCTAAATGGGACAATATAATATGGCTTAGTTCACACATGGCCTTTCGGTGAATCACTGAATCCCCCAAATTTACTACCTGAAAATTTTATTAATAAAAAAAAATATATATGGTAGGTTTAGCCAATAGATCTCATGTCGCTGACCGACTCATTCTTGACTTGATAACACGGCCGGCTTTACTATAGATGCGAATAATGCAAATTGCTTTAGGTCCCAAGTAGATAAAAAGGTCCTCAAATTTTAATATAGAGTAATTTTTTATTATAAAAGTATTAATTAAGCTCATTGAAGTGGGTAAAAATATGGATGACGGATCCATTCTAATAAAACCTGACGGCTCTAGATTGGTGGGTCTATAGTGGATGGATCCAGAATGCACAGACACAAGGTGGACGGGTCCAAAAGGCTACGTGGCATCCATTTGGTTTAAGTAGTTTCCAAGGAATCCTAAATGGAAACAACTTGTGTCTCACGGCTAACCCTAGTTTATATAGTCTTAACATAAATGGAATTCTAACATAAGGAGGATTCCAGAATATATGCTCATTAATGATGATCTTCCCTATACGGAAACGCCTTCCTACGCAAGAAATGGAGGTTGAATCTACACTACTATAAAAACCCAGAGACCCTCAAAAACAAGGTACGCATAATTCTCCCAAACTCAGGCACTCTAGGGTTGTGAAAAGTTCTCTAACTTAACCTTCAGAGGGTCTTTGGCTGGTACTACACCAATACTCTCCTAAGGTTTTCTTTGCTATTGTTTTGCAGGCTTTGTTTCGAGTACGTGGGTATCCAACATGTAAATATAAGAGAATGAAAAGAGTATCCAACACTCACATACATACCAATTCATGTTCTTACTAAAAATCTGTATGTTTCTCTCCTTATAATTGATTATCTAATTGGGCTAGCCTTTAGGCATTTCCAATTGGGTTTTAATATGTGGCTTGGAGTGGGACCAAAAGGGAACAAATAAGACTCTAGCTCCAACGGGCCTTGGGCTTTTCTGTCAACTCTTGACAAGTCCAAAGTTACCATTAATTATATTTAATACCACTATATAAATATAATTGCACTCTAGGCCTTATTAATAAATTATATCCCAAAACTTTATTGTACATGCAACTCCTTCATAAAATATTCGTAGTAATATAAAGTCATGAATGTAGACTGCCACTTTGTAAATTACTACATCTTAATCCTTGAGTACCCGGTTTAATCCTTTTAAGTTATTCATCATATATTTATGAAATCCAATTTTATAAATATATACTTTAGTAATTCCTTACTAAAGTGGCTAGACCTAACTCTCTGAATAACTGAATCCATTAAATTTATCTCAATGAAATATTTTATATCTTCGTTAAGAGATCATGAATTTCATCTTGAGAATATATATTCCATCAACACTAAATGTGACTGCCTAACATACTGAGGTTTTGACCTTTAATTTAGATCTCACTCCTGATATATCAAAGCAACCTACACTCCATGATCATGTCCATTATTCTCTTAGGATTAAGAGTTCATGTAAATAAAAGTCGTGAGATTTATTATTCATTTGACAGTTATTAGGAGATTAATAAATCTCACAGCGGTCCAGTTTAATATGTCTTAATTCTTAAAACATATCAACACATCAACTAGAAGTCTCCACTTCCATGATCAAAACAAATCATCTTAGTTGATATGTTATAGTCTTCGCAGATGAAATGCCCAATTTCATCACCGACTACGAACTAAAATTCTGAGTTTACAAAGAACTTGTGACTTATATCTTCTGTGACCAAATCACATAAATCACATACTATGCATCTCATGGACTATATGATAATGTCCGAATATTCATATTACCATCATTTCAGATAATAATAAAACAAATTTATTAATCACAACATTAAGTCATACATAATGTCTACATAGCATCATACAATAGGATTTAAGGACACTAATCCTAACAAATCAGTCACTCAAACACTCTCACCCTCAAACACTCTCCTTCACCAGACACCAAAACCCACCCAAATCACTCACTCTCACACTAAAACACTCTCAGACTGAAACACTCTCACCCTCAAACACTCTCATCCTTCAGCACTAAAACCCACACCGACGGCCACACATTCAAACAACCAAACACCGGAGACGCTCACCGAAACCCTTTTAAGGTATTTTTCTCCTTTCTATGTTCATTTATAGTTGGACCCGATTTCTTTGTTCTTCTGATGGATTTTATTTGGTTTGTACCCATTTTTTGTTTGGCTTGTGTTAATTAGTGTGTGTGATTGATGAAAAAAATGCTAGAAAGAAATGATTTTGAGTTGGGTATTAGAGTTTTTGAGGGTATAGTATTGAGTTAGCTTTTTAATTTTCATATCTTTATATTTTTTAATTAAATTAAGGTTTTGGTTGATGAAATATTGTAGAAAACAAAAAGAAAATTATTTAGATATTAGGTTCTTAGGGAGTGCTATGTATGAAGTGCTATGTATTCTCTGCTAAAAAAGAAAGCTAGGATTTTTTAAGTGGGTTATGCTGAGGCAATGGGTTACATGAATAGGGGTTTATGTGTGGTGGTATGTATTGGGTTGGTGTTGATTTCACTGCCACATTTTGTGTTGGGCTCACCGACCCAACTGATGGTAAAGAGCAAAATCACATTTTTCTATTTATGTTTGTTCATAGTATTCTTTTAGTTTGTTTGGTTGTCGGGAATGTGAAAAGGAAAGTTATTGAAAGTTGCTTCTTTGATTAACATTTCATTAGAGGTTGTTTGGCACAGCATGGTACCCAAGAAGGCCGTTTTCTTTGTGTGAACTTCTACTTGGGTAAGATTTCAAACATAGCCTTATAAAAAGGAGTGGCAAATCTGTTGATCATCTTTTGCACCATTGCCATCTTTAACTATGAGTTATGGTCCTTTGGTTTCTTTTATTTTTGGGTTGCATTGAGTATTGTCGTCTAAGGTGATAGATGACTTTTCTTGTTTGATAGAGGTGCATGGAAGGCATCATAATAGTACTATGTGGGTAGTGGCTTCTCATTATGTGGTCAATATGGATGGAGTGGAGAGATATATATTGGAATTTAAGTTATATTGAAGCAAACATCTTATTAGAGGTTGCTTCAACAATGGAATTTCTTGTTTACATGTAATCCTACCAAATTATTATAGCAGGTAGAGTTAAATTGTCAGTAGATAATTTGAGCTTGTAATTAAAGGAAGAGGTAGGCTTCAAAAGTGGTACACACCACATGCTTGTCTAGTTAGGCCACTAGTTGCATACTCAATTTTCATAGATTCATGGTGCCCCATGTGATAAACATTTTACTAATAATTTTTTTTTTTTGATAATCAAACATTTTACTAATAATTTTCATAGATTCATGGTGCCTCATGTGAAAATTTAAGAGGATTATTTGTCTTTGTGTAATGGTAGCTTTTGGATTCAAAGACATTATGTGGGAGTGTTTAGACAACAAGACAAGTGTGAGTATGGTTCATGCTTTTAGTTTAGTTTAGTTGGGATCTATGTTTTGTATTGAATTTTTTTTTGGTTGGGCATGATGCTGGTTCTCTTATGTGTTATTTGGACTCTATCTAGTAACATTGGGGTCAAATTATGATTAAATTTACTTAGTTTCTTCATTCTTGTATGATTTGTTTTATTTTTCATATGATATAATTAAATTTGTTTTTATTATATACTAGCGGCATACTCGTATTAAATATGCTTTTCAGACATTCTCCTTACTTTGTAAAATCATTGATCATAAATGTTACGATGGGTTTAAATAATCTCACAGTAGCACTCTTTGCAGTATGGACCCTCGGATTGGTGAGGAGCCAGAAATCGTGCGCCCTGGTCCCATTCATAATTCAGTGCTGGCGCAACAACCAAATCATCAATCAACCGACATTTGGAATGGCGAGGTGAAATATCTAGTTCTAACAACCGCTTTAATTTTTACGTTCTCTTTGACTTTTAGCAATTTCTTTCAAAGTTGTATATCAGTTCTAACAACCGCTATAATTTTTATTGATTTTGCAGGACCCGAGCCCACTTAAGTGTCGTGGTCGCTCTAAGAAGATGACAAAGATATCGATGCAAGACAATCGGGTGATAGACATTATCAAGTTGGTGGGGCTAGAAGGATTGTTTAGGGCCCCGTCCAGAGAGATAAATCATGGCCTAATATCGGCCCTAGTTGAGCAATGGCGGTCAAAGACCCATACGTTCTATCTTCCACATGGTGAGATGTCAATCACCCTACAAGATGTGGAGGTCATTTTGGGACTTCCTATAGACGGCGAGGTCTTGGTTGGGCCGATTGGTGGGGAAGGGTTAGACTCTATGCGAGGAGTTGCTTGGTTTTGAAGTTTCGGAGAATGACCAAAAAACTTTGGTGGGGCAAAGAATTCTCATCAATTGCCTTGTTAAGTGCATTGCAGAGCCACTACCTCATGATGCAACGGAAATTCAGATACATCAGTATTCCTGGTGATATATTTTAGCACTACTAGGGGATACGATTTTCATGGACAAGTCGCTAGATAGGGTGCATATGATGTTCTTAGAGTTCCTGCGAAACCTTCGTGATCCGACACAGTATAGTTGGAGTAATGCTTGCCTGGCATAGTTGTACAGAGAGTTGTGCAAGGCAAGCCATAAAGATCATTTGCAGATTGGTGGGGCGTTGCAATTGGTCCAATATTGGGCATGGGCGAGGTTGTCATTCTTATGCCTGAAGATAGAGCCCCCACCTGGATGTGATTATGGCCCATGGCCAAAAGCTCCACTTGCATTTAAGTAAGTATTTTCATGATATTCAGTGTGTTATACAATGTACTCTTCTTAGTAACTATGTGGTATTACCTTATCTTATATTATTCGCTCGTAACTGTAGGTGGGTGCGGGTGCTAAACCCGAAGAGTAGGCCATTCGGCATGGCGTTGGTCCACTATCGCGAGCAATTAGTTAGAATGCAGTCGGGCCAAGTAATAATATACAAAAAATTCTGTTGGATTACGTGAATATGGAGTGTGAGTTTCCAAAGAGTCATGATGGCTTTCTTTAGCTATAATCCTTCCTAACATGGTAAAAAAGGAATTTTGTTTAGGGTTTTGTGTGTGTTGTTAAACCGTCTGCCTCTTCCACCTTCCCATCATTTAATTTGTTGGTAAAGCAGATTTTTATAATCATTATTATTATTATTTTGGACTTGGCACTTTGCATAATTTGTCACTTAGTGTAATCCAAATTCTGTTTGGTCCTAAATTTTTTTCATTCAAAGTATGATTTAACAGTGTTTTGAGACCACTGCAGAAAAATTCTCAAATGCAAACCCTATATCAACTATTTTGCTTTGGCCTTGCCCTGACTAAGTTCATTGTTTATGTGCTGGGGGAAACATGATTATTAAATCCCAGAATGAAGAGAAAGGGGGAAAAATAACTCAGAATTAACTCTTGGTATGAAAATGTTATGTTTAAATAATGCACTGTGCCACTAATCTTTGTTATAACTTTTCTTCCCCATCTTTCACCTCCAAATAATGATAATGCTTGTAGGATTTATGCTCTTGTATTTAGTCATTATTTATAATCTTTAGAATCTTTGTGAGTCAAGTCATCTTAACAATGAAAAACTACACTTGCAACACTCATAATAATTTGGTGAAACTACACTATTGATCCTATTTTTTTCTTCTTTTGAGAAATTGTTGTTATTGATTGTAAGCTAAGGCTATTTGTTTGAAGCTTTAGTGACTAGAGTGCTATACTGTTACTGCAGTTTCAGTATTATACTATTTTAATTGAATTAAAATTTGATTCATACACAAATGAAATAAAGAAATAAGTTCAACCAAAGAGAGCTTTGAGATTAAAGAATTATCTTGCATTATGGATGTAGATAATAGTGTTACAAATTACAACTCGTGGTAATAATACTTAAAGAGGGAAAGAGTTATTTTAAAATGTACATACAAGTAAAAAAGATAACAAAGTCTACAAACCCTGATCTTAAAATCTTTTACATATTATATGAATTTGATTAACTAAGCTTATGATTTTGATGTGACAAAAGGTTTACCACTTAACCCAAGAACTTCCAGGCAATGGGCGTAAATCCATTTTTGGGTTATTAAGTTCCAGTACCCCTCCACGTCTATAACAACACATGAACTTACCTGCCCATTGAATAAGTTAAAATCATTGGAGAGTTACTCAAATCCAAAAACAAAATATGAAATTGGTGGGATATCAAGTACTCTACCTTGTTAATGTTTGTAGATGCTCAATTTTGCCTAAAAATACTACCCTGACATTTAAATATGTAAAAGTTGTATTAGTCCTAATATTACTCAAGTTTCTGTCATTCCACTAACGTTAATTAGTTCCAGGTCCTTAAGCTAGGTTTACAAATAAATTAGGTATAAAAGATAAATTATATGAAATAAAATTCTTGGTAAATTAACTTAACTAAATAGAATAGACTAAAAATAACATAAGAGCAGGCAGATTTTTTTAATACAATGTCATGGAGGCTTGGATGCAATCTAGAAGGATTATTTCTTTGGGGTCTAGGAAGAGAGTTGTAGATGGCAAGTCTATTTAGTTTTTTGATGATCCTTGACTACCTAAAGAGTGTTGTGGTAGAGTGTTTTCTCCCCTTACACTTCTTCCTGCCGAAGCAAGAGTTGAAGCTCCTATTGACTCTAACTTATGGTGGTGGAATTCCCACCTCATAGACCAATGTTTCTATCCTCCTAAAGCTCTAAAAATTAACTCCATCCCTATCTGAGTAAATGTGCCACAACCAGATTTTTTGGTTTGGCTGAAAGAAAAAAATGGGCATATTTTGTCAAAACGAGTTGCCAAACCCTTTGTGAAGAATCTACATAAGACCAAGCTTCAACCTCCAGTTCAGAGGCTCAAAATATTTTTCTAGAAACAATGTTGGAAACTTAAATTACCTATTAAGATAAAACACGTTATTTAGAATTCCTGCTCTAATGCTATGCCCACAAAAGCTAATCTGCACGGAAGAAGAATTTTGAGTGATTCTGTTTGCTATATGTGCTCTTTTAACAAAACTCTGTAAATTGAATTTTGATTGGCTTTAGTGTATGATGAAAATTTCAAAGGTGAAAAATACAGCATTGTAAAAGAAAACAATTGTGGATAGGGACAACATTGTCGATTCTTGTAAGTCTGATAGTGCAATAAGAGGTTTCTTGACAAATCTTTTTCTTGCATTAGTGTACTTGGAACAAAAAAATGGAAAACATAGCTTATAGAATGATGCAGATTTGGAAATAGGAAATTAGTGCTAGTGTTAAACATAGCATGATGTTCTCGACTGCTCATTAATTGAAAAAATATTTGTGACATAATTTTTGCTTGGGGTAAAGATGATGCAGTTGTCAGTGCTTACCATATCAAAATTTAAAACAATGTGCAGAAAAATTACTATGTTTTGTTGTAATCAGCTGTGCTACTCTATTTCAGTTGCTGTAGACATAATTTTTTAAGTGTGTATTTTGATGATTCATGCTACATTCTTACATCTTCCTCTTTCCTCTCTTTTTATAGATTTTGACATGTCTAAAGCCCAAGAAGAGCATGTTTTGGCTATACAATATCTTGCTCCCAAATTAGCTGCTTTGAGAATTGAACTTTGTCCTTGTCATATGAGTGAAAGGTCATTTTGGAAAGTCTACTTTGGGTCTAGTGAGGGGCGAGGGGCGAGGGGGGGTGGGGGGGGTGAGGGCATAAGGGGGCTTATTTTACAGTCAACTACAAATTATTTACAATTTTACCACAATTTGAAGAGAGTGAATTTTATTTGGACATGTTGACTTTTGTGATTAAAAAGATTTTGACCTCATTGTCACATTTTAGACCATGTTCACTGTCATCTTGACTTTTTAGACCATGTTCACTGTCGCATTTTGTTACTGAATTTTGTTTCACATTTTAAGATGTTATCATAATTGTTTTTTGTTTCTATTGTAGATTATGTGGCAGCCATATGAGGCAGACTTAGAACACCTTCCTGCCTTCTGCATTGCAGGGAGGGATATGTGGAGGGCAAGGTGCCACTTGTGTGTTTCTGCATAGTAGAGACACACTACCCAAACCGTGTCCTTCAACAGTTTGGGTTGGCGCTGGAGGAGCCCACCTATGTTGACACCAATGCAAGACTGCATGCAATAGACTTGCGTGGGAAGGTGGACAAAAATTGGAGGGAGGAACACGCACCGTATATCCAAGAATGGGATTCTCGAGGAACACGCACCGTAGGACCTTGAGTCTGAAGAAGATTCCTTCAAAAGCTTTCCATGCATTGCTGCTCATACAATCTATCAACCACCTCCAGCAGCTTCACTAACAGGCATCATTGGAGAGGTCAAAAGTCAATCTACGATGAGCGGGTTGTATCATTAGTTTTTCTGTCAAGAGTTTCCATGCTAGAGTGATCTATATCATCCAATTGGAAATCTAACATGGCCATATCTATGAACAATCTCAATTCTCAAAGTGGACGCATGTAAATATTGCCGCATGTTCATTATTTCTTTTTCTCTTGGAGATGTATTAAGATTTGAAGTCTTATGATAATCACAAGTATAATTGGTTTGAATTAAGATTTGAATTTGAACATTTGTGTAATATTTTAGTTTATTTCACGTATGCAATAAAATGTTACAGAAGGAGCCTTCTTATCTCACTTATTCTGAAAGCTCATATTTACAAAAGGAAAAAAAAGAAAAAGAAAAAAAAAGTAGAACTTGAGCCTATAAAACTCGAGTTCTACAAAGCGAGTTTTAAAAACGCGAGATACTACTCAAGGTTTGTAACATCGAGTTTTCAGGCAGAGAGCATACCCTGTATTTTGAGGAAAAACACTCAGTGGAACTCAAGTGTATAAAACTCGAGTTCCTTAAAAGCGAGTTTTACAAACTTGAGATCTATAACATACCCTATTTTTTGGCAAAAATACTCGGTGGAACTTGAGTCTATGAAACTCAAGTTCCACTGGGAAATTATTATTATTTTTTTTCTGGACATGCAGGCAAACCAAAAACAGAAATGTATGCATGCACCTGTTGAGAAGCTAAGAAACAGAGACAAAGAAGCTAAGAATGTAAACCACAAACACTCATTGAGAGGTAGAGAAGTTGAGAATGTAGATGCACTTAAATTACATCAAAAGGCGTTCTCAATAGGCACTAAACTATATAAACTGTCACACTCTCTGCATAAACATAGCTTCACAATGTAAATGCACTTAAATTACAGCAAAAGACATTCTCAATATATTAACATTCTAAACATGTCCAACCAGGCTTAATTCGCAGTTCTAATCGTACTACTCAAATCACAAACTTCAAACAAGTACATTGGATAGAGAATAGTTAGATTAAAAGTACATTTAGCAAAAACCAAAAAGTTAATTGTGCCGATACAACGTAGTCAATTTTCCTAAGATCGGCAGCCAACACAACAAAAACGTCGTCCACGGAAGCATGCCTGAAAAACATAGACTAATCACGTTAGGAGACAAGATAGTAAACATTAGGTAAACATAGAATGAACAACAATTATTTACCGATCCAGAACTTTTTGCCATCTTTCACCTACCTAGTTTGGAACATGACCGCTTGTGGAAGTGCCACAGGATTGCAGACATTTTCTGCAGTTATGCCCGGAAGCATGACACAGTCCACGTCTACTTGGGTTGACTCTCTATCAAATCTACATCCTCCCTCCGCCTTCCTAGTTCTCGATCCTTATTCTTCACTCCATCTATCTCATTCCTTATTCTTGACTTCACTAGTCGACCTTTGGCCCGCAACAATTTTGGATTAGGCAACCACTTTGGCCCCATGAGATCCCTCCACAATGACTCTGACTTAGGAACCGCAAATGCATCTGAATAAGTGTTAAAGGCATACTCCAAACTATAACATGGGTGAATATATGTGGTTGAATCAATGTTTAGCACATCACATACTCTAATTGCATGTGAACATGGGATCTTAATGTTTTGCCATTTCCCACAACTACTTGTTCTTTCCAGTAACCGAACTTCATAACTGTGGTTTCCCCCTCCAGTGCTATACATATTGCGTGAAGTAACTACTTGATATATTGCACGTTCATTGTTAAATGCCCTGACATTATGTTTCTCAGATTTACGCCTATTTTCCAAATACGTGGACATCATATGTACTCCATCTCTTACCCTCCAACAAATCATGAGTAATTTCTTTGTGCCGGTCGTTGAAATATGCAACAAGTTTGGACCAAGTGAACTCAACCATTGCAGCAATAGGAAGGCCCCGTGCACCTTTCAGTACACCATTGAAGCACTCTGATATATTGGTTGTCATTGCCTCAAAACGTCTCCCACCATCATGTGACTGGGTCCACATATCCACAAACTCGCTCATTAGGTAGGTGTATGGAAGATAATCTTTTTCTCTGTCGTTCTTCCTTGTCACCTTCTTGTTCTTCCTAATGGCCTCAATTTCCACCTGCTTAATGGACTCCATTATGTTATCAAATTTGACTGCCTGAGTAGCATATCTCGCTTTCAACGCCATTTACTTTAGAGTTGAGTTCTGAAAATGTGTTGTGAAGTTGCTAACAACATGTTGAAGGCAATATCTATGAAATACCCGTGTTCTTCCATCTTTATCTATAGGCCAAGCTGCAATGGCGTTTTTGATACCAAGACGTCGATCAAAAATTATGCAAATGCCTTCGTCAGGTATCACATCACCAATCGTATCTCTAAGGCATTATAAAAACCACCTCCAACTAGACCCTGACTCACAATCCACAATAGCAAAGGCGAGATGGAATACCTTGTTGTTAGTATCGGCTGCCATTGCGACCAACAACTTTCCTTGATATTTACCATACAGATGGGTCCCATCAATATTGATAACCGACTTGCAATATTTGAATCCATCAATGCATGGACCGAAAGACCAAAACACATAATGCAAAAATACGGTGTCATCTACACTGGTGGGTGTGGTACAATAGGGCACCCGGGTATTCGGATCCTGATCAATATATACCATTAGCAACTTTTGCAACCTTTGGTAAGACTCTTCCCAATTCCTAAATATCTTCCCAATTGCCTTTTGTTTTGCTTCCCATACCTTATAGTAAGAAGGTTTATGGCCATCATATTTTGACTTTATCATAGATTTGAGATGATTAATTAGGGTAGTGTGATCCTCACATAACTTCTTAAGGATGTCTGATGCAATAAAATTACAAGTAATCATTCTACCATCATTTCACAACCCAATCGGTATACACGTGTGAGGACCCACATACACTGTGACCATCCATAGTCCGTGGAGATTGGGCTTCATGACTACCGTGACATACCACTTGCATGACTCATCCACGCATTTCGCATAAAGTTTGACCTTCGTCAACCTACTGATCATAAAATGTTTGTTTTCCTTAAGAGCATAAATTGCGCGCTTCACCTCCACTATATTGGCAAAAGTCAACTCTTTGCACAAATTCATCCCCTCTCTCCAAGTAGACACAAATGATATCTCAATATTTAAAGGATTAACCATATTTGCCCAAGTATTTGCAGAAAATGACACGGCAGGAGGTGTGTAGGTAGGGATTGTGTTCGTAATGTTTTGGACATTAATAACATTGTCTACATCAGGTTCACTACGGTCAAATATCTCATCGTCATCAATGTCTCTCTCAATGTCCCTCTCAAAGTTCCCTTGTTCAATCATCTCTTCATACTCATCTCTATTGACAAAATCTTCACCATTAATGGTAGTCTCATCATCATCATCATTGTCGTCATCATGAACATCATCATCCTCTACATGTGTAAAATACTCATATTGAGCATTCAGAACTGTAACCTGTAAACTTGTGGTTGTTTGTTAGATTTCCTCGATACCAACTTCTGCATGCGGCTCCAACTGTATGTATAACTCAATACCACTTACTTCGGGTATTCTCTCCAACTTGTCGAACATGATCTTTACATGTTTGTCTGCTTCTATCGCCATATACTTGTAATTAATCCGGTGCTTCGGGACTTCATGTGGAGAATAATAAGTAATTTGTATGTTGTGCATAGCAGAATTCACACACAATTCTTCCATAACTATCATCTTCAATTCATCAAGGGTCTTCAACCTACGATCAATTTGGGTATAATAGCACTTTATACCCGGCCCTTCAAATGGCAATCCCTTGTTTGCATTGGCATTCTTAAGCGGACCACTGTGGTATAAGATTATATCAATTACAGTCATTGTGAACCTGTTACAGTTCAGGTACTATGTTAGTTAGAAAACATCTTATTTAGTCAAACTACATAAAGTACAAATTCCAATTCATTCAAAGGGCATGAATTTCATTACACATTTCATACTCAAATCCTTTTTCGGTCATGCTAAGACTACCCATTTCATACCCAATACAAAAAAAAAGCCAAAATCCTTGTAAAAGTATACAACATTTTATTTAATTACATACCCATAACATTTACATACCCAATACCAAAAAAAAAAAAAAAAATCATTTCATTACACATTCAAAGGGTATGAATTACATACCCATTTCATTACAATTCATTCGAAGGGCATGAATTTCACTACCCATTTCATACCCAATACACAAAAAAAAAAAAAAAAAAAAAGGTCAAAATCCTTGTAAGATCATGATAAAGAAAAGAGCCTAGAAATGATGAATAAATTTTGATAACAAAAACCATGCAAATAAATACTCAAAAAATTTACACTAACAAAACAAAGTTCTATAATTCACAATATTGGTATCTTAACTAAGTTATGTTAACTATCTACCAAATAAATAGTCAAACTCTTTAACCCACACCCAACAACAAATAATACCCAACTGCAATGACAATCAAATCCAAACCCTTACCTGAGATGTAAATTTGTTGAGAGTGAGAAGCAATGACAGAGAGAGGCAATATGGTGTGAGATCAAAGACCAGTGGTGTGAGAAGTGTGAGTGTTATGGGTGAGTGAGGCAGTGAGTTACTGAGGAGTGTGAGGCTGAGTGTTATGGGTGAGAGAGTGTTCAGTGACTTACTAATGCGTATCTGTGTTTTATAAAATTTTGCCCAACAAAAATCGAGTCTATAAGACTCAAGATCCAAGTATATTTTAATTAAATTTCGAGTCTTATAGACTCGAGATCTATGTGGCATAATTGTATTTCCTGAAGAAAATCGAATCTTAAAGACACAGTTTTACTTTGTAGAACTCGAGTCTTTAAGACTCGAGATCTATGTGACATAATAGTGTCCAACTCAGCAAGTAGGAAGCGAGTCTTTAAGCCTCGAGTTTTATATGGAACTCAAGTTTCTAAAACTCGAGATGCTAGTTTGCAAAAATCTTTCAAACGCGTTTTAACTTACTATATTCGATCCCCTTACTATGCTAGTCCCCAAATATCCCCAAGTGACAGCTGATGAAAATGGTAGAAACACCATGTAACAGAAGGAGAGAGCTTATAAAAAGCATCAAACAAAGATTCAAGACGGTAACATGAATATAAGAGAATTGAGAGCAAGGACAGGCCTTCAGTTGAACTCACAAGGAGAGAAAACGCTACAATGAGCGCCCAAGTTGCACCAAGTATTTAGTGCCAAGCTGTCTTGTGATGTGGAATATATTTTAGCACATTGAGAAAGTCTGCCAAATTATTTCCGGCTATAATTTTGCAACAATAAAATGTTTGACTCTAAGCCCTCCCTCAAAGTCTCCTTTTATAGTAAAACACAACTCATAACTTTCTTGACCCCTTGTTCCGGCCAATATGGATTCATATACTGCATCTGTATTTCCTATTGATCATGCTGAACAAAGTTATAAATGATGATTGATGAACAAAAGAGGAACTCAAATGATAAAGCTGAATAAGAGTCCATGAACAAAGTAGTTTCACTATAAGAGTAACCAGATTACAAGTATGCAGTTTACATGTATCCAAATTCGTGACAAGGGAAATAAAATTGGTCATTTGATATCCTATTTCGCATTTCCCATCAGATATGCTATTATGCATCCCAACACAGCACCAGCAACAACCTGTAACAGACCAAATATAAATATTATTAGTACCTAGAGATCATTATATGAAAAAAGAACTAAATTTACTTCGCTTCTCCCTCATAACAAAATGGTCATTCAACTTTGCCCTTGGTACCTTTACTTGACCATGTGAGGAATATTGTTAAGGTACTCTTTTTTGAATCAAATATGACCAATAATATTTGGTCTTAGGCCTTACAGTGGGATTAGAAAATAAGACAAATACTAGTGATTGAACCCATACATGGCGAATAATATTCCTTCCTTTTACCTAGTACCCTGTAAACTTTTCCAGACAATAACAGGTTACTTCCCTCCTACTTCACAAAAATAGGGAAATGATGAACAGTGAACTGGTTACTTAGCAACCTAGAGAAAGAGAGAGAAGAACATGTTGAAAGATTTTCCATGAGAAAGTGGGAAATGAGTACTGCACAAACACGAGTCTCAGGAAACATACATTTCTTTAACATCGACAGGGTGAGAATCTGTTGAAGATCAATTGAGTGGTGTGACAGTGGTGAGAGTGGAAGAAAGTGGGGACAAGGATGCCAGATGAGGGAATTTGGTGGTTGGACCAGGAGGATGCAACAGTGGGGGGAGTCGACAAGGTAGGTGAGAAGGGTGCGGGGCAGCAAGAGGTGAGGTGGGTAAGGAGCAGTGGCGGAGGATAGGGCTAAAAGAATAGGATTCGGTCAGGTTGATAAGATAGGACCCTATACTCAACTGAATTATTGGGTGAGTGAAACCATTTGAAATAGGTCAGGCCAGGATGATCAGGTTCCTCAGTTTTTTTTAAATCCCTATTTTTATAAGCCGATATCAGTGTTTTTCCTTCCTTCGAAGTAAAAATGCTAGTTCTTTATTGGGATTGTAAATTTGGTTACCCAAAGAACCAATTCATCTTGGGATTTTATTATTGCTTAATTGTTCTTGAAAATCCTATTTCTTATTATTTCAAGGTTTCAACCAACATTGCAAATCTTTTTGTCCTCTCTATACTTTATATTGACAAGCCATCCCAGCTGCGAAATTTTAAAACATGCATCAGATCATATATAGCATAATGAACTGGTGCAAACATTTATGCCTTAGGATGATTGGCTTCCAACAGATTAAGTGACAATAATATTATAGTCAAGTTGAAAACTGCAGAACCCGTGATTTTAAATTAACTCATCAACACCCAAAGACATGAACAATGTTACCAGAGAAACACCAACAATTGAAATGAAGGGCAGCAAGATTACAATAGACCTGAAGCGGAGTATGCCCTAGTGAATCTCGTAGAGGTCTTATGTTGGATAAAGGATGTTCTGAAGGAAGCTCACACACAATTTGATTCAGCAACTGCAATGAGAACCATATAAGAACCACAGAAAACAATATAACAAAGAAATTTTAATCAGGAAAGGACTTTTCCTCACTAGCTAAAAGCAGGCAACAAAGTAGAAGCGTGAAGACTTATATGAGGAACTTACTTCCGCTTGACGACCAGCATGAAGTCTGACCCCCGTGGCATCATACATCACCTGCAAAATATATTAAAACAATCAATCATGTCCATCTTGAATTCATAGTAACTATTCCTGAGTAAACAAAACCTATTCTCAAAATGATGAGACACAACAAAAAGATGAGAAGATTCATGATATCATGAAACAAGGAATTAGAGGACATGGTGTTTTGAAATTCCACAGAAGGTTGACACTCTGGACTGATTTATGTAACCTCAAACTCAAAGCACTATTTAATTACAAATTTAAAGGTCTTGTACAACAATGGCAATGGCAGCTTAGAAGCAAGGTGCAATTATGGTTAAAACTGATCAAACCCAGATCCTCCATTATTGAATAAATAGAAGCACTCCAAGTGAAATTCATAGCAACAATACTGAACTTGCTAATCTTAGTGAGAGCAAAAATGAGTAACAATTGCGAATAATCAGGCAATAAGAGTAGAAGTAGATGATAGGGAAAAAAATGGTTTGGTTAGTGAGTGAGTGAGTGAGTGAGTACATACAACACATGCTAAGATGACAGCAATGGCAAAAGTGGATCCCCCTGTTCCCTCATGGAGACCAATAGAAAACGCTAGAGCAGTGACGGTTGCAGAATGGGATGAAGGCATTCCACCAGAATCAAGCATCTTTTTGGTATCCCATCTCCTTTCTTTATACCTGATGGTATCTAGCAAAGAAACACATAACTCAAAATTCATTAATTAATGTGAGGTAGTATTATTTCCAAAATTAAAATTAAAATAAATTGTGCTGTGTTATTATGCAAGTAATCAATCAATCAATCAAAGTGCATCATTATTGCAAACTCCTCTCTTAATCCTACTCAGCTCAGAAATTAATTTCAAGACCAATCAATTTTTTCAAACAAAAGAAAAAGAAAAAACAATAAATTTGCAGGCATTGACTCTCTCTCTCTCTCTCTCTGTTTCTGTACAACAGAAAAAAGTCTTAAAACACCAAAACACACAAATGAAAAAAAGAAAAGAAAAATGATAAAAATAGTGGTGGTGCAATTGCAAATAAAAAGGGAAGCCATCAAACGGACCAGGTGGTGAAGAGCTTGAGGAACTGGGCGAGAGCGCCGGCGAGGATGGCCGACAAGAGAGGGAGATTCCAAGGGAGCAACAAGAAGGACGGTGTTGTTGCTGTTATTGTTGATGTCGTCGCTCCGCTCCCTGCCCCTGCGCTCACCTCCTCCATCTCCGACTCCGAATGACTTTGTTTATTATCAGATGACTTTTGTTGACTTCTTATATGTCCAATTCAATTTAATCTTTATATTTTTTTAAAAACAGAGAGAGAGAGAGAGAGAAAGAGAAATGTGAAAGAGGACAAATCTGAGAGAAGAGAAGACTGAAATTTAGGTAATTTTATATATATATATATATATATATATATTTTTTTTTTTTATTATAGGCAGGCAGGTCAGGCAGAGGTGGATTCTTTTGGGTTTTTGCTACGAAGAAACAAACAGCGAAGGTTGAGAACGGTTTTGTATCTTCTACTTTCTTTCTTTCTTTTTTTCTTTTCTTTTTTTTCTTTTTTTTTTTTTAATTTCGCCGAGTAAATCTTATACTTGCACATGCGTTTAGAGAATGTTTGTCCACTAAGAAATAACCAAATGCCTTTTCCACACGTTTCTTAACCTCTCCCTTTTTTTTCTTTTTTTTTTTTTTTGTCATGCTAACGAGTGCCATTTTCGTTAATAATTTATTTTAAGAAAGTTTTGATACAACTTTTATGAGAAATGAAAAAAATTGTTAAAATATTAATTACTTTTTTTTTTTCATTTCTCATAAAAACTTTCTTTAAATGGATTATTAACTAGTGCCATAAGGGTACTCGTTAGCATTTTCCTTTTATTTTTTTGGTTAAGGGAAGAGGACGAGTAAATCTTTTTTTGTTTCTTAACCTTTCACTTCGTACGGTATTCAAGGTATCACTTCCTACCAACGATACATTCAACTTTCCAAAACTCATCTAGTTATTTATTTATTTAATATCATTGTGGAAAAAATACCTTATATTATGTCGTTGAGAATTTTTCTACTGTTTAAAGCAAACCTTCGTTGGCAAACTCACAATTGGATTGATTTGATTCTATAAAAAAAAGTTGCTTCTTAAAGTCGTATCACCGCAAAAGAGTTCAAATATAATTCATTCTAAATATGTCTTTTTAATTATCTGATGTCTAGCAACACTAAGTTATGTATACACCCCCCCAATTTTTACTTATTTTGTTTTGCTAGAAACTGAACTAAATTTGCCTACTGTCGTGTATAATTGCCCACAGCCACCTCCTTTTATAGCCACAAACATTTATATCGATTAGTGTAGGAAGAGTCCAAGTCACATTATAAATCCTGTCCTGTCAATGCTCCTCAGTAGCTTCAGGCAGCAAGGATGATAACGAACCACTATGTTTGCTGGCCAAAGGTGTATTCCTTCGAGATTGTCGCTTTGTTGGGATGAGCTTAGGTTCTTTATCTTCTTCTTCTGTGGCTGCATGACTCTCACTATCATCTTCTTCCACAAAAACTGGGTGAATATAGGCATTTTCAAGAAACCCTTTCAAGTTCAAGTTTGGCTCCTTTGCACGTTCCAAGGTATCTTTCATCATTGCTTCCTGAAAAATACACCAAAAGAAAAACATAATACAGGTATAAGACCAAGAACAAAAGGGAGACAGAGAGGGAGATAATACAAGGATGATGACATTATTTTTAGATATATCATTCAAAAGTTCACATTAATCTGTCAAACAAACAAAATGTTAGAGAACCATTATAGATGAAAAAAGACCCATAAGTTATGACAAAGAGGTGGTCAGTAGAAAAGTTTTGACCAAATAAATAGGAAAAAAGGGTGTGTCAACCCAATAGTAAGTAATGAAACACCACAAAGCAATGATTTGTTTCTTGCAAACACTCCACCAATAAAAGAAAAGAGCAATGATTATTACATACTAGTGTGTATGGCGTGTGTACACCACATCAGTTGAAATTGTCTTCAAAACATGATTTTAGTTAGATTGTGAAATCGTGTTTTCAAAACATGATTTCAAAATTATAACTGAAATATGTTTCCAAGGTTGTGTGCAACAGACACTAACAAAAAGAAAACATACACAAACCTGTAATGGATATTTAACAAAAGCAGGTTCATAACGGCCTTTGCAGAAGATATGAAACCATATGGTTAACACTGGGAGTGCAATGAGCAGTGGAGTTGACTGAGCAGCTTCTTTTGTACTTAATAATCCCATCAGTAGCAACTGTGAGACAACTAGGGCAACAATTATGCGCCCATGGACATCAGGCCAGAATGCAGCAGCACTCTCGTACTCCTGATTGTAGACATTTATAATCTGCAGATTTCATACAAGAGTTTCATCAGAGCAAAGTTTCCCCATCAAGCCTGGCAATATATAGCAGAACTCCTAGCAGGCAGGCCTAAATTACTCATCAGCATTATGACCAAGTGCAGTTATGTTTTACACTAAGAAGGTTCATCAGATGTGCATCTATATTGATTATTTGGGTTGCAAAATTTATTTTTAAAACTAAACGTAAATTCAAACGAATGATCATATCACCAGCCCGTTCAAATAAAAGAGCAAGTAAACACCAGACAGAAAAGCCTGAAGTGATAGAGCCAACAACCATTTCAGATGTTTTGCGTATGAAGTAAAGAAAAAAGCTGCCACTCTAGAGTATGAATGCCAACATCCAAGAGAAAACCAGTCATAAAAACAAACATTTCACAAAATTCAATTATCAACTATTTATGAATCCCCAAACTGGAAAACAAACTGGGCATGTAATACACTCCTCTTACTTGAGCTTACCTTTGTATGCAGTTTGAGGTTCCCAACTACACACAAAGTATTGAAAAAAATGCCTCAATTTGAATTTAGCAAAAGGGATAAACAAGTACAATATCATATGCAAATTGAGACAAATGCTTAAACAGTATTTCCTCCTTGCTTATCAGATCAGAAAATAAATTATCACTATACTTACAAACATATGAAAATACTTCATTTAAATAATAATAATAATGGGCTACATTTACCTGATGACGGTATACAACATATGCCAATCCAAAGAATACTATGATGAATGGAAGCAAGATAGGAGTCACCACGGCGTAAACAAGGCCAAGTAAGAAATAAAGTTGTATTTGAGGTTCGCCTGTGTTGAAACCAAGGGTTCCAGGATCCATTGCCTCTTCCCTATCCTTTTCAGTCTTCACAAGGAAAAAATTTCTGATGTGATAAATAACCAATGGCTTCAGCCTCAGAATTTCTCCAGCAACTCCAGCCCACCCATCAACCATTATATAAGTTATGAAGAAAGTTGCCTTCATTGGAATGGACACACCAATTGTCTTTGGGATACTGCACAATTTTATTATAAAAAATCTCATATCAAAGCAGTAGTCAACAACATCAGATAGAGAGCATATGAAGAATGTAAATAACACATCTAATATGCTAGATCAACCTATGGCAGTAATACAAAGAGGTGAAGAATTGTATAGTATGCTTTAAGACAAGCCAAAAAACTTCAACAAATTGGAAATAGATGAAACACTTGCTTTAGAAAACTGGTGGAAAAATGCTTTTATTGTAGTATATGATGGTCACATCTGCCAACATCTGCCATTATCTATGCACGGGTTAAGTCATGAACATTAAGTAAAGACTGAAATTGATGGAGAAAGCTTTTCAAAATATCTATTAATAGTAATGATGCAGAAAGCTTTCTTTAAATGGTAAAGCATAGAACCAAACTAAATTGAGCTTGATAATTTATATTTTTTTTTAAATAAGAGATTAATTCAGACTACCAGACTACTGCATGATAAATTATAATGTATAAGTTGTATAAAAGACATTCTGCAAAATACTAAATTTGTTTTCTTTCATATGTTTAAATTATATTAAGATGCAGAAAAATTCTCCCTAAGAATCCAGCAATTTTAATGAGGAAACCAGGTCTTGTTTTGGGACACATATTAATGAAACTAAGAAACAATAGATATAAGGCCAATCAAGATCACTGGGAAATCTTGACTTTAGCAAATAACACACAAAACGGACTCTAGATGGTCTACAATGAACAAAGATGTGTTATGTACTGAGCACCTTAATTGCAGCCATATTACTACAACATCCAGCAGGAAGGATCAAAAGTCATTAATTCAGATAATTGCAATTGAGAACAACAGTTGGAATGTACATTAAATTGGTATATCCATGGCTTAAGAAAAGCTGGTAATGCTAATCAGACCAAAACAAATACTGGCTCCACTAAAATACGAATGGTCTTGTAGCTCACCTAGTTGGCACCTCCTGGTGTTTCCAAAGGAGACATATAGGGTTGAAATCCCCCTCTCCCAATTATCAAATTATCAAAAAAATAAATTGACTCTTCCAACAATCACATGGTGGCCATATTTTACACAACTATAAAAGTTTAATAAAAAAATATAATGCATAATAGATAAATGGAAAGGACATACTCATTTGCGGACTGGTGAATAAAATTATTTAGCTGTTGAAATGCAGTTCCAGTAATTATGCTCCCAAGAAAGACATTAATAAATTGGAAAATGTAATATCTAGTTGCCGATCTCCTTTCTAGAAAAGATATGCTAATAAATCCTTCAAATTTTGACATTAGCATCAATATTGTGGGTAGAAAAATGAGAAAAATCTTCAAAGCAATCCCTGGAAGGAATCCTTGGATAAATGACTTTATTCCTTTCCTGCAAGAAACAGTAGGGTCTGTTAGTATATGTTAGTAGATAATGACATAAAGAACAACTGCACAAGTTCAGGGTAAAACAATCATGAACAAACACCATTCAAGTTTTTATAATTACAACTAAATTGAAGGATCTTCAAGAAATAGAATGGTATGAATTTCATATCAAAGTAAAGGTGGTAACTGATTTTTTAAAATTATGTTACACACATAGGAATTAGCCTGAGCTCATATAACTACTTTTAAGGTAGCCCAAAACATGACATCTGGAAACATTGTAGCTTTATAAATGCCGTCTTCACTCTCAAACTACCACAGACTATCAACTAAAATTTTTCAAGCAGGAAGGAAATTCCACAGACTACATTTACCAGTAAACAACCATAAGCTAAATGAAAACCACAGATTAAGTACCGCATCTACAAGTAATGGTACAGAATGGCTTCTCATGAGTAAACCAAACTGACTTGCTGTGTCACTGCTAAGCTAACCTTTAATATCTTACTATTTTCTCCTCCAGTGTTTTATTCTTTTATTTTCTTTCATGATGTGCCAAATGTGAAAAAGATGATGACATTAAAGTATGTGAAGTCCTTCCATACTCTTATCCTAGCAATATAAGAAAAATAAGTGGAGGACACTCACAATTCAATTATGGGCTTTAGGAAAGGCAATGCTTTTTCAATACCATCAATGTTTGCAAGCGTCTGTACAAACGCAATGGGAATCATGAAAAAGAAGGTAAGGAAAAAGAAAGCAACAGCGATAATAAGCCTCCTAATTGTGAGTGAAACATATGGAATCGCCAAGTTATCCCAAAATACATCACGCGGCTCCGGTGCCCACTCAGTTAACCATATAGTCGGATTCCTGGACTGTTGAGTTTGTGCACAAACAGCTGCACCCCATCGAGTTTTGAAGGAAACAAATGCTGCTGGCATGATATGTTTAGGATTGTTCATTATCTTCTCTTTCTCTGAGGCTATCTGAAAGTTATTCATTAAAAAGATAGTATTACAAACATGCTTATTCTCAACTCAATTGCAATCATGCCGCTAGCATGGTAAAAGGAACACATTTGAACAGAAAAACTTTCCTCAAGTAAGGTCCTTGAGCACTAAAATCACATTAGAATTAAACTGATAGAACAAAGTGAATTTAACTACTCAACCATTACTTTAACTCTTTCTAGGAAGTCACAATAAGCTATCATAAGAAAACTCAAGATGCTCAAAAAGTGTGGCTTACCTCTTCTGAAAGTTTTTCAATCTTAGATGCATAAAAATCAATTGCATCCACCTTATCTCCACAGAGGCCTAGAAAACCAGTCTGCTCATAAGACATTAGTTACAAAAGGTGAGACATGGCAATTGTTCTTTTCATTTGACTATGAAAAACAACCCTCCAAAAGGTATCAGAATTAGATAAAGAAAACAAATCTGGAAAGAATCACATACAGCACCAAACCATTGGCAGGTGCATTACCTTTGAAAAAGGCCTTTTAGATTGATTTCTAGAATATTTAAGTTGATAGTAGTCAAGCCTGTTCTGTATTTTCTTCTTCTCCTTGACCAAATCAGAAAGATTGTTCGCATTGTAAACGACCTGCATGTATAAACCTAGGTAAGAAACTAAAGAAAAATAATCCTTCACATAGTAACTGGTTTGTAAACTTGTGCATTTCAAGCAGGGGCGGAGCCAAAAATTTTTGTTTGGGGGGGCCCGATTTGTGTTACTAATTTATTAGTCTATACAAACTTTCATACACATTCACAAACATATGCGTCTATACACATTCACAGAAATTAGTATCTTTCATAATGAAATCCTTAAAATTAAATGTTTCATAGAATTAAATTAATCTTTCACCATCTTCCATAGTGAAATCCTTACAATTTTCATTTTCAATAGAAGTTACCAAATTGCCTACCATTGTGAGTAAAAAAATTTCAATTGAATTAAAGAAGTGTTCAAAGACATGAATGATTTTTTTTTGATAAGTAAGAGAGAATAATATTCAAGAGGCTACCTTATGCAAACAACATAAGGCAGAACAAAAAGTACAGAGAAAGAAACAAACAAGGAAAACAACAAAACAAACAACAACCAACAAAAACTAAGTACAAAGAAGGGAATTAAGGAACATAGGGAGAGAATCACTAGAGGTGAGTCCCCAGGCCCTAGCCCAATCAAAAAGGGAGCCAGTAAAAAAAGCAAGTAGCTGGTCATCGGATTTGTCCAAGTCCTCAAAAGTGCGCCAGTTTCGTTCCCTCCAAATACACCACATTAGGCACGGAGGAACTAAATTCCAAATACTAGAGGAGTGTTTTCCCAGCCAGTTCCTCCAACCAAAAAGCGTATCTGCAACCGAGCTTGGCAAAACCCAATTGATCCCAAAAGATCTGAAAACCCAGCTCCACAGCTGATAAGCTTTGTTGCAATGGAGTAGTAAATGATTTACCGTCTCCCCACTACAACGACACATAATGCACCAGTCAACAAAATCAAAGCCTCTACCCTGCAGATTATCCCCAGTAAGAATCTTCTCCCAAGCAGCACTCCAAACAAAGAAAGAAACGCGCGGAGGAGCCTTAACCTTCCAAACTCCTTTCCAAGGAAAGATTATAGGTGAGGGACAACGAAGCTTATTATAGAAAGAGCAAGTGTTAAAATTCCCCTTTTTTGACAACTTCCACCTCATACGGTCTCCGTGCTCAGATTGAGGTAAATTTGAGCCTAAGGTACGGAGGAAATCCTCCACCTCTCCCGACTCCCAATCATTTGGTTCCCTGAGTAAACGAACATTCCAGCTTCTCTGAGCCCCAGTCCCCAACCTTTCAAGAGACGAGGCCACAGATGCCTCTCTATTATAAGCAATCCCATACACCATTGGGAAGGATAGATGGAGTGGTAACTCCCCACACCACCGATCCGTCCAGAATTTCACTCTTTCTCCCATCCCTACCTCAAAGTGAATGCATTTACAAAACACCTTCCAGCCTTTTCGGATGCTTCTCCATAAACCGCACCCATGGACACCCCTACCCAACTTGGAAGACCAACCCCCCCACTCTTCCCCAAACTTCAAAGCTACAACCCTCCTCCAAAGACGAGTCTCCTCCACCCCAAACCGCCATAACCATTTTCCTAATAAGGCTTTATTGAAAGTCGTAATTTTCCTTACTCCCAATCCCCCATTCGCCTTTGGAGCGCACACCTTATCCCACCCCACCAAATGAGCCTTCGAATCCCCCCACAAGAAGTCTCTTTGCATCTTCTCAATCTTCTTAGCCACATGAGAAGGGATGGTAAAAAGAGATAAATAATAAGTAGGGAGGCTAGCTAACGTACTCTTAAGCAACGTCAGTCTTCCACCTTTAGACAAGTACAGCTTCTTCCACCCTGCCAACTTTCGCTTAATTTTTTCCAAGATAGGATTCCAAATAGAGGGGGACTTGTGGGAAGCCCCCAACGGCATACCAAGATATGTCATAGCCCCCTTCAAACTCCCCTTCCTTGGCATCTAGCACTTTCAACGCCTCAAGAAGTTGAGACTTTTTGCGCCCAACATGACCATACGCTGGGCTGAACAAAATCCAAGGCCTCTATCAGTTTGAGGTTGGCACTGCTGTCCCAGCCCCCTTTAACCCCGTAATTAACATCCATAGCCACAAGCCCAGCCCTCGACAAGCACCAAAAGAAACCAAAAAGGAAAAGCTCAATCGATGACCGCGAAAACACCGAATCGGACTTACCCGGTGTCAACGTGGGCTCATCGGAGCTGTTTCCGGCGAAGGAGGTGCCGTCGTCCCCCATCGGAGGCTCGTCGCACCGGTCCGACGCACCAGAATCTGCATCGGAGCGCTGGAGAAGAGGCTTGAGAATCGCCTCTGTCATCGGAGCCTGGGCTGAGTTCTCTACACCTGTCAGAGAACTCACGCCGGCGAAGGAGGTGCCGTCGTCCCCCATCGGAGGCTCGTCGCACCGGTCCGACGCACCAGAAACTGTCTCGGAGCGCTGGAGTAGAGGCTTGGGATTCGCCTCTGTCCTCGGAGCCTGGGCTGAGTTCTCTTCACCTCTCAGAGAACTCTCGCCCACTTCAAAGACACTTGGGCCCGAGAAAACAGGGCTCCTAAGTGTATCAGATGCTATTGGGCTATTGTTTAGGCCCAACCCAGGTTTAACTCCAGCCTTATAAAAGACTCCAGCCTTATTGTTTCCTCGTGCAACCCAGTTTAGAGCCCTTGGTGCTTCTGAAATGCAATCCCTGTCCATTGCCCGAGACTCCCCTCTGCACTTCGTATCTCCCCCTTTCCTTCTGTCCCAGAAGACTCGCCTGCTCCCTGTCACATCAACCTCCACTAAAAGGCTTCTTCCTGACCAGTAAGATCTCCTAACAACACTCTTCTTCCCTTTAAAATAATCTTTTGAATTCAAACTGAAGAGTGGGTAGCATAGCCTAGAGTCTACCTGATTTTTTGCCCCTACCTCTGTCTCCTCATTAATGCTCAGCTCCTTCCTGTCCCCTCCCACCACCTCCATCATATTTGCCTTGCCCACCGGAAGTGCCTTCACTTTGGCACCTATATGTCTCAGGTTCACCCCCTTCTTCTCCTCTCTTAACTGTGCCTTCTTCCCCTTATCTGAGTAACCTAGCTGCTTGAGTTGCTTTCTAACCTCTATTCCTCCGTGAAAGCCTTGTACAACTTCAGCAAAAGTTCTAGGATTTTGAGTCTCCAAGTTAAACCTCTGCACCTGAGGAATAAACTTTGGGAGACCATAACCACCCACCGCATAATGGGAAGGGAACAACAACTTTCTCAGCTCAAGACCAAAGGCCCTCCAACCACTTCTCTCTTTGCCTTCAGGAATTATGATCGACCTCCTAGACCCACCAGCTTTGAGTTCAGTCAAAAACAAGAACAAGAACTGACCAGAGGAAGAGCTCTTCCCAACCACAAGTTCTTCAATACTATTCATCAACCAGAGTGCTGCAGTCTTGCCTAAGAAGACTTATCTAATAAATAATTTGCCCCTCTCAAAAATCCGTAGAAATAAAAAACGACCCCCTTCCTCTAATACTAATTGAAAGAATTTTGACTCAATAAAGAAATTGCGAACTCCCCCCATTTCAATTAGAAACTAGTTATTCAGGACCAGGGTCAAGAATCTACTTGTTCAGATTCAAAGACATGAATGATCCAAAACTTTAAGAGAAACGAGAACACATTTTACGATAAAAAATGAATTTGAGAAATAATACGTTCTCTATAACTACTAGACAAATTGGACAATTTTTTTAAGAACATTATTGGACCGAAACAATATTTGGGGGGGCCAAGTGCCTTTTTGGGGGCTAATTATTAAAATATCAAATATTTCTATATAGAAAAAAGAAATTTTCATACCCCACCCTAACATGTAGCTCCGCCCCTGATTTCAAGGTTTGATAACATAGATAAGCATGTGTATTTATCTACCCTCTCAAGGTCATTCTAAACCCCCTCCCCCCCCCTAATGCGGGAGCATAACCAAAAGTTATTTCAATATTTCTTTTTAGATTTTCAGTGGATAATTTCAGATTGTAACGTAGTTATTTGTTTAGTTTGGATTGGTATTTGAGTTTAGTTAGGATTAGTTGTTCATCATTATCCTTTGTTTAGGATTATCGGATTAGCATTTGAAATTGTTTAGGATTTGTTTAGGAAAGTTTATCCTCATCTTTGTGATCTCTGGAAGCTGCATATAAAGCTCCGGATGATTTCTTTTGTATTGACAGACTATTATTATTATTATTGAGATTATTTGCAGAGATTTCATTGTGTTTGTTTGGTGGTGAATCCAAACACCTTAGGTGGGAAGCCTAAGGTCTATGGTAGGACTAATCTAGGTGGGAAGCCTAGGTTGTCCTACATCACCCCCCCCCCCCCCCCCCCCAAATATTGGTCCAAGATGATACAACGTCCATCGAACCATAGTAATGAGAGTAACTTTTTTTTTTATAGGTAACAGAACTGCACTTACATTAAGATCACACTAATTACAACCCATACTTGTTCTTTAACTGGAGACCCACACCAATTAGGTAGAAAAGGGGATTATAAACATGTGCAGCAACAAAATTTGCATCCTTCATATTACAGTTGTATCCGCCGCTTCAAACTATGACTGTGATACTCAAGATGTATGCATGGGTGTACATATCAATGTATGTGTCTCCGTGTGGAGTATATGCACTTACATTTGTATGCATTTATGATGCCTGCAATGCATATGTGTGAGTATGCATCTATATATGTATTTATGTAGTTGATTTTGGTTTATGCAGGTACTTGTACGCTTTATACATGGAGAACTACAGAATCAAACCTGGTGGGTGAAATAGTGTTCAGGATGGTTGACAAGAAAAAAGTGTTCCACAAGCTCATTAACTGACTCATCAGGATCTGGTGGCACATTTCTTACAAGTACCTGCACCCAACAGAATAACTAAATATAAGATATATCAACATGTAAACTAAATGTTGACCTATAGCCTACTACAATCCTGAGAAAGAATATGATCTCAAAATACAAGGGTTGGCAACTTGGCATAGCCCTTTAACTGAAGTAAAAATATAAATATTCAACATCTGACTTCTCCTGATTGTCCCACCCATCATTTAGGTACTTAATACAGCTTAAAGAAATTAACTTCCCCATATATATAAGCTCATAATGCACGTGGAAAGGGTTATATACTTGACTGCACTTATCCAGCTATTTCCCCCCCCCCCCCCCCCCCTTTCATATACAATGACAAGTAATGGGAACTTATAGAAATGCAAGGGACACCTAAAAATAATCACATTTTTCTAAGCTGTTGAACTGCTGATAGCCTGACCCCATCCCACCCATTCAGATGCTATACCTGCACTATCATGCTACAGGGACTTGTCCTTTGGCCCATATCCCATTAGTTTGATGATACAAAAAGTTTGAACTTACTGTAAACTGATCGGGACGCCGTTTTTCTGATGCGAGAAAATGCAACCTCATCGATGCAACTATCTCGTACTCTTTTTTCAAAACATAGCATGTCCAGAAGGTAAAAACATAAGCCATTACCAAATGGGTCCAAAATCTGCAACAAAAATTAGATAAATTTAATTGAAAATTTTCATTAGAATGTTGTTGCATACTAGGTCAAATCTAAGAACCAGTTGATATATACAGTGATGTATTAGTGTCCACTCCATAGGCCAGTACACCAGTTGCCTTGTAATATATATGCTAAAAGTTGAAACCAAAAAAGTAAAGATATACAGACAATCCTTAATATCTTTATGGTTTTGTCAGACAAAAGAGGAAGCCATCAAGATTACTTATAAAAAAAACCAAAGAAAAAAAAAAGGAAAAAGAGAGGTAGCCATCAAAATAAGAAAAGGTAATTCAGGGCAAAACTAATGATTTGAAAGACAGTGGATTTATGTAACATCCCATAAAATTTAATATTCTTTATTTTAATAATATTAATTGATTATTAGATATTGAAAGAAAATTTAATTAGCATATAACCTTATATTGTACTTGGGCAAAACTAAAATATTTTCCCTAGTTTCTAATTAGTAATTTAAGCAGGAGAACTTTGGTAAATAGTCTTAACCCTGATTACACACTATTTATTTATTTCTTCTCCTTTCAAGTTGCCCTAGTGCTCTCCATGAAAAAGTACATAGTATTTCCGCTCAATGCAGGGGAAACACCACATACCACCTCCCTTCCATATTGGTAGCCACCAACTCCTCCTTAATCTCTCTCTCTCTCAAGTTCTTTATGCCAATTCCCATCCCTATCTTTGATTCAGGCCTCACCAAACCCAAATCAACTAGTAAGAGCTAACCTCAATCTTAAATACTAGCAGGGATTGATGGGAATCATTGGGAACTGTCACACCTTACCTAATCAAATCCACATGTTCTCAAGTTGCATGCTTTATTTCTTTTCAGAAAATAATGGTATTAGAACTTTAGGGCTTTACATTTAAATTTTAACGAGTCTTTGACAGAATCTTTTTTTTTGCTTGGTAATTGCGGGGGATAGAACCCTTGAGCTAACGGTTACAACGGAACCGGGTACCACTAGGCTACAAGGCCCGGTAAGTCTTTGACAGAATCTTTGGAGCCCGTAGTAAAGAATAATAATTAATTTTATACATTTCCAAGTTAGGCATTGCTATGTGTGGTTTGCTATAGGTTTTAAGGACAGGTTTGAATTTGCTTAAGTGATTATGTCCATTGAATGTTCCTTCTTGATAAAGTTCCATATTTCTTAAGATGTTTTTTTTCCATATTGTGGATGCTTGTCACCCTTTTAATCTCATATTATTTTCATCTCTCTCTTGAGCTATTGCATTTGTGAAAGTAAGTTGTTCATGTTAGTAAGCACCCTTAATTGAATTCTTTGCCATGAAGTAATTTCACTGACCCTGTCGGTGGGGCAATATATGGCCATGAATTGGATTATGTAATTGATGTTGTGGAAGTTGGGATGTTGTAGGGGTAAATTCAATTTCATGGATAATGATTTCTGATTTTTTTTTTTTTTTTAAAATAGAATTTAGCAATAATTTCCTGTAAGTTAAAGGATTTCCATCTTTTCAAAAAATTTACTTATTTCTTTGAGGTGTGTAATATTCAGAGTCAAATTGTCAAAACAATAGGCCATAAGTGTGATGTAGGTGAGCTTGAGATTGGTGTTGCCTAGGATATTTGGAAACATAATTAATTTTCTAACCCACAAATGTGGTGAAATGAAAACTAGTAAGAATAATTTCTTGATCTCGTGATGTGTATCTGTACGATTTTTTTGGAAAGAAATTTTTTAGAAAATAAAAAGTTTTATGCAATAACTTTTTATTAAAAAAAATAAATAAATAATTTGTTATTACAATTTTGGTAAAAAAGACTGATTGGCTAGATGTCGTGCAACTTCAACTACTAATGTTAGTTTGGTCCGCTTTAATCGGATTCTGCTGGGCGTTCGATTGGTTGTTGACAGTCCAACCTTAGTGTTGCCCATTGTTAGCCTATTATTTATATATATAAACTTTGTTATGTATTATTATAGATTTACATCATATACCTTTACAACAACAAAAAGCCTTAAGTCTCAAAATTTTAGGTCGGCCATGGATCTTCATCAGTTTAGATAGGGTCGGTCACATGTATTATTTTCCTCCATTCTATTTTATCTAAAGTCATACTCTCTGTTACCTTCTAAATTGACATTTCCTTTTTTATTACTTCTACTAATGTGTTTTTTTGGTCTTCCTCTACTTTTTTCGTTCCCTCAACTTAAATCAACTCACTCTTTCTTACAAGTGCATTAGTCAATCGCTCTTTTTTGAATATGACAAAACCATCTTAAGTGACTCTCCCTCATCTTTTCGTTAATAGGGGCCGCCCTATCTTTATGCGAATTTCCTCATTTCGAATCCTATCTTTCATTGTATTTCCACTTATCCATCTTAAAATTCTCATTTTAGCTAGGGCCTAAAGGCTTGGGATGAGTTGTAGACCTAGACATTCTAGGTTCAATACCCACTGAGAGTTCTCCTGGATTCCCTGATATATGGTTATGGCAGTTACCCTTATTTTACTCCCTCGGGTTGGGTCCAAAAGGGTCGTGCCTTGGTAAGGTTCCATGTCATAAAAAAAAAATCCCATTTCACCTACCCTCATTTTATGGATATGTTGCTTCTTAACGATCCAACATTCAATACCATAGAGTATAGGTGGTTGTATTGTAGCCTTCTAAAATTTTCCTTTTAACTTAATAGGTACTCTATGATCGCAAAATACATTTGATGCACTTCACCACTCCATCTCCTTTCTCTTATCCTATGATTCACATCCTTCAAAATCTCTCAATCTTTACGAATTACTGATCCAAGATATCGAAAGCTGTCACTATTTAGTATCTCTATCAAGTCTTACCGTCCATTTGTTTATGTTTTGGCTTTCACTACATTCCATGTACTTTGTTTTAGTCCTACTTAATAGAAAGCCTTTAGATTCTAGAGCATTTCGCCAAATTTCTAACTTGACATTAACATCACTTCTAGTTTCATCCATTAAAACTATATCACTTGCAAAAAGCGTATACCAAGGACTTCCTCTTGGATCAATTTAATAAGATCATCCATTACTAGTGCAAAGAGTTATGGACTTAATGTGGATCCTCAATGCAAACCTATAGTGATAGGAAACTCATTTGAGATTCCTCTACTTGTTCTCATACTAGTTATAGTTTCGTCATACATTCGGTACCATAGAGTATAGGTGGTTGTATAGTAGTATTCTAAAATTTTCCTTTTAACTTAATAGGTACTCTATGATCGCAAAATACATCTGATGCACTTCACCACTCCATCTCCTTTCTCTTATCCTATGATTCACATCCTTTTAAATCTCTCCATCTTTATGAATTACAGATCCAAGATATCGAAAGTTGTCACTATTTAGTATCTCTTGACCATCAAGTCTTACCGTCCATTTGTTTATGTTTTGACTTTCACTACATTCCATGTACTTTGTTTTAGTCCTACTTAATAGAAAGCCTTTAGATTCTAGAGCATTTCGCCAAATTTCTAACTTGACATTAACTTCACTTCTAGTTTCATCCACTAAAACTATATCATCTGCAAAAAGCGTACACCAAGGGACTTCCTCTTGGATCAACTTAATGAGATCATCCATTACTAGTGCCAAGAGTTATGGACTTAATGCGGATCCTTGATGCAAACCTAAAGATAGATTGAATTTGTTAATTTCGGCTCATTGTTTAGAATGGTTTAAATTTGACTTGGCCCATAAAGTTTGGGGTTGATTTTATTTTGACCCTTTACATTTCAAAATTTTCATTTGGATCCTTCATGTTTGATTCAGTTTTCTATTTGGCCCTTTACAGTTCAAAATATTCATTTTCATAAAAGGTTAAATGAATGGTCAATTTTAACATCATGAAATGTAAAAGGGCGCTACAATTTATGTATCAAACTCACCAAGCCATAGATTTAGTCTAGCCACATCATTCCAACTTTCCCGTGGACTTCCATAAAAATTTAAGATGCTAGAAAAAAAAAATTTCAGTTGAAACAATAAAGTTATACTATATATAATTTTAATGTAAGAATCAAGTTTGGAAAATTCATTATTAATAAGTGTAAATGAAATCAGGACTGCTACAATGAACAATCAGAACATAGTGTCAACAAAAATTTCATAAATAACATTTGACCAGGATAGATAAGAAAAAATAACATATAAAGAACAAAAAAGATACAACAGAGCAAGAAAAGGTTCTGCTTACCTAAGAGATCCAAGTGGAATATTTGAAATAGAAAGCTTATCAATGTCACTATAAGTTAAATTTGAGCGCTCCAAGGTGCCATTGGTCCAATTGACAGGTACGATGATAGCAAAAGCCAGGAATGTAATAGGAACAAAAATTTTTAATCTGCACTTTAATAGCAGAAATGGTAGAATCAGTGAAAGAGGATAAAGTAACAAATCAAAGTCGTTTTAAAGAAAAAAAGTTTGGTTGATACATTATATACTCCCAGTGCCAAATGGTATTCAATGCAGGGGAAAAAAAATTATTCAACAGAATATATTAGTCCATGACTTTTACACACATGGATAAGGTAGAATACCTACTCAACTCCATGGGCTAACATTAGACTGAAAAAATGACAGTTAAAATTACATAGCCAGGCATGCAAGGTACAGAGAAATGATCTTTTCGAGCATACCCTACAAAGTAGATCCTCAAGTAAACAGCAGAATCCAACCCTGCATGGTCAATTAGCTCAGGCTCTGGCATTTGCAATGCAGCAGGCATCCATTTCAAAAACCTGAGATATGCCCTGAAGTCCAAATTGACAAACCTCCCTACCACTGCACCAGACCTCGATGGACTGCTCCTTAAACCCTTCAGATACCATTTAGGAAAGTAAACCCTATCATTGATAGGTTGAAGCCGCAGAAAAGCAAATGCCACAAAAAAAGAAAACGCAGTGAGGAAGTTGATAGCTGCTGCCATTTCTATGTCCTTAAGCGTAGCCATGTACCCTCTTCAAAGAAAAAGCAAACTGATAATTTCCTGAAAAAACATAAGATGGAACAAAATTGAGCTTTAATGTATAACCAGGTAATATACAACTGAAGAACATTCACAAGGCACCAATCTGTTTTTTAATGAAAGGGGAGAGCCCCCTTCTTCATTAAGGAAATGAAAAAAAAAAAAAAAAAAAACAACAACAACAACAGTCTTGAAATATGGTTTAAATTAAAGCTACTTTTGGCTTTCGGTGCTTTACCAAAAGGATGATATCTCCACTATAAAACAAATGTACAGGGTATTCGGATTTCAGATCAGCCTATAGAAATTTTTTTAATTAGAAAGAAGAAAAAAAAAACATTATGATAAAACTAGACACTAGACCAAAGTGCCTCATGAAGTCATGATGAAGTAAGTGTTCCATAAAATCCCAAAAGTATTCCTGAGTCAAATAAAAAATTGAGAAAATATTTTCTTTTGATTTGAGACTTCCTGGTCCCAAAATCATACAAGTGGATGAAAAAATAATAAGAAAACTATAAGATATTCAGCTCTCAGAATTATCCATATTCGATACTTCAAAAGAAAATTATATTTTTCTTAAAAAAAGGATAAGGCAAAGAGATGCTCAACCTAAAGTACCACTGAAAAAAAAAAAACTTGTTTTGCTCAACAATTAGTTAAATCCTTGACACGAAGATAAATGACCTTCAAAAAACATTGAAACTTCGGAAAAGAAAAGAGATGGAATCCATAAATAATCTGTTTGGCTGCCAAGAAAATGCAAAAAAAAAAAAAAATCATAAAAAAAAAAAAAAAAAATCCACTTGAATAACCATCACAATTTTAAGAGTCAAATTTTGCTCCATCTTTAGCAACCAAATTGAGCGTGGAGAATTTTCAATTCTTCAGGATTTCATTAATCAATATATCTGAAAACAACACCATTTGATTTTTCCGAGTTATGCCACAAAGAAATGAAAGATTAATTGAAATATATGTTCTATTCTCTATTAATTCCCCTCATTTTCTCAGTAACCAAACAGCAGTGAAATTGTAAGATTAACACTCAGGAACCAAACTGCCATTGGGTTCAGCTCATCTTTTTAATCGTTGAAAGTTAAAAAATTATGGAAAAAAATTTACTATATATACAAACATACAAAAATACATGCATGTACGTACATACATACATAAAAATATAACAAAACTCAAATTCTAATTTTCTCAGCAACCAAACAGACTATGAAAATTAAAAAGACAGTCGTTAGAGTTAAAAATTTTTGCATTTGGAACCCAAATAAACAAAGAAAAAAAAAATCATCTTATTCTACTTTCCGTCCATTTTCTCAAGAACCAAACGCAACATGCATTGGATCTGGTCTTGTCATTTTAATTCAATTTCTCAGCAACCAAACAGACACAAAACATAAAAACTTTCAGACTCTCTTACCTCTCAAAATGTCTCAATCAACTCCACCTCAGAAAACAAGAAGAAGCCTCCCTCCAAAGCCAGAGAGCCAAAACGTTGCGTTTTGGAGATCAATGATAACTGCTACTGCTTTTTAAATCTCACAAGGGGAAAAAAAAAAAAACAAAAGCAAGAGACAGACCTCTGGAAACGGAGCTAAAAACGCAGCGTTTTGAAGATCAACGAGAAAGAGAGAAAGAAAGTAGTACTGTTCTGTTTCTATTCATGTGTACTGTACGAGAGAAGCAATAAAAGAGAGTTAAAAAGAGTCCTCAGAGTTCAGAGTTCAGAGCAGAGCAGAGCCAAAACGCAGCGTTTTATCTGCAGATTCGAAGCTAAATGGAATGTAATAAATGTGTGTTTATTTTCTTTATCTGAAAGAAAAGAGAGAGAGAGAGAGCAAGTTTGGAAAATGAGTTAAGATTGTGAATCGGAGATGAGGTGGCACCGGTTATGTAATTCTAACACTGACAACAGTCGATTCAGCTTTCGGTTTCTTTTGTTGTTTCAGTTTCTTTTTTGTAACTTTTTTAATTTTCAATTCAATGAATCCATTCAATTATGGGAGTTCAATGTTTTCTTGAATAATTTATTAGTTTTAATCACAGTAGTGTAGTGTTAGTATCACTCCTACTACTTAATAGAGAGTAAACAGCCTCCCCCATTCCAACCCCAACCCTTAAAAAACGCAGGGACCACTTGGATTTAGTTGTCGGCAAAATTGGGTTTGTTAAGGCCGTCCATGTCTCTAACGGCTACGTTTTTCGAATTCTACTGCTGCCCTTTGACTTCCTACCTCTCCCACTCCCACTCACTTTATTTATTGGCTCATTTTTGTCCAAGCCTTTTCGAGTAATGCTAGTGCTTAGGATATATAATTTGTGACAACTATATGTAATAATTTGCCACGGGTGAGTTTTGATTGACAAAAGTATGTCTTCGCATGACCCACATTACATATTTGCCAATTACAACCCGTTACGTAGTAAGTTATAACATAAAATTGTAGGGAATTATGCGTCTCTGTCATCACTCAGCCTTTTCAACCCAAAAACGAAATAAACGTTCCCACTGTCACTGTCCCTGTCCTAAGGTAAGCCTTTACGCTATATTTGGTTGGGTGAAAAACAATGATACAAAATATGAAATTACAAAGGGAGAAAAAAGAAAATGAGGTGAGTAAAGTTTTTCATTATGGATCCATCCCCTTTTTTTTTCCTCTCCAAACTAGGGAGGAATAAGTGGTATTAAAAACCTTATCAAAAAAAGTATTAATTTTTAATTTTTCTATTTTTTATAATAAAGGTATAATAGTAATTTGTTATTTATCCTTCTACTTTTCTTGTTTTTTGTCATCTTTACCAAACACACATAATAAAAAGTATACATATTTTTTATTCTACCAATTTTCTATACTCTCACTTTTTCGTACAATCAAACTTTAAGGTTGAATTTTCAGTGTATTTTTTTTTTCCTAAGATAGTTGATTCACTTTCAATAAAAGAATTCAAATTTTTTATTTAAATTTTTGTTACTTTTCCTACTTCTAAGTAGTTGATTACATTTCATTCTCCTTAATCAATGTCCCAAGACAGTGAACATTCTAGACAAAATTGTAAGGACAATTTTCCCAATAAATAATTCTAAAAAAGTTTTGAAAATTTTTATATCTCTATTTAATAAAAAGAAGAAGGTAACAGTAACACATGCATTTGCCTAATTTAATTTTTGCCGACAATCGTGGGTGAAGGACTCCTGGTCCCTGGAAACCTCGGATGCTTAAAAGTCGAAGCATATCCCTGGTCAGGGTGTAAAGTGTAAGTTACAGATAATTTTTAAGTTAAGTTTATATTTGTTTAAGTCAGTTTAATAAGTTTTTAATGCCTTATTTTACGGTTGTCACGACAAAATCTATGAATTGTACTACTACAAATTAAGGTGAGCTTAGATGACTATCAAAAAAAAAAAAAAAAAGGTGAGCTTAGATTGATGGGTAAAAGAAATAAACAAAAAAAAGGAAAAAACAAATACCAGTAAGATTAGTGCACTGATCATTTTGCTATAAAAAAAATATATCGGACAGTGATACCTAATTTGTGCACTTCACATTATTTGCATCCCCTGACTTCTGATTCTCTGTGATGGTAATATGGTATAGAAATATAAACAGTTTCGTCCAGACCACTGATATCAATTATATATTAATATTAATATTAATATTATGCTGCTTTTGTTAAGGATGTTCCAATTGTTATGGATGTTCCAATTAAGGTTCTTTCTAGGGGTATGCATGAGTCGGGTTGGGTCGGGTTAAGGGTATTTTTTGACCCAACTCACCATGGTGGGTCAAAAAAAATTCAACCAAACCCAACCCAACTCATCACATAAGTCCAACCCAATCCAACCCAACTCACATGGATCGGGTTGGGTCGAGTTGAACCCATGGGTTGGACAAATTTTTTATTATTATTATTATTATTAAATTGAGTAGAAAAAAATATAAATATAAATATATTAAAAAAACCTAAAGATTAGTATCAATATAACTCCTTAAAGGCAAACAACACTAATGACTAAACAACAATAGTAATTTACTAGGGTTTGTGTGAACTAATTGGTTTTTATATAGGATAGAAAGAGCTAGTTATTTTAAAAAAATTATTAATTATATAATATATTTTAAATATATATATTAAATATATGGGTGGGTCGAGTTGGGTTTGGCGGGTTTGAAATTTTATGACCCAAACCCAACCCGACCCACTATTAAAAAAAAAAAAAATTGTAACCCAACCCAACCCACCAAGCTCTAAAAACTGACTCAACCCGGCGGGTTGAGTTGGATTGGGTCAGTTTTGGCGGGTTGGCGGCACACCCCTAGTTCTTTCTTCTAAAGCCAAGTCAGCACCGAGATGCTCCACTATTTATCTAAAGCCAGATCTGTGCGGCTGGGCCCCATACAAAAAAATAAATAAATGCCAGTGGATGAGATACAGTGGTCTATTAGTTCTACCATTGAAAGACAATAAAAAAGGCTGATTCTTTCTTTTGTGGGATTTCCTTTTTATTCATTGAAAATTTATGTTTTTGGCACATAAAAAAGTCATAAATATGCTAAATAGTTTCTCCAAAAATAGAAAAAGAAATGCTAAATGGTATGCTTGGTGTAGATCTATGGATATATATAGCTATCCAATAACTTATCTTCCCAATTGGTCATTAAATCAAACTCAAATTCATAGTCATATAAAAGACTAAAATCATATAAAAGTATAAGGTATATATTTTCCTACAGCTTAATCTAATCTTCATATTCTCCTGTATTTATTACGGGATACTTAATTAGAATTAGGACATTACTAATTTAATGCAAGTTAAGTATTAAAGTTGCAGACTGGCGTTAGTGTGTTCTCTCTCTCTCTCTCTTCCTGCTTGTGGTCCTTTTCCAACAAAAAAAAAAAACTCTTGGCTTTAAGAATATAGAAAGTCAAACGTCAGTTAATCTTAATAATTAAAACTGAAAGGCTAAAAGGGAGAAGAAAGAATCAAAGAAATGAGATTGGGACTTGGGAGACTTGTAGAGAAATATTGAAAATAATAATAAGAGTAAAGTAATGGAGTTCAAAAAATAGGAAAGTTGAGTAAAGTAACGAAAAAGTCTAGGACTAAATTTGTTTTCACAATTTCTTACTATAACTATAACTATAACATGATAGAGTGTGATTGATAAATAAAAAATGGTGGAATAATTGTGGACCTAAAACTACTAGTAAAATAACAAAAGAGCGTGGATAAGAAAAAGAAAAGACTACTGCGCACCTTTGACATAATAGTCACTCCACCAATATAAGTGCTTGTTGTAGAGTGTGAGGGGCAATGATCGGAATTCAAGTTTTCAAGAGAGGGTTTTACATACATATACACTTAATTTCTATCTTATATCAAAATAATTAAGTTAAAATAAAATTTTATCTTGTATCAAAATAATTAAAAAAGAAACAAAGAAAAAGAGAAAAGGTTATCAATGAGAATAATTAAGGAGCAAATAAATAAGGAAACAGCTCATTTCAGTTAACAATACTACAAATCTGAGCTGGCAACATATATATATATATATATATATGGGAAAATGATTAATAAATGTCCAATTACTCTAGTTATAGTATAGGTAGTAGAATGGAATCTTTAGATTAGGTTTGAGACATTGCATTTAATATTTCAAGACAGATTTTTTTTTTTTTGAGACATTGCAGACTGTCTTTTTTTTCGCTGAATTAAAGTTGCAGACTGTCATTAGCCTTTTTTTGCGCTTTCCCTACTTACAGTTACAGCTTAAGGTCCTTCCAAAAATCATTTTTCATCCTATATGGCAAGAAAGGAACGAAATCTTTTGTGATGAGATACCCCCGCTGAATATATCCAAAATAAGAGATATCGTCTCGTATAGGAATTCTATGTACAAGATAAATTTTCTAACTTTCTATTATCATATGGTATTAGGATATTTTTAATTTAGCAAAACTATACAATAAGTCCCTAAAGTTTACTTGTTGAGCACAATTAGTCTCTAAATTTTTAAGTGAATGCTATTAGTCTCTAAAATTTTAAAAATGAGCATTATTGGTCCATTTGTTAACTTTTGTTAGTTTTTTTGCTTATGTGTCAAATGAAACAATAATGTGTCTTTTTTTAATGATATGACAACTGTTTTTAGTATTAAAAAATTACTTGCTAGCAAACACACCACCCTCAGGTTAGCCATTGTCTCTAGCGCCACCTCTGGCTCAGGCCAGCACTTAGTCCCCCTCCTCGGCTCACCTCCCCAAGCGCTTCTCCTCGTTGTGGACACCACCCACGACCTCATATGGATTATCTCTAATAAGTCTCATTAAACATACTCAATAATTTCTTCAAATGGTACCCAGATTCCAATCTCAAATCAATATTAGACGAAAATTTGCCCAAGATCTAAGCTTGAATTACAAAACACATTTTTCAATAACCCCAGTTGCAACAAAATAGATGGTGTAAACCAAGAGGTGGGTCTGTTAGAGAACACATTTAAGCTCATGAAACCACAAAACGAAGAGGTGGGTCTTGCTCTATTTTTTTTTTTTTTTGGGGCTAACTTGGTCTTGCTCCTAATTGATAGTGGCTAGTTTAGTATATTGAACAATAGCAATATTAATGGACGTTATAGAACAAGATTCAAAGGAATAGGAAATGATTGGGTTTTTGGCTTTTATGTTTGGGGCCAAACAAGAAATGTGCGGTAAGCAAAATTGGGGTTGTAGGGATTAGGTCCAGACACTGCCGATGTAGGTGACAAGGAGGACGGGTTGGGGTGGAGACCCAAGGAGGAGGGAGATGAAAGCATTGACCGGATCTAGCAATGGCATCGGAGACTATGGCGGGCTTGAAGTAGTGGCAGTTTGAGGAGAGAACTTGGCATGAGGTGAGTGGTGTGTTTGTTGACATGTAATTTTTTAATACTAAAAACAGTTGTCATGTCATTAAAAAAAGACACATCATTATTCTATTAGACACATAGGGAAAAAAACTAACAGAAGTTAACAAATGGACCAATAATGTTTATTTTTAAAACTTTGTTGAGAACAAATTTTTCACACCAAATGGCTTCATTTCATTAGCGACCCGCACCATGTCAACATCATCATGGATTTTGGAAAAATCTCTTTTAAAGCCCAAAAGAGCCCATATTTACATAAAAAAGCGTCAAAGCCCATGGTTCAAGCTAATGACACATCATCTCATTTTCGGCTCATAATCCAAGCTCATGAGTCTCATCGAGGGAATTTTTGGAGTCGTGGTTTGGAAGGCCAAGAAGTATGTTCAGTAAAACTACAGTGGTTCAAAGTTGATAAAAGAAAGCATGTTACTTGGCATGTCTTTCTCAATTCCCTAAACTCTGACAGGTCAGTGTGCAATGGGTAACGCTTGGTAAGCCTCTCATATCACATAACACTTAAAATGATAAAACTCTCCATGCTCTTTACATAAAAATTAATGTTCATCATATATTATAAGTTTAAAAATGTAATTATATCATTTCATATTAATTATATTATTATTTTCATTTAAATCAATCCCAAGCACATGGCTAAATATATATCAATATCTCATATCTAGCATTAAATGCTCTTCTTATTCTCCAAGATTTGGTTAAAATACAAAGAGACCATAATTACATCTCTAAAACTTCATCAAATATCAATCGACTAGTCTATTACTTACCAAAATTATATATGGACTAAATATATAATTTTCCAAAAGAGGAAACTTAGCCAAAAATACTAACAACAGCTCCAATAGAAGCTGCAACAGCTCCAGCAGAAACTGCAATAGCTTCTGCAGAAGCTACAAACAGCTCCAGCAGGTTGACACATGTCCTAAAATGACATCACTTGCCCATTAATGCCCAATTCCAGCAGCTTGCTATCATACCCAAAGAAATAGAAGGATCCCATAAAGATTATCTTACCATTTTTAGCCAAACCATGAATTTAATGCCAAGTATTTTCCTCCAAGCAAAAGTGTCATTCAGATGACATCATCCAGTTGTAACAGCTATGACTGATAGCTATAACAGCAGCTTCAACACCATTAAAGTCTCAAACTTTCTTCTTTTGGCTAAAAAACAAAAAACCACTAATGAAACCACTAACTTTGTCAAAGACTTTCCTTTATTTGCTAAATTTCCCTTCAACTAATTCTAATCTAGTTACATACTTGACTCTTGTGAGAGTGCCTTTTTTTTAGCACTATGGCCCAAGGATCCTGGGCCGTGTGAGATGTTTTTGGTGGACTGGGATCAATTCTCCGCAGCTAAAGGGGCTGTTTTAAGAATCGATTGGTGCACAGAACAAACTTCCTACAATAGAAAACAGCTAACAAAAAAGCATATTCGTATTGAATGACAAATTAACAGTAAGGAAATGCACAATAAATGAAATATAATGTAACGAACACGTTGGGGATCCCTTGATTAGTGGGGTGTATTTCATTAGTTTCCTTTAATTGTGGTTACAATTGCTCACTAGGACATGATGCAAGGTTCAACTGGGTTCAAAAGTCACAGACTTTGATAGCTATTCAAGCTTCAAAGACTTGCAAAGTTTGAACTTGTTGAATCCGAGCGTGTACTATAGTGGTTATCTCTGGGATACCGGGAACAAATTCCCCTGTTTTCTCTTCAGTTTACAGAGTCCCTTTTTTACAATTTTTATGAGACTTCAGGAAAGCACTTGTGAATGCTTTAAAAATGCTCTAAACGTAAATGAATTCTCTATCCTTCCTCCGAATCCGGATCCCCTGTAGCATGGATCCCTCCCTCCTTTTATAGCACAGTTTCGGGCTCCCGGGGTACTGATGATTTCTCCCTTTTGCCCCTTAAAGTCTGTCCCGTGCCTGATTGTTTCAGGATCATGTCTTTTCCTTTTCTTCATAGTTTCTCTCTTTTTGTTGCGACCAGATGAAAGTCTCCCTGTTAGCTTCCTATTTCCAGATTTCCCCGTTGGCTGTCCTGAGGCTTTTTGGCTTTTGCTCCAGCTTTTCCAGTCGTACTCTCCTTGTCTTTTTTCTCCAAATGGTTGGAACCAAGTTTCTGCGTTTTGCCTTGTACTTCCACTGCGTGTCTGGGTCATAAGGCCCACGTGCCTTTTGTCTCCTTTCTCTCTTCAAATCTGTTTTAATTTCTCTTCGCGCGTCCAGGGATCCTCTGCCCCTGGGGAGCTTCTGGACGTCCTGACCCAATTCTACTTTCTGGGCTTTTTTCTTTGGCTTGCTGACTTTACCTGTTTTCTTGGGCCTTTTTTCGTGGACCTCCAGATCAGGTCCTTCTGGGCTTCTTCCCTTTTTTTATCTTTTCTTCTCTTTTTTTCTTTATTATGAGAGCCCACCCTTTATCATTTCTCTCTTCTTTTGTGTGAAATGGGCCCAATGTCTTTTCCATCTCTTTGGGCTTATTTATGGATATTTAATTATTTTGAACCTCAACATTTAGCCCCCCGAGCTCATGGGTTGCCTGCAGCCCATGCGTGAGTTTTTTTTTGCAGGATTCTCTCTTGTTTTGATCTTTCCATGGGGATCCTGATCTTGCATTTCTTCGGTATCCTGGCTCCTTCTCTTTTTTTTTTTTGTAACCCTTCCTTTTTTCGTGGGACGTGGCAGTTGAGTTGAAATAAAACTCCCACCACCTACTTTTACGTTTCTCATAATACTCATTAATAACTGCTGATAACTTCTTCCCTTTTAAATTTAATTCCTGTCAACTGGCGCGTCTTTCCACACATTGCCTTCTCTAACTGCTCTTATTCCCTCATTCTAGTATTCTCTCTTTTATCCTTTTTCCCTGTCTAACTGAGTCTTCCATTCCCAGCCCTTTTCTTTTCTTTCAAACAGTCTCATCACTATCTTCTCTTCTTCTTTCCAGATACCCATTGCTTTAATGGCTTCTTCCTCTTCTCGAAAAAGAAAGGAGCGTACTCCTAGTCCCTTTGAAGAGGAGGGCTCCTCTAGTTCTGCGCAAGATGAGTCTGTCATCGGTCGCCCTGCTTTTCCTTTGCGAGACCCTTGGTATACTCCTAGCTTATTCTTTCCTCGGATGTCCCATGGTGAAACCCCTCCATCTCCTCACGCCTGGGTATTCTCTGGTCAAGCGGGTTTTGCTGGTTCCGCACAAGTTCCAAACCCTAGGGAGGTTTTTGATCTCCAAATCAGGCAAGGACTTCGGGAAGCGGTCCCCATCTTCTTCGATTTTGTCGCTGGAAAGATCCAAGGCTGGCCCATTTGGGTGGATAACGAGCTTTCTGATAAGGAGTTTGTGGGTCGCTTGGAGCGTGCCGGCGTCCTGAAGGCAGTTGCTATCTCCAGGAATCTTGAGGGTTTCAGAGATGCCAAAGGCCTTAGGCATTTGGTGCGCCGTTGGTGTCCTACTCTGCACATTTTCTCCTTTTCTGTTGGTGAACTGACTGTTACCTTGGAGGATGTGGTCAATAACTTTCTCCTTCCAGTGCTTGGGGATGAAAACCCCTTTGATATCAAGCTTTCTGCTAAGGACCTCGAGGTGGAAGAGAAATTATTTGCTCACTTTGGTGGACGTACTGCTTCTTCTGGTGGGAAACTGGCCAGGATGGGTAGGTGGGTTATGACTCTTTCACGTGAGAAGGATAAGGAAGTCAGGCGTGCCGGGTTCCTTGCATTCTGGCTTAGCAAGTTCCTGTTCAGCGAGTTCCCTGGGTATGGAATCAAGTCCACTCTTTTTCCTTTGGCGATTAGGTTGGCTCAGGGCGCTCAATATCCTCTAGCCCCCATGTTTTTGGGCCATGTTTATTCTCAATTGGATCAACTTCATGGAGACGAGGCTGAGGGTGATTCTTGTTATGTTATCACTTCTTCGCTTCATTTCGCCATTCTCCAGGTATTTATGTGGGATCGTTCTTCAGTTACTTTAGCAAAATGTAGGAATTTAAAGTTTGTGAAAGATAAGTTTCAGGGATCCCCTGATGTGGTAAAAGGGCTTTGTGGCAGCTCTACTGACAGCCTTCCTATTATTTTTCGTTGGCTGAGTCTAAAAGGTGGCAATCTTAACTTGGTTGAGTTATTTGATCAAGCAGGCCATTTGAATTGGCGCTCCCCTCAGGAATTTGGCCCCGATTTTGTTTGCAATTCTATGTTATCTCCCTTTCTGACTTCTATAGGGAACACTTTTGATTTACGTAGTGGTGATGAAGGCAGCTTAGCCTATTTGGCTTGTATTAGTCCTTCCTGGCTTCCTGTGCTTTCTTCGACTGGCCCACGGTACACCCATTACTCGGCGCATCGAGTACTTCGGCAATTCGACTTTGATCAGGATATTCCCCCAGTGTTTAATGACATAGTTCCTTCTCTTCCTTCCTTGGATCCCTTCATGAGACTTCAGGCCTTCTCTTATTGGTCAAGATAGAGTCCTCAGTTTGTAGTGCCTAACTCTCAAAGAGGAGTTTTTGCCTCAAGTGGCTATGCTGGTTATTGGAGGAGGGTTCAGAAGTCCTTTGCTGACTATGCTGGTTCTGGGCGATTGGGAGAGTACCCAACCCTAGCATTTCTTCCGGCCCTACATCCAACAGGCGTCTGTCCCTGCCCACTGCTGGTATTGTTTCCACTGCTGTGAGCAGCAAAACTGGTTTCGCAGAATGGCACGCTTCCAGGGAAGGTTGGGTGACTTATACGCGAGATTTCCCAGAGACCTGGTTAGGGTGTGACCTTGTTGTTGGTGCTTCTACTGGGGTACCACTTAAGAAAGGGGCAGTAGAGGCCGTAAGTGCTAGCACTCCCGTTGGCATAAGTAAAGGGAAAACTATCAAGCAGGAAAAGTTGAAGGAGGCCGCGGCTGAAGAGAGTGTAGAGGATGTTGGCCCTAAGTCAAAGAAGAAGAAGAAAACTGAGAAATCCCAGAAGCAGTTGATATTTGCTGAGGAGAAGGAAGTGGAGCAACCCTTGGCCATAAGGGGCCGGGTGAACACTAAGGTAGAGTCTTCTTTTCCCCAAGCTCCTGTGAGTCCTTCAGTTCATGGTTCCTCGGGACCCTCTGGACGTACCCGTAGTAAACAACAGAGACCTGGAGACCCTGTTGAGAGAGAGAGAAGGGCAAGGCCTCTTTCCTTCTTTACTCTTTTAGGTTGCAGTTTTGTTGTTTCTTTTCCCTTTTTTTTTTTGACTAATGAGTGATTGTCTTTCCTGCAGTCCAAGCGTAAGCTAGACCCTATGAAGGGTAGAAGCCAGTCTTCTGGTGAAGATGTGGTATGGTTTTCCTCATATTCATTTCACAAGTGTTATACACCGGTGCTGCCCTGTTGCTCATGCCCTGTCTTTCTCCCCTTTTTTTTTTTTTTTCACTTCTCTTTTTTTTAGGTTGAGGTTCCTCCCCCTGTGGTTGGTGAGACTTTGGAGGAGGAGATGGCTGCAGCTGCATTCCAGAGTAGGGAGGAGGAGGCTCCCAGCGGTGGCATAGCTGAGGAGATCGGGCAACCAATGCAGGATGTCCAGGCTGCCCAGGATCCTGAGGCTCCCAAGTTTCCCGCGTCCCCAGGTCCTCAGCTTGAACAGATTCTCAGTCCTGTCAGGGCTGTGTTACCTCAAACTGGGTTAAGCACAAGGACTTTGGGAGGCGCATCATCACCCGGGCAAACAGGTGAGCCCTTCCTTTCTTTTACATAGCCTTTTAGTCTTTATCTCTTTTGCACCTCTTCTTTTATATAGCCTTCTGAGTTCTTCCTTTTCTTTTCCCCCCTTTTTTTTTTAGGCCAAGCCACTGCGAGATCTGCCTCTGGTGCTGCTACTTCTTTGGAATCAGATGATTCTGAAGGTTTGATTGTCTCTACTGCATTCTTTCTCTCCTTCTGCCCTTTTCTTTTTTTTTATATGGCGAAGCCCCCTGTATCCCTGCCTTCCTTTAGCCGTTTTGCTGAGGCTTCCTCACCTTTTCTTCAACTTGCCATGTGTTCTTTCCCAGAGTCCTTCAAGCGGTCAGAGGAGCAAGAGGAGGGAACCCCGCCTGAAGAGGCTGATACTAGTTTCTCTTCTGCCTTCTTTTGTTCTTTATTTTTCTCTTTCCCCCTCTTTTTTTTTTTTGCTTTAAAAGAGAAAGCTAAGTCTGCCCTCCCCCATTTCTCTTTCCTCCTTTTTTTTTTGTAGGGGTTGATATCAAAGATCCTGAACTTGTGGTTCCTGAGGGGGGTGTAGGATCTGCTCAGGTTGTTGGCCCTCATGCTGTTCAGGGGGTTGAAGGTTCCTTTGGGACTCCAGACGATGATGCAACAGTGGGGGAGGCTCCAGAGGTGATTGTTTCAGATCCTACTTCAAGGCTCCCCACCTTTTTAGCTCGCTTTGATCTTCTGGAGTTCAACAGCCTCCCTGCCAGTCACTTCTGCTATTTCGGGCCCTCCTATGGCAGCTTCCTGCGGTTCTCTGTGCCTGTGGAAGGCCTACCACTGCTAGAAGGGCTGTTTAAAAGTCATGGGGACTTTACCCTTGGTTTTAGAGGAGGAGTATTTTTGGGGAACATTCTGATGGAGCTGCTGTGTGTTGTGCTGATTTCATTGAGAGATTCTTCGCTAGACTCTCTATCTGAGGAAAAGCTCTTGGAATGGAGGGGAGTTGTCCAGGATCTCTTGGAAGCCAAGTTCAATCTGTCCTTTTTGCTGGAGTATCTGCGATCATTAGCCCAAGTGCTTTTCCAGAGGCAAGCTTCTAAAGGTATTGATGCTGAGATCGCTGCTGCTGAGGAAGCTTTGGCCCATGCTCACAAGACTTTGCAGGATCTGAAGGTCAAAAGGCAGAAGGTTCTTTCCTCTTCGGCTGTCCTTGCTCTCCCCTTGGATGGCTCCTTGTTGGCTGGCCTCGTTTCTTAGCTTTCCCTTTTTTTATGTATGGACAATTTGGGGTTGTATAAGTTTTTCATTTCTTTGATTGAACAATGCTTCTGGTTCTTTTCTTTTTAGATCTGCTTTGAGACTGCTTCCATGTATTTGTGTTTCATGATGGCTTCTAAGTGTTGCTCCTGATCCCTTTTAATGGCATGTGGATCTTCTTTCCTTGTCTCCCTCCTCTCTCTTTTTTTCGCTGAGTCCTGATCTGTGATTCTCGCAAGCTTTGTTGTAGGTTCCAGTCAGGTACCCATTCTCTTTTTTTTTGCGCAAGTACTGAACTGGGTACATTGGGTAATATATATATTTTTTTTTGTCCCAGCTCATGAATCTTGACAGGTTTTTTTTTTTTTTTTTTATCAAGTACTGGGCTAGGTATCCTCAGTATACGCCTGGGATCCTAGACCATGTATTTGAGACTTAGCTGCTTTTTCGCCATCTGTGGGGTGATCCTGGGTTATGCATCAAAAGATTTCCCCCGGTATCCTTCCTTTTCTTCTTGGTTACGCAAGTACTGAACTGGGTACATTGGGCAATACATTTTATTTGTCCCAGCTCATGAATCTTGACAGGTTTCCTTTTTTTTTTTTTATCAAGTACTGGGCTAGGTATCCTCAGTATATGCCTGGGATCCTAGACCATGTATTTAAACTTAACTGTTTTATCTGTGGGGTGGTCCTGGGTTATGCAAGAAGATTTCTTCAGGCATCCTCCCCTAATTTCGTCCGTGTTAGGACTTTGTGATACTTAGGATTTAATAACTGAGAAAAAGAAGAAATTTCATTGACTTTAAAACATAAATGTCATTCAAGGGATACAGCAAATTTAACAAAGATAATAAGGATCATGTAATGTTCTTCTACCTCGAGTCTTGAGCAAAATTACTTAAACAATAATATAAAAAAAAGACAGAAACACTTAGCAGGTTGGAGAGCTTGGCAAAAGGGGTTCCAATGTACTGAGACCTCTCTCTTCTCATGCGTAGTATTGTTTCAGCCACTTCCCATTTATGGGCTCTGTCAGGATTGTCCCATCTTCCTTTGTAAGGTAGTAGTACCCACTATCATGGGCCTCTCTGATGATGTAGGGGCCTTCCCACTTCGGGGCAAATTTGGAGGGTCCCGGTAGGTTTCTTCTTACATGTTCTGCTGTCCTTAGTACCAACTGCCCTTTAGTGAAAGTCCTCGGGCGTACTGCTTGTGCATATGCTCTTGTCATCCTTTGTTGGTACCTCTGGCTTCTTCTCCTGGCTAGCTCTCTTTCTTCCTCTACTCCTTCTAGGTCTGCTAATCTCCTCTCATTGTTTGTGTCTTCGGTGTCCTCCTGACTTTCCTCGAGCACTACTCTTGGTGTGGGAACGATTAATTCTACTGGGCTGATGGCTTCTGTCCCATAGACCAGGGAAAATGGTGAGAATCCCGTGGCTGTTTTCACAGAGCTCCTGCATGCCCAAAGTACATCTGCCAGATGGTCGCTCCATTTTCCCCCATACTCTTGCTTCATTTTCTTAAGGATCTTCAATATCACCCTATTAGTGGCCTCTGCCTGGCCATTTCCTTGCGGGTAGTAGGGTGTAGACCTTCCATGCTTGATGTAGTAAGCCTCAGTTAACCCCTTCATGTCTTTATTTATGAATGGGGTTCCGTTGTCACTGATCAACCTCCTGGAGATCCCAAACCTTGTAATGATATGGCCTCGAATGAAATTTGCTACAGCTGCTCCAGTGGCCTTTTTCAAGGGGATGGCCTCCACCCACTTTGTAAAGTATTCAGTGGCTGCTAAGATCCATATGTAACCACCGGATGGAGGATTTATAGGTCCTATGAGATCAAGCCCCCAAGTGTGGAAAGGCCATGGGGTTGTCATATCCTGTAACGTGTTTGGGTGAGTGTGGATGGCATCTCCGAGGACTTGACATGCGTGGCAGGTTTTGACCATCTCCTCGGAGTCCTTTTTCATTGTTGGCCAGTAGTACCCCAACAGTAGTAGCTGTTTATAGAGCCTCCTCTTTCCTGGGTGGCTTCCACAATCACCAGAATGGACCTCTCTGACTACTTCCCTGGCTTCCTTTGGTCCCAGGCATCTTAGGGGATCTCCGCTGTATCCCCTTTTGAATAGGACCCCGTTTTGTAAGAAATATCTGACCGTGAGCTTCTTGAGCTGGTGGGCCAGTGTCCTGTCAGTTGGTAGGATCCCTTGCGCCAAGTATTCCATGAAGGGAGTCCTCCAATCTTCTGTAACAAATACAGCATAGCTTTCTTCCTTGTCCACCGAGGATTGACATTCTTGACATTTTTCCTGTATAGTTGATGCTTCTTTGTTCATATTTGGCCAGTAGTACCCCATGCGCTGCATCCTCCTATATAGACTAATCTTCTCTAAGGTCCCACAAACTTGGGCATGTAGCTCTTCCAATCTTAGCTTCCCCTCTTTCTCATTGATACATCTAGATAGGATTCCTCCGGGCAGTCTTCTGTATAGTTCTCCTTCTATCAGAGCGTAGTCCCTCAACTCCTTGACACTCCCTCTGGATCCTGTTTCTTTCATTTTTTTCTTTTACCTCGCTCCTCCAGTCCCACTGCTTGGACTCTCCGGGGGATATCTGTTGGAGGATTTTTAAGATGGAATGCTCCTGCCTTCCTATTCTGACCAGGGTGTCTTTTCCTTTGAATGGTACTTGGGATCCCAGGGTGGCAAGCGCATCTGCAAACCTGTTTTCACTCCTCTGCGTGTATTCTATGCTAAAGGTCAGGAATTCCTGCTCCAGCCTCTGTGCCCATGTCCTGTAAGCTGCCAAACTCTGTTCTCTTAGTGCAAAGTCACCTTTCACCTGCGAGACTACAAGATTGGAATCTCCCAGTACTCTCATGTGTTTCACCCCAATACTGAGTGCTATAGTTAGTCCGGTTAAGTACGCCTCGTACTCAGCTGCATTATTGGAGCAGGAAAAACCAAGCTTGAAAGATAGAGGTATGGTGTCCCCATTTTCACAGCTCAGTACAATTCCCACCCCATTTGAGGTTGTTGTAGCTGATCCATCGAATCTCATTGTCCATTTCTTTCCTGGGATTTCTGCTACTGCCACCTCACCTGGGATCTCTTCACTTAGCGAGCTTTCCTCCTTCCCTGGGAACTGTGCCAGGAGGTCAGCTATGGCTTGACTCTTGACAGCCTTGGGGGTCCTCAGGCCTATGTCATATTGAGAAAGCAGGACCAGCCACTGTGCGATTCTTCCCGTTAGGAGGGGCTGATGCAGGAGTGCTTTTATGGGGTGTGACTTAGTCACCAAAAGGATTTGGTGAGCTGAGAAATATCTCTTCAGCCTCTGTGATGCGTAGATAACTACTAGGAAAGCTTTTTCTATCCTGGGATACCTGGTCTCGGCATCCTTGAGTGTTCTGCTTACATAGTAAACAGGTTGCTCGTTCCCATCATCATCCTCTTGGGCCAGCAGGGCTCCTATTGCTTGGGCATTTGATGCCAAGTACAATAGCAGGGGTCGTCCTCGTACTGGTGCCTGGAGAGTGGGCAGATGATTCATGATCTGCTGGACCCTTTGGAAGGCTTCCTGTTGTTCTACTCCCCAGGTGAACTCAGTTCCCTTTTTTAATAGCTTAGATAAACCTCCTGTGGCCGAAGCCAATCCTGGCACGAATCTCCTGATGTAGGAGACCCTTCCCAGGAAACTCTTGAGTTCCTTCACTGTTGTTGGTCTTTTCATTGTGGCAATGGCTGCGGCCTTGGCTGGATCTACACTTATTCCTTTGTGATGTACCAGGAACCCAAGGAACTTTCCTGCAGATACTCCGAAGGCACATTTCATGGGGTTCATGCGTAGCTTGTATTCTCTGCATCTTTTGAAAACTCGTTCAAGTACCTGAAGGTGTCCTGTCCTAGTTTTTTCTGGAAGGTGGTTCAAGTACCTGAAGGTGTCCTGAAGGTGTCCTGTACCAGATGACTTGACCACAATATCATCCACATAGTCTTCCATTTCCTCATGCATCATATCATGGAAGATGGCTGTCATGGTTCGCTGGTATGTGGCTCCTGCATTTTTGAGGCCAAAAGGCATCACAGTGTAATAAAAATTTCCGATTGGTGTCCTGAATGCTGTCTTCTCGGCATCCTTGGCAGCCATATGAATCTGGTTGTACCCACTATACCCGTCCATGAATGAGAACATGGAACTTCCCACAGCTGAATCCACAAGGAGGTCAATATTAGGGAGAGGGAACTCATCTTTAGGACATGCCTTATTCAGGTTGCGAAAATCTACACAGCAACGGATCTGGCCATTCTTTTTCTTCACAGGTACTATGTTAGAAAGCCATCTGGGGTGCTGAATGGGCTTAATAAAACCAGCTGCTAGCAGCTTCTTGACCTCTTGAGTTATCTAGGCTTCTATATCAGTGTGAAAGACCCTGGCTGGTTGGATTACTGGTCTAACTCCTGGGTCCACATTGAGGGCATGGACCACTAGTCCAGGATCCAGACCAGGCATCTCATCATAGGTCCATGCAAACACATCTGCGTATTCTTTAAGCAAAGCCACCAGTGGCCCCCTTTCTTGTGTTGCCAATTGGCTACTGATGAAAACAGGCTTCTAGGATCCTAGCTCAGCCCCCAAGTTTATTTCCTGCAATTCTTCCTCAGGCTGGATTTGTGTCTCTTTAACTGGTTCCTCTGGGACTTCCTCTTGGGCTATCATACATTCTGGTGGTCTGGGACCTTCCTGCACGATGCACTCAGGCCCCGCGCACCTTCACAAGCGGTATATTAATCTTCCCCCGGGTTCCCGTACTACTACACACTCTCGGGATCCTGAGGTGCTGGGCTCCTTCTTTTGCCTTTTTCTCTTCAGGAGGTCCCTTAAGTCATGGGTACCTCCTCCTTCTTCCTTTTCTAAGACAGGTGTTCCCGGGGTCCCTGGCATGGGACTCTCATCATCAGGTTCTAGCTCATCATAGAACATTGTTTCTACAAAGTTTACTTCTCCTTGGCTGAAAGGGTTATGGTTGGCAGGGATCCTTACAGGCCTCCCATTCAATCTCCCTTTAACACACTGATGGTACGTGGATGGTATAAGGCGGTGCTTATGGAGCCATGGCCGTCTCAGCAGTACATGGTAGGACACCTCTGAGTTGATTACATGAAATCTGGTCAAGGCTACTATTGGCCCTACCCTTAGAGCTAGCTGTATATATCCTTCGGTTGATTCTGCTGATCCTCCAAATCCGGTTATCTCCATGGGAGCCCCCAGGATCCTCCTTCCAGCTAAGCCCACGGCTTCCAAGGTACTCAGGGCTATGAGGTTGAGTGATGCCCCTGTGTCTACTAGTGCTCTCCTGATTTGGACACCATTTATGGTGGCCATTAGGTAGAGAGGTCTGCGGTGGTCTGGATGCTCAACTTCCATGTCTTCATCAGTGAAAGTTATGGCATTGGTTGTCTCCAGGAAAGCTCGATTGGCATGTGATTCTGCTGTGAAACATTCCATTCCTGAATCGGCTGCTATGGTCATGAGAGATTCCGTGGCCACCCTCCTTGCTTCTGGTCCAAATCCCAGCTGATTGAATAGTGATCTGAATTTGGGATTCTTCTGGAGGGTCCTGACTATGTTTGGGTGGAAGGATCCTTCTGGCTCTTCTGCTTCTGCCGGGTTCCCATGGATTACCACAGCTACCACCCCCTTTCCTTTGTGGTTGGGCAGGGGGTTCCTTTGTACTTCTGGTTCCTTCTGGGTGAGCTCCAGGGTTCCTTCTCTCAGCTTCCTGTGAAAAAGCCTGCGGAGGGTCCAGCAATCCTTGGTGGAATGCTTAACATAGTTATGAATCCTGCAAAACAAAGGATTTTTTCTTTCTTCCTCGGTTGGTGGCCTGGACACAGTGAATGGCCTAACCACTCCATCCCCAATCCATTTGTCCAAGACGTGGTTTAATTCTTCTTCAGTACATGGGATCACCGGTGGTTCCTCGAATGTTTTTCCATCAGGCCTCTTCCTTTTTTCTCCTACCGATGTTGTCATGGCTTGGGACGCTGGCACCCTCTTTGCCCTCATAGTTTGTACTGTCCTTCTTGTTCTTTGTAACAGGTCAGCGAACTGTGTAATACATAAATTTTCGAGGTTGAGTCTGTAATCAAAAAGCATGTTAGAGATGCAAGTCTCCACGAGCTCTTTTTCTTCATTGTCCCCATAACAGTCTAGGGACACATCTTCAAATCTTTTGATGAACTGGACAGGATCCTCTCCAGGCCTCTGCCTTACCATCTGAAGGCTTTGGAAAGTGACCTTGTCCTCACCAGGGTAATATTTTGCACAAAATCTTTCCATCATTTCGTCCCAGGCCTTAATGGACCCAGGTCTTAGTGTGGTGTACCAAGTGTATGCTCTGTCCACTAGGGACTTAGTAAACTCTCTTAGGCACAGCTCCTGGTCTCCTGCGTAGGGACCCATAGTGTGGACAAACCTACTCACGTGCTCTACTGCACTTCCATTCCTTCCATCAAAAGGATGAAACTTTGGTGGCTCATATCCCTTGGGGTACGGCTTACCAAGGAGTTCTGGTGGGAATGGGGGATCCCGAGAAAATTGCTTGGGGGTCCTAGAAAGTTTTTCCCTTTCTTGCTCCAGGAGGGCACTGACATCTGCTAGTGTTAGGTATTGGGGGTTAGTTCCTCCTCCCACTGCTGACCCTCCCTCTGGCTGGGTTCCATCTTGGTTGCCCACATGGGGGGCATTGTCTCTGACTTCCTGTGTCTTGCCTTCTTTAAGAAGGCGAACTTCTTGTTGTAAATCTTTCAACATTGCAGTCATCTGAGCTACAGGGTCTAGCTCCTGCCTTGCATTCCTCTGTTCTGATACTGCTTCGTGCTCTGCTAGGGGCACCTCGCCTCTTTGTCTGGAGGCCACTTCATTTTCTCCCACGGGCTCAGAGGCCGTGGGTGGCATATTAGCACCCTTACTGTTCCTTTGTCTTGGAGGCATGTTCTGCGAAGGGATTGCTTCTTCCCTTTTCTTTACCCAGTCCCCAGTGAAGTCGCCAAAATGTGAGAGTGCCTTTTTTTTAGCACTATGGCCCAAGGATCCTGGGCCGTGTGAGATGTTTTTGGTGGACTGGGATCAATTCTCCGCAGCTAAAGGGGATGTTTTAAGAATCGATTGGTGCACAGAACAAACTTCCTACAATAGAAAACAGCTAACAAAAAAGCATATTCGTATTGAATGACAAATTAACAGTAAGGAAATGCACAATAAATTAAATATAATGTAACGAACACGTTGGGGATCCCTTGATTAGTGGGGTGTATTTCATTAGTTTCCTTTAATTGTGGTTACAATTGCTCACTAGGACATGATGCAAGGTTCAACTGGGTTCAAAAGTCACAGACTTTGATAACTATTCAAGCTTCAAAGACTTGCAAAGTTTGAACTTGTTGAATCCGAGCGTGTACTATAGTGGCTATCTCTGGGATACCGGGAACGAATTCCCCTGTTTTCTCTTAAGTTTACAGAGTCTCTTTTTTACAATTTTTATGAGACTTCAGGAAAGCACTTGTGAATGCTTTAAAAATGCTCTAAACGTAAATGAATTCTCTATCCTTCCTCCGAATCCAGATCCCCTGTAGCATGGATCCCTCCCTCCTTTTATAGCAGAGTTTCGGGCTCCCGGGGTACTGATGATTTCTCCCTTTTGCCCCTTAAAGTCTGTCCCGTGCCTGATTGTTTCAGGATCATGTCTTTTCCTTTTCTTCATAGTTTCTCTCTTTTTGTTGCGACCAGATGAAAGTCTCCCAGCTAGCTTCCTATTTCCAGATTTCCCCGTTGGCTGTCCTGAGCCTTTTTGGCTTTTGCTCCAGCTTTTCCAGTGGTACTCTCCTTGTCTTTTTTCTCCAAGTGGTTGGAACCAAGTTTCTGCATTTTGCCTTGTACTTCCACTGCGTGTCTGGGTCATAAGGCTCGCGTGCCTTTTGTCCCCTTTCTCTCTTCAAATTTGTTTTAATTTCACTTCGCGCGTCTAGGGATCCTCTGCCCCTGGGGAGCTTCTGGACGTCCTGACCCAATTCTGCTTTCTGGGCTTTTTTTCTTTGGCTTGCTGACTTTACCTGTTTTCTTAAGCCTTTTTCGTGGACCTCCAGATCAGGTCCTTCTGGGCTTCTTCCCTTTTTATCTTTTCTTCTCTTTTTTTCTTTATTATGAGAGCCCACCCTTTATTATTTCTCTCTTCTTTTTGTGTGAAATGGGCCCAATGTCTTTTCCATCTCTTTGGGCTTATTTATGGATATTTAATTATTTTGAACCTCAACAACTCTATATAAAGAGGACCAAGCCACACATATTAGAGACCATCCATCCCTCTCTCATCCTCAATATTCTGAAACTTCATTCACTTTGCTGCACATATCTCTAAACATTTCCATACTTCTCCATCTCCCTTACAAAAATATCTCTAAACATTTCCATACTTCTCCATCTCCCTTACAAAAATATCTCTTCTTAGATAACACTATTACATCACACCTATTACACCACACCATTACACACTATCCTTCTCTCCCATACTTTAATATTTTGAAACTTCATCATTTTGCTGCCCAATAACACATCTCCATCTCATTATTTATTTCTCATACAAAATCTTCTTTCTTAGAAAGCAACATAACCCATGACATAACACAAAAAATCACTTCAACAACAGTTATAATCTCATGTATTTAGTATATTTAACCTTCATATTATCTATTTCATACTTCCATATATTTTACAAACACATTCCTCACAAAATACCCATACATACTTCTCATATATCTTTAAACTCCATGTCTCACAAAGTATACATATACAAGATCCATGTCCAACAAAGTATCTACATATAATCCCTATACATATTACAAACACCATATCTCACAAAATATATATATTTCTTACCATCTCCACACATTTTAAAACATATTAAACACTCTTCCAAGAACTTATTACTAAAAGCCCTTTCTCATGGAAGACATATATTTATAATGCTAAAAGCCCTTCTTATGAAAGACAAAAACTTATAATGCATGGAAGGCAACATCACTCATATTTGACTAAAAACTAAAAGAGCATTATATGGGGAAAGTCATTTAAGTGCATGATGAAAGAGGATAAACTTAACCAACCTATGCACATGGCTTGATATATTCTCTCTCCCTCCAGTTGCACCAATTTTCCCCCTTCAATCATGAAGTCACCATGGAAGGACTCATAATATCATATTATACCACTAGACTCATTTTATCGCGTTACTGAAATGTCATAAGTTCACTGCTGTTCTATGGCTAGAGCTACAAACTGTCAAGATAAGTCAAAATCTCTCTATATTCAAGATTACATTATTAAGTACATGTTAATTCATTGTTATTGCACCGTTGGATGCACTTTATTTTAATATTATCTCACTATTTAATAAACATGATCTCACTAATACTTCATTAATGAACATACATATTAATAAATTGATCTACCACCGTTGCACATATACTTTTTGGAAATGAACTACCATTGGACATATATTATTTGGACATGGACCATTGCTGGACATACCTTATTATGTTAAACATGAACCATGAACCGCAATTGGATATGGACTATTGGACTCATTCCATTATTGGACATTTGATACCTAATTAATTATTTTCTAATATTGGACATCATTTAATAAACTTAATAATAACGTATCAACTCACCATTTAATCAAAGCTATCATGCTATTCAATTAAATATATTATTTATTTATTTCAACCATTATCATGATTCTAAAACTTTGGGTTTTATCTATTTTGTAGGATTAAAAATACATCGGAAGTCATTGGTCTATGCGGCCTAATGTTGAGTTCCGGGTTGAACTCCCCAAAACAAATCCGGGCTTAGCAAAGTCACACTTCCAACAAAAGACACGTGGCTACGCGCAAAAAACCGCCTCCGACAAACTTTAAGGACCAATAGCGCTCACTTAAAACTTTAGAGACCAATTGCACTCAGCAGGTAAACTTTAGGGACTTGCACTGTAGTTTTGCCTTTTAATTTTATCAATTAATTTAATTTATACTAAAAAAATGCCACACAAACATAGTGTGTAGCATCTAATTAATGAAATGTGTATCTTTTAATTCACATGTGTAAACATTAACAACAATAATTAAGGCAATATTGTGAGATTAAGATCTTCTAAAGTTGGCAGCTTTAGAATTCCTAAAAATTTGATCCACTTTACTCATTTTAAAATAAAGAATAATGCTATAACCACAAACTATTTTACAGCATTTTTACAGAATGTTGATATGACAAATCTCTTATTGGTTTTCATTTAATCCCACAATTAATATTACTTTTTCATTTATCAATAATCACTCACCACATCGGCAGTTTGTAAATTTTTTTGTAAAATAATTTGTATCTCTAGCATTATTAAAAAATGAATATATATAATTTTAATAATTTTAGAAAAATCTTTTTTTTTTTTTTAGAGAGTTTCAATATATGGCGTCCACTCTTGATGATAACTCTTTATTATTAAACTAAGACACCAATCAATGTTTGGTGTAGGCGGGGATTAAACCTCAGATCTCTTATACAACCATTAGAGATTTTACCAGTTTAATTAATTGGAACCCACTTAGAAAAATCTTAATTCATGGTGAAGTTACCCTAAAAAAATTATAAGATTCTCAACTAAAATTGTGGTACTTACTACTTAACAATTATGGAACATTATATCTGCACTTGTAAATATTGTAATTAATAACTATGCTACCCCAAATCAAGATTCTCTCCATTTATTATGGTGAGAAGTGTTTAGAGATGTACATAGCCGATTATTATTGCTACTAGTATGTAACTCATGCTTACGCACATGAATGATAAATTATAGTGGTATTATTGATGTTAGCTTGGGTTATTAAACATATAAGACATAATTTTACTAGGACATTTGGAGGTACTAAAATAGTTTTTCCTTGCAATTTTCATAATATTGGTTATGCCGCTATTACGTATATAATTTTGAAAATCACATTGGATACTACATATACAATATTGTGGGGCCAGAATAAGTCAGCAACCCCGGCCCACTCCAAACCAAGCCCAGAGGCCCACGCCGAGGACGCCTCCACGATCCGAGGTCCGAGGACGAAAGTTTAGAGCTCAGGGCCTAAGGAGCATTGCCGAGGATGGTTACATCCTCGATAGGCCGATGCCAGAAAGTGGGCATACAGCATACCTTTAAGGGGAGTCTCCCCAAGCATCCAAGGAGCAAATAGCAAGAACCAATCACCGGACATTGAAGCATGGCGGAGGAGCAAGTCCCAGGTGAACTGTCACCTCCACATTAAATGCCCTCAACTAACGCTCTGGCCGCATTAATGAGGATAGGACCTCTGAACAGTGCCGTCTTGGGCGCTGCAACCCACTGGAGGTATGGGAATGCGGCTGATGGGACAGGCTCTCAAGTGGAAACCGGGCTGATCAACAAGTGTAGGGCTAGGATCAGCTGAGAGAGAAGTATATAATGTAAAAAGTCCCTCTTGTGAAGGGGACGGACGAAAAACCAGAAAAAGAAGGAATACTGTAGCAGAGTATTTCTCTCAACCATTGTAATCTCACTTGAAAGAAATAAGAACGAGTTCAACCTCTATAACCCGTCCGAGGAGTCTTATTAGGCATTTCGACCCACGTTTAGCTTAGCTCGATCCACCAACAACCGTGCATGGCCGTTGCATTCTTTACTAAGGCCTAGCTCTTGAGCCCATACTCTACAAATTTATTGGAGGGTTAGTTGGGCTTGGGTCCACTCTCTCAATCTGTGGAGAGCGCTCGAAACCACCCCCTACAAATATCAATTCACAATTATTGCCTGTGAAATTCTACTAAATACAACACAAAATAAAATAATAAATTGGTCAAATAGTATCTCCTAAATTGAATTGAGATAGGTGTATAGGATCGTTCGGCTCAATTATAGTTTATTATGTTTAATATCTTCGCATACAAAATATCTGAATAGAAATTGTATAAAAATATATGCTCATTAGTTTAGAGAAAAAATAACAACAAAAATATAAACAATTTAATTTATATGGAAGGCTAACAAAAGTAAAATCCAATATTGATTCTAATTGAATTTTCTCTAAACTTTGGTTTAATATATATATAATCTAGTTAGTAATGAACCGTACATAATCATGGTATATTACATAAATGACTTATAAATTTGAATTGTTTTTAGTTATATGATTAGGTTTTTTATGGTATATTTATATTGGACTTCTCGTTTTCTACACTAAATTAACCCATTTTGCACAAAAATTAAAAAGCTTAGATTAGATGGGACACGTGTCACAAAATTAAATTATAATTAATATCCAATTTTTACAATGAATTAACTCACTTGACACAAAAATTCAAAATTTAAATTAGATAGGACACATGGTGTAAAATTAGACTCTAATTTTATTTCAATTTAAAATCTAATTGGACTTTCTCTCAGTTTTACCTATTAATATATATACTAGCCTTGTCACACGCGCTTTCCGCGTGCAATGAGGATTTTTTTTTGGGTTTAGTGGTCCTATTTTATAGCCAAAAAAAAAAAAAAAAAAGACCATGTCTTTATTTTTTATATAGTATAATTTTTATTTTGAAAATCTAATTTATAAGTGGATAAAATAATTTGAAAATCAACAGAAGAGTGACCCTATTTTTTAAGCAATGTTTTAGTGAAAGTTATAATTGTATTTTTACTGAATTGTCATTTAGTTTTGTCTCTACTTAAACATGGGAGTGTAGGGGCATTTTTGAACAAAAAAAAGAGGATCCCAAACAAGAGGATCCCCTTAAATAACAGTATATATATATGAATTAGAGATTTTTTTAAATGAATACTTTATCATTTGTGTTAGTCTTAGACTTGGATTTTGTTGGCTTTTAAAAACAATAAAAAAAATTGTTATCAATTAACAAAAGGAGATGGCCAACCAAACCACAATCCCTCGTCATCATTTGCTATATTTACAACTATTTTGCAGATCCATATACATCAAATTTTACATAATAAAAGCATATAAGGTTCTACCCAAAAACAAAGTCTTTTATTTTTCTATTAACAAGTCCAACTCAGCCAAATTTGGATTTTTAGAATTCATGTTATAAGTAATCCAAAGAACTCCAAAGCATAACAGGCTTATGCACTACCCAGGGCCGGCCCTAGGCCTAGGCTGGCCTAAGGCCTCCTGACATAAAAAGGCCCCCAAATATTGGATAGTAAATTTTTTTTTTTAATTTTTTTTAATTAAAGAAAAAGTATGAGCTTTTTTTTTTTTTTTTTTTTTTTTTTGTGAGTTAGGTGTATATTTTATCCTAATATTAAGAAGGCCTAAAATATTAGAGTTTTTTTTAGGGTAAAAATATTAGAGTTATGCTAGTATATTACAAGTTTTACTACATAGGTTCTACAAATTGATATGTCACCAATGAAGTAATTCAATACTCATTTATTATATTATTAAAGTGCCACCTCATTGTCACATCAGTTTGCAAGTTTTTTGTAGTAAAATTTGCAATAATTTTAGCATTTTCTCCACACACAAAAAAAAAAGAATTAATAAAAATACAACACAGTCACCATTAAGTGTATGAAAAATGCTAAAACTAATACAAATTTTAGGAAAAAAAATTTACAAACTGATGTGACATGAATATGATCGGTGTTACTTATATAATATAATAAAATGAATGTTTGAATAACTTTTCTTTTATTGGTAATATGACAATTTGTAAAACTTATATAGTAATTATCATTAGCTCACTTTGGGTGAATTAGTCATATTAATAAGTAAGAATTAACAATGGATTTGAAATTAAATAAAAACAAATAAATATTATTTAAGTGATATTTAGATGTAAAAAGGCTTCTATAAAATTCTTGCCTTAGGCCTCAAACAATCTTAGGCTATTAACAAGTCCAACTCAGCCAAATTTGGATTTTTAGAATTGATGTCATAAGTAATCCAAAGAACTCCAAAGCATAACAGGCTTATGCACTACCTCAGCAACAATCAATTATTTTCGCTCTAATTCATTTTGATCTTTGATGGCCTATAGAAACCATGATGTTGTGCAAAAATATCTCTTTGTGGTTGTTGAATATTTTGTAGCACTCTCAATGCCAAATCATAGAATGAAATTGGATGTAATAGAATTTCACAAAGATTTATTAAAAGATTATGCTGACATGCCGGTGCTTTGTTTTTTCATTTATATCTCGAATATTTTCATAGGATTTTTTTTTCACTCTTTCACGAAAGGTTACAAACTTACAATAATTGTAAAGGTTTCTCTTTCTCTTTCAAGGTTATGATAATTGAAAGAAAGCATAGAAAGTGGGAGAGGGTAGAAAAGTACAAGGAATTGTAGAAAAAAAGAAAGAGCTTATAGTGAAAGACTTTAGAGATGCAAGAAGTACTTAATAAGGAGAGAGATAAGGAAATGCTATTAATTAGGTAAATATTTAATGATGATATGGGTAATGGATTTTTCTTTTTGACAGTTAGATCTTTTAGAAATTTATGATTTAAAAAAATATGTAACTCTTGTGGATTCTGGAATTACACAAAGTGTAACTTGAATCCATATATATATATATATATATATCATAGAATTTTATATTTTATTTAAATTTTTATGGAACTTAGAAACCTCTTCCCCCACTTTTACCAAACACCCCCTTCTTAAAAAAAAAAAAAACTTTAGAGCTCTTAAAGCTCCTTTTATATATATATATATATATATATATTATTGTTGTTGTTGTTGAGAATCAAGCTCTTTTATTTTATTTTTTTTCCTTAATTGTGCTAACACACTTTTACCCATGGTACTATCTTATTCCATCAAATAAGAGCCCATAGTATCATATTATTATTATTATTATTATTATTTTGAGATAGTTACAATATACTGCTTGTTATTAACCTCACAACTTGAATCATTTCCCTCCTAGATCCCAAACACTTTGTGTATGGGGAGGTACCAATTCAACTACAAGACCCTTAGATAGTACCATATCATTTAAAATCTCATTCCATAAAAAAAAAATGTGACATTATGTCCTAAAAAAATGTGACATTATATCCACCGTTAAATAATGGGCCTCTTACTTTAAAAACAAATCGAAAGGATCTTTCTTGATTCTAAACATGTTTTGTTAAATAATTTGTTAAACTATTTTTTTAAGTATAGTTTAAACTTTAAACCCTATAGCTTAGGAATGTAATAAATAAAACCTTGCTGTTTCAAAAAAACAACAAATTAAACCTGATTATTTCAAAAGTACAAATTAAACCCCAAAGCCCAATATCTTTTCACTTAAGTCGACTAAATTTAATTTGTTACTTTTTGAAATTGTAGGGATTAATTTATTACCTTTTAAAACACCATAACTTGATTTGTTGCCCTGTTCTTTGTGTACGGGTTGTCCTAACGGGCTCCCATTATTTCAAGAAACATCTCCCCAGTTGGAGCCAAACCCATCAGAATGGAGGTTGTTTGTCAAATATTTGCAATATTCTTTTGCTAAGCGAATCGGACATATGCCTTGTCTACACGCAGCAATGATATGCCATTCCTACAGGGAAAGATATGCCAAGTGAAAGGCGATTACAGACCAGGCACATCGTTGGTTTTAGCAACCCAAAAATACACATTCATTGTTGGTGAGTCTTTTAGCAACGACAAAAATAAAACACATTGTTTGTGAATCTGATTCGCAGGTTATAAAGAAGATCCTCCATTGATCGTAAACATTTCAGATTTAAATCAGTTTTTTTGTTCAGTTTTTATGTACAACTTTTTAAGACTCTATTTTTTCAAAGTACAAGTATATTTTAACATATTTTCAGCAAAAATTTAAATAAGTTGACGTCAACCGCTACATAAATATATCGAGGGGAGAAACAAAAAATCATGTATTTTAATCCATATTGGAAATTTTCAATTTATAATACAAATCTGAAACATTGCAGTACACGTGATCAACGATATATTTTTTGCCTTATTATACACAAACACGATCATTCACAAAGTTATTACAAGCTGCTCAATACACTCGGTTTTACCCCTCTTCTTTTACCGCCAAAGCTCTTGCGTTTGTATGTGGACATTCATAGCAGCACTGCTTTTTCTTGATTCAAGACAACAAAAAAAAACTGGGAAGTTGTACTTGGCTTTAGCTCTTTTGATGAACAGCAACCTGGTGGATGTCCATGTCCTTCAACATGACAGAACGCCCACATGAATCACATGGAGCAGTCCTCGACCCACAAAGACTCTCATGCTCAGATAATCCTCTTAATCTATCCCGAACATCCAATGCAGAATTCCCTGCTGGAACCATGTCTCCACAAAACCGACATGTGACTAGGCGTAGGGGGCAAACTGAAGCTTGGTGTTGCACCTGCCAAAAACAGAGGAAGATGATTATAATGTAATTGTGACTGCAACAAAATGCATATTAGTTACCCAAAAAAGAAAGGATATGAAGAATACAGAAAGCCATCCCACAGGGTTGCTTACCATCTGTTCTTTCTCAAGGACTATTCCACATGGGCACTGAAGTGGCTCATGGAACACTTTCATGTGCTTCTCCATCTCTCCCTGCTGAAATGCTTGCCCACATTTGTTGCAATGCACATGGTTTTTGGCTTCCTCAACCCTAAGAACAATGCCACAAGCAGCATGCTGACAAACAACATTGTGCCTGCTACAAAAGGCTTCATGCAGTGCAATAGTCCGACTGGGTATATAATGCTTGCAATTCCTACACTCTACAGTATCCATCTCCATAGGAGATGAGGTGGATGCAGAATGTTGACCCACCTTACGCTTGTAATCATCCTGAACACTAACTGATATTTTGTATTTTGTTGTTCCTTTGAAGCCAAATACACCCACACTGTAAGTGCCTGCTCCCAAGTTCTTGTCTTTAGAGCTAAGGATCAAAGTCTTTGAACCAATATCATGGGAAGACCACTCATGCTGGTGTCGAGTTGGGAATATCAGAGGATGCCTGGAAATGAAAAGATCAGTATCTCCACCATCTGTTTCTGCTTCTATCTTTACCTCAACTCTGGAATCGCCCAAAGCAATTATCCCCCAAATGTCATTATCTATTGAGAACTTGTAGTACATATAATTGCCTTCGTCAACCACTCCAGATTCCAACTTTCCAAATACTAGCGGATTAAGAACATGCTGATCTGTCCTCTCAGAAGCTGAATCAGAACCAATTATATCAACTTCAATATCTGTTTCTAGAACAGATACACTTGACGAGGGTTTTAACTCAAGGACTCGTAATGCATGTGCTAGCTCCCCATAATTAACAGTTAATATGTCACCCTGAGAAAGGGTAGCATGCTGGCGAAGGCTTGTTTCAAGGATGGCTTTGTGATTCGGTAGATCTGAAAAGCCTACCCTCTCTGGTTGAAGTTTTGCGTAAGTTCCTTTTGGTAGCCAGACATAACGGACTTCAATCAAGGGAGTTTTTGGAGTTTCTGCTGGGAATAGATTGTGCCATACATGAGGAGGAAGTGAAACAGAAGCTTCATCTGCAGTGAACTCCAAAACGCCTGAATGGGTGGTCCGACGGTTTACCTCATCAGTGACATTCATGTCTGAAGAATCCTCTTGATGAACTACTGACAACTGGAAGTACATGGGTCCCTTATCAAAAGCACCTTGATCAGACAATTCTGTGAAGCAGGAAGGAGGCAATTTGATCTTATCTCCAATACCCTGATAAGGTACAGCTTCCAATAATCGGTAAAACATGACTCCTCTGCCAGCAAGTACGCTTTCTTGCATTTGCTCATCAGCCTGAATAGAAAATATACTGTTCACATAAGTTTCTAGATATTACACATATCAACTAACAAGATTATCCACATGCTACAAAATATTCCAAAGGACAAGGCAAGTTTTAAATTTTATGCAAAAGCCTGTAAAAAACCTGATCATCATCCACGCATTAGATTTGAATTTATCTTTACCATCTTTTTGATATAGGTATTCAGACAATAACAATAAACAGAACAAAAAAAAAAAAAATCAAAACAAAATGTTGTTAAAGTGACGTATGTCTCATGGCCAGTCCCAAGAGGTAATGGCAGCAACACTGCTCCACAAGGCAATAGGATATGAGACCACTCATCAACGGAGGAGCTTCCTCAAAATGGGAGGACCATTAACATCAACAAGCATTTTTATATGACATTAATTTAGGTATTTACAATCAGAAATAAGTTTACCCCATTCAAGTAAGGGACCTATCAGAAAAAATCCTTCACATTAAATTATCTTTAACCAATTACAGGACCAAAATCTAAAGGGCCAGAATATTTATAAGATAAATTTATACAAATAAGAATCCTGTCTCAACAAGAATAGAAGCATGTTTTAACATTATGCACACATCTGGAAAATAAAAGGGAGGCCTAGCGTTTTTCCATTAGGAGCATATGAACAAATTAAGTTCCAATTTTCAGCCACTTTGCCTACACATTCAATTCCAATGTCTTAAGATTTTCTCAGGTTTGCCTTTGGTTCAACAATAATTCTTATCTGGAAAAGCAAGTAAACTTTCAATGAAAGAAACAATTTCCCAATAACTTAACTAAACAGACATGGTAAATCTTCCTAAGATTCATGAAACATCATCAAAATTAATGGAATCTCAAAAAAAAAACAAGGAAAAATTTCTCTGGGACCTCAAATTCCCAAGAAAACCCATGAGAGATAAATCACCAATTCACATAATCAAGCTAATTATCATGAAACAAAGCAAAAATCTATTGACTAATAAAAAAAAAAGGGTGGTTTAGATTAGATGGGTAGGTGAGAGAAGGAAGGACCTTGAGCTGGGCTTCTGCTGCATCGATGCGTCTCGATCTCTGAACAGCTTCAATGGCTTCTCTTTGCTTCGTAGCCCCTTCCTTAGCCTTCTTTTCTCTTTCCAATTTTACCCTCGCCTTCTCCTTCCTCTCCTTCTGCTCCTTCTCCAGCTTCTCTCTCGCTCTCCTCAGCTCAAAATCCATTGCTTTTTTTCTCTCTCTCTCTCTCTCTCTCTGAAACTTTCTCTCTACGAAACAATGTCGAAAAAAAAAAAACAAAAGCAGAAGGCAAGAGAGCTTTTAAGGTTTTTGGTTTGGTTTCTGAGTTCGGGTTTGTTAAGGAATACTACATAGAAAAGGAGTAGAGATAGTTGAACTGTTTGTTTTATTGGTTCCAAGGCCCAACAGGACTTTTACTTTCCAGAAGGATCTGGGCCTTTCGTTTAGGAACGGGTCAATCTAGGAGTGTCCGTCTTAATTCTGATTTGTGATTGTGGGGTCCTATTATATAGCCTAATTGGGTTCTAATTTCTAATTGAGCCCCAAATTCAGAGGCCTAAAAAAATTGAGCTTTAGGCTGCGTTTGTTTCGTGGAAAACGTTTTCCGGAAAATACATATTTTCCGGAAATGCTATTTTCCGAAAAAGGAAAATATTTTTAAGTGTTTGGTTGAATTATGGAAATTGTTGTGGAAAATATTTTTATGTGTTTGGTTACCTTAGGAAAATGCTATTTTCCGGCGGCAAATTCCGGCAACAACACAACAACAACAACAACAACAGCAAATTCCAAATTCCAGCAACAACACCACCAACAACAACAATCAGTTTATCCAAAAAAAACAATAACAACAATCAAATTATAAAAAAAAAAACAACAACAACAACCATCAAATTAAAAAAAAAAAAAACTGAGAGATCGAGGAAGAGAGAGCTCCAGCTGCGATGGCGCGATCGAGGGTCTGGGTCTGGGTCGAGCGGCGTTGGAGCGATGGCGCGATGAAGGAGGCGATGGGTCTGGGTCGACGACGAGGTGCGATGGCGCGATCGAGGTGCGATGGCGATGGTGCGATGGCGCGATCAGCGCGGTGCGATGGCGAGGTGCGAGACCGGAGCTCGAGGTGCGATGGCGAGGTGCTGCGATCGGAGCTCGAGGTGCGATGGCGCGGTTCGTGGGTTCGTGGCACCGGCGAAGTCGAAGGCTTCGTGATCGCGATCTCGGCGCGATCGAGAGGGCGGCGCGATCTTGGCGAGATCTCGGACGAAGGAGGCGACGAGATCGAAGACGAAGTAGGCGACGAGATCAAGGACGAAGGAGGCGACGGCGACGAGGATGGCGATCTGACCGGCGAGGACGTGCTTCAGGCGACGAGGCTTGGGCTCTCTCTCACTCTCTCTCTCTTCGGGTGTATTTTCCGGAAATGCTTTGAAGGTAAAATGAGAACGTAAATTGATTTCCGTTGAAAATGCGTTATTTTCCGGTCAACGTGAATCGTTTTTTCCGTTGACTGTATTTTCCGTAAGAACCAAACACCGCATTTTCCGGAAAATCATTTCCGGAATCAGTTTGAAGCCGAAACAAACGGAGCCTTAATTGAAAATATAAGGTTATGTTTAGTAACCGTTTTTGTTTTCTGTTTTCAAAAACTTGTTTTTGAGAATATAAAGAAATTTTTTTTTATTGTATTTATGAAATAAAAAACATGTTGGGTTAGTTGTAATTAAAAAGATAGTTTTTTGAAGAAAAAAAAATAGAAAATACTAAAATGTGTTGTTACTAAGGATTTCAACTCTAATGCTAACTCATTAAATGAGACAGATTCATTAAATTAAATGCGCGTTTTCATTGATTTTTGAAAATTAGAAATTGAAAACAACATTTTGTATATTTTCAGTTTCCTTCACAAATTGAGTTTTGAGAACAATTTTTGTTTTCTGTCCATTTTGGGTTGCCAAACAAGTTTTTTAGTCTCAAAAATAGAAAATTATTTTTGGAAACAAAAAATAAGGGGAAAAAACAATTACCAAACATACCCTAATATTTTGGCCGGGATATAAATGATTTCATATTAAAGAGCATGAAATTCACTTGTTTTGAATATTTGTGAGCAAAAATTGGGCTTTCAATTAAGGACAAAGTTTAGTTACAAAATAAACAAAATTAATTGTAACTTAAGACTACAACCTTATTTAATAAAATAAAAATTAATACATATTTTGAAAATCTAACCGTTGAATTATATACTCTTTACACTATTAATACACATGTCAAATTTTGTGTCAATCATGTATTATTTACTATATGATTTATAAATTTATATTTTATGCATAATTTTAAACTATAAAAACTTGCAATTTAAATAATTTATTAATGACATAACTATTGATCTTTAAATTTCTAGAAATTTTGCAAGTATGGAGGATATAAGAAGAAGATGTAATCTAATGGTGAATTTGTCAAAATTCACCTCCAATAAAAAGATATTGAGTAAGGTTGTAATTTTAGGCTACAACTTTTGAAAATCTAACTATTGAATTACATGTTCTTTACGCTCTTAATACACATGTCAAATGTTGTGTTAATTAGATATTATTTACTATATAATCTATAAGTTTATATTTTATGCATAATTTTAAACTACAAAAACTAGTAATTTAAACAATTTATTGATGACAAAGCTATTAATTTTTAATTTTCTAGAAATTTAAAATTTTGCAAGTATGGAAGATATAAGAAAAAAAATGTAATCTAATTGTGGATTTGTCAAAATTTACCTCTAATAAAAAAGATATTGAGTAAGGTTGTAATCTTAATTATAACCAATTTTATAATTAAACTTTGTTCTTCAATTAAATAAGATATCACTGAATTTAGGAAGAGTCCCAATTTGTAATTTATCTGCAAAAAAAAGGGTACGTAATTCACATTGGAAAGCATTCTGAAATTCTTCAGAAATATCTTATGCAATTTCCATAGAAGATTGGTCTTATAAACTCTCATTTTGGGTCTTTTCCAAGACACAAGCATGAAAATGAGTCCTTTTTGCCAATTTCGTATTAAATTGACTGCAGAATTTACTTGAATTTCATATATTACGCGTATTGGGTCCAATTATTTTTAACGTGTTTTCCATATTCTATCAAGTTGGTCCCATCATTTTTATCAAATAATACACGCAAGTTATTCAGAAGTTTCTTCTCAAAAAAAAGTTATTCAGAAGTTCAATAAACTTTTCTTAGTGAGGAAAACATGTCAAGATTTACTGCGAGTCAAATTGATTGTTGATTGAAAAGTTCATAATAAAAATCCATGATTTAACATTTAAGTGCACTACAGTCCATATATTTAACCCATTGAAGCCACGTGGTTGGCCTGGAACCTGGATCATCCATCTCATTTAAAGAAACCATCATATCCATCATTAGAATAAGGGTCCGGTTAATGTGTGCCTAAGTCACACATTAACAAATCTAATTTTAGAAAAGTTTTATTGAGAATTGAAAAAATTGTCAAAATTTTTTCAATTCCTAATAAATTTTTTTTCAAAATTGGTTTACTATTGTATACCCTTAGGGCACACATTAGTAAAATCCTTAGAATAATGCTTAGATGATATTTAGAAACACAATCAACTTGTATGTATGTGTTAAAACCCCATTTTCCTCTTCCATGCACGTGTATGTTTGTTTCTAAACCAAAAAAGAGAAAAGAAAAAAAGAAAAAGAGAATAAGTAGTGATTAATGTCCCACATTGCTTGAAAGAGTGTGTTATATATTATATGACTTTCCTTACTCTCCCTTAAAAGTTACCATAACTTTTGAGTAGAGTTTGTGATATATCTTTCCCTAATAACTCTTTATATTGTTTATGCCTTAAATCTATTTTATTCTTATATCGTATTATAATTTTATATTGTAAATTGTGCTTTAGTTATTTGTAAATATTTTTTGAGTTTGGTTATCAGATGTCCTTAGGATACTTTTTAATGGACAATTTAGAAAAATTTTAATAATACTTTCATGAGAGATATAAAAAATTGTAAAAAAAATTAGTTACTTTTTTCTTTTCTAATAAAAAGTTTTATAAAAATAGTTTATAAATCAATATTCTTAGAACATTCGTTAACTTTTTCAATATTATTTTATTATTTATACTATAAAACTTCATTCTAAAAAATTAAATGGATGAATTTTGGAAACGAAGGAGGACATGCAACCATTAAAAAAAAAAACAATGAATGAATGGATTTTTAATTCAAGGGATGGTTAATATTAGAAGAAGTCGACAAAAGTTCTACACGCGAAATCTCAACTATTATAACCTTTCACTACAGGAAAAAATGTTTATTACAATGAAAAAATTAGTTGTAATAACAACTGTGGGTACTTGACTCCGCATTAGCAGGTGTTTGTCCGCTTTAGGGAGCCAGGCCCTCACGGTTTTGTCCTCTTCGACCGAGTGGGAGTCCGAGGAGGGTTTCATAGTCTCAGCCCCTTGAACTGGTATCTAAAGCCTTTGGCCTTAGTCCCAGATCGGAAGGAGAACCCTCCCACTAGTGCTTTATATGCTTCTGGATCTTGCACTAGTGTACCACTACTACACTGCTTTGAGGGCCGCCGAGTGTCATCCCCCTCCCGTGCTGGGCCAGACTTGTCCTCGAGGGGCCTCTTGCCCTTATCCTTCTTCTGCTTAGGATCAGCAGGCTCGTGCCTAGACGGCGGGTTCGTCTGAGGCGGAGGAGGAGGAGGCCTAGATTGGGTTGAGGCCGACCTGGTCTGAGCAGGACGAGTCTTTGGAGAAAGGGGAGGAAGCTTCGGCTTAGACTTCCCCGGTTGCCCTTCGATTAGGTCGAGTAGACTGGGTTGGGCCTTCTTCTTGTAGCCCATCTCAAGCCGAGAGGATGTCTCTGACGCTAAGAGGTCTGCTTCGGTTAGACGAGAATCACCCAAGTCTCCAGAAGGGTCCTCGGACTGATGGACTTGCTCAAAAACGTCAAAATCGTCCTCGGCAGGACCAAACTCTGCAGCTTCCCCTTCCCTCTCTAAGTTCTCTTCCGTGGCCTCTGGGAATGTGTGGGAAGACGAGGGGACTGCTAACGTGACGCCTTCTGAGGTGGAGGGATCCTCGGGAAACTCGAACCCGTCCTCGGTCACAGTTATTCTCCGCAGCCGAGGATCCTTGGCTTTGATCACGTGCTTTGGGGCCGCAAACGATTTTTGAAGCGGAGTGTACCCCAAGATCTTGTGAGCGGCTCTAACTTGGTGGTCCGCCTCGTTTCCAAAAGCCGCCGACCTAAGCACCTTCTGCAAATCCTCCCTGTTGATCAGGTTGAAATGGCGCGTGAAGGAGTGCGGATCTGTAGAAAGAAAGCACATTCACGTTAGTAACCAAACAGTACAAAAAGAAATGACGCAGGAAACAAGTTAGAATCTTTGAATCCCCTCCTATTCCCACTGCCCCACCTGGTGTCCCCTCTGTCGTCGGGCAGTGAAGGCCATCGTGCCACCCTCCGGACACGATGAGAAAGTCCTCGTTCATCCCCTTGTTGGACTCAGGGAGGCACTGGATAAGCCGGACCCTATCGTCCCTCGTCCTCATGTAGTACGACTTGTTCTTCAGGTGTTGAAGATTGTTGCAGTAGTTCACGTCATGATAGGTCAACCTTAGCCCTATCTTCTCGTTCAGAGCATCCACACTGCCCAGAATTCTGAACATGTTGGAGGCGCACTGGGTGGGGGTTAACCGAAAGTATGTAAGGTAACCCCTCGTCACCGGCCCCATGGGGATCCTCATCCCCCCTTCAAGGAAGGCGATGATGGGAATCACCACCTCGCCCTCCTGCCTTCGGAGGTGCCACTCCCCCTCCTCACAATACCTCAAGCCCACGTTGGCCGGTATCTTATAATCGGGGATGAATTTCTGCATCGCCTCCTCAGAGAAGACGTACTTCTTAAGTCTACCTATCCCAAATGACGCCTAAGAGAGCTAAAGGAAGAGCAAATAAAAGAGAAGGAGGAGTAGAGAGGAAGAAAGCTCAGAGAGGTATAGAGCGACTTACAGAAATGAGGAGAAGCTCCTCGGACAGGCTTTTTATGCTGGAGATGTAGGTGGAAATTTGGCTGGACTCTGAATGAAGGCGCAAGAGCTCTTGATTGTGAATGAAAAAAGGAGAAAGCGGTTCGAGTGGGTATTTATACCCTAGATGGAAGAGCCGCGCGAGTTTTCCCGCCCATAAATGCTTGGCGCATCCCCACCGTTAGATTGTCATCTGCCCGTTGAACGTGGGGAACATAAAGCCGCCCGAATTTAATGCAGGACACGTTACGCGCACCGAAGCGCCAGTAACGCACCTTGGGCAGACGAAAAGGCTCCAACGCTGACGAGGGACAAGACTTGACTGGACACGGAGCAGGTCCGAGGATGTCAAAATCCTCCTTTCTGCCCGAGGATGCGGACAGCAAGATTTTGAGGGGCTATTGTGGGGCCAAAAAGAGTCAAGCAACCCCGGCCCACTTCGAACCAGGCCCAAAGGCCCACGCCGAGGACGCGTCCAAGGTCCGAGGACGAAAGTGTAGAGCCCAGTTGCCCAAGAAGCATTGCCGAGGATGATTACATCCTCGGACGCCCGAGATCAGAAAGTGAGCAAGCAGCACACCCTCAAGGGGAATCTCCCTGAGCATCCAAGGAGCAAATAGCAAGTACCAAGCACCGGACATGGAAGCATGGTGGAGGAGCAAGTCCCAGATGAACTGTCACCTCCACATTAAATGCCCTCAACTAACGCCCTGGCCGCATTAATGAGGATAGGACCCCTGAGCAGTGCCGTCTTGGGCGCTGCAACCCACAGAAGGGATGAGAATGCGGCTGATGGGACAGGCTCTCGAGTGGTGACCTGGCTGATCAACAAATGTAGGGCTAGGATCAACTGAGAGAGAAGTATATAATGTAAGAAGTCCCTCTTGAGGAAGGAGGACGGAAAAACCAGAGAAAAGAAATACTGTAGCAGTTTATATTCTCTCAAATCTTGTAACCTTTCTTAAAAGAGATAATAAGAACTTCCAGCTCTGTAAGACCCGTCCGAGGAGCCTTTTTGTGCATCCTAACCCACGTTTAAGTTATCAGTATTCACGTACAACCATGCATGGCCGTTGCATTCCTCATTAGGGCCTAGCTCTTGAACCCATACTCTATAAATTCATTGCAAGGTTAGCTGGATTTGGGTCTACTTTCTCAACCAGAAGAGGTGCTCGAAACCGGTCCCTACAACAACATAATCATTGCAATAGTTTATGTGAGGTGTTGCAATAAATTATGAGGTAAAAAATTTATAAAAAAAAAAAATATTCAGTTTCAATAAACTCCAAATATTTTAATAACAACATTGTCGCAATAATATATATGTTATTGCAATAAATAATTTACTAATTCTAAGATCTTGTAGCAATATACGATTACTTCATGAAATTTATTATAATAGACTGTAAATAATTAACAAAAATAATTTGAATCAAATTTTTGCAACAATATCTTTGTTTTTATAGAAAATTATTGAAATGATATATTCGTTGCAACATCATGTTCTTCATTGCAATAAATTGTAAAATAGTTTATATCAAATTATTGCAATGATCTTTGTTGCAATAATAAATGATTTCAATAAATGTTAGGCCCTTTTGGATGTACACAACTGTAAGTTTATTTAAGACCTTCTCCTTTCTCCCCGTATGTGTGTTAAAAATACTTATGACACGTTTGGTAGACTGTAAAAGATACTATAATGTAATAGATGTTCCTATGACATAACTATTTGGTTGTTTAGGGTACGTTTGGTATACTGAATGAGGATTACGATAGGAATTGTAATATTTAATACTATGAATAAAATGTGTTGAAATGTAATAACTAATCTAGTCATTAATTTGGTTGTAAGTTATAACATTAGAATAAAATTTAACATTTATTTTAGGAAATTTCTTATTCATACAATTATATCTCCTTAAAAATTGTTATTTTTAAATTTAAGAGAGATATGTGTTATTTTTATAATTTTTTATTTTTATAATTATTAGATGTATATGGAAAGTTTGTTTATTTGGAAATATATTAAGTTTTGAAATTATTGCACTTACTAAGGAATAGCTAATACAACATTTTAAAGAGGAATATTTATTCCTCATTTTGAAAAATATCTATTCATAAGGAATGATTATTTCTTGTAATAAAAACATAACCAAATTAAAGAATAACTAAACTATAGGAATAACTATTACATTACAGTGCCTATTACAGTCTACCAAACATGCCCTTAGTTTTGTTTTTATTACAATGAATAGTTATTCTTTATGAATAGCTATTCTTCAAAATAAGGAATAACTATTCCTTATCAAAAGTACTGAATATCTATTCCTTCACCTTATGTAATAACTTTTAATTTTTTTTTCTTCTAAAAAGCCATTAGTTGCCACATCTTCGAAAGGAAAGAAAATAAATTTTCCTTATTGTTAATTATTAGCTCTATTTTGAATACCCTAAAATTAGTGTATTTTAGGAAATTTGACTTAAAAATGATTTAATTACACCTTATTTTTATACTCTACTAAATTGTGGATGTATATTCAGAATTTTATTCCTAAATGGTCACAAAACTAATGAATAGTAATATTTATTACATTCCAACTTAATGTATTCTTTGTAATACTTATTCCTATTCCCATGTAATAATCATTACAATGTACCAAATGTGCCCTTAGTATTCTAAAAAAAAAAAAAGTTATTGCAATGATTTCTTCATTTTAGTTATTGACACAGATTTTCCTAAAATAGTAAGATATTAAAACATCTATTGCAATTGAAAATTATAAGTTATTACAACTAATTATTGTTAATGCAGTAATTTACCATTTTTAAGTTATTACTGCAACCATTTTTAACTTGTATTAGCACTTTATCTAATTGATTTCTTTTTAGTGTAGTGTTTGTATTATTATAAAGAGATCTAATATCCCATAACCATTCAGAGCAATTTGATTTTATTTATTTTAAGTTCAAACTGGAGGTTAATAATTACGTATTAAACAAACATTTATAAAGAAAAACAAATTAAATAATCTAAACACATGAATTGTTAATACAAATATGGCTACAAGCCTACAATATGAAATTTTACTTCATAAGGGAAGGAAAAGCCAAGGTGCACATCTAATTTTGCATTTCAATTTAATATTATTCATGCATCTCTTAGTATTTTCTCCATATTGTCCAATGCATTTTTTGCAGCTCTATTATGGGCGATATCTTTCTTAAGGCTATATACACCTCTTCCCATATGCTGATCATCTATGAGAACATCAACTGCTGTACTTTCAGTCCATAAATCGACAAACTCAATCTTCAAATTTCTTTTTTGACACACTTCATAAAGTTGTGTCACAGGATGTATGCATAGAGTTGAAGGATCGATTAAAGGCTCCAGCAAACTCTTGAACACCTATTGCAAATATATAAAACCATATTTGTCAAGGGCAATCACAATAAAATATGATTTATACTAAATAAAAAATATCAGTTGATACATTGGATTTGGTATTAATGATCCTTGTATTGAGTATAATTAAATATTCTCTTTTTTTTCAAAAAAAAAAAAAATGGTAGCTATGTCATTAATTTTGATTATTCAAAGCTAATATAATTCAAGTAAAATATACTAATGATTGATGATAATTTAAATTAATTGTGGCACACAGCTCTTTTCTTTTTCAGCAAATTATACTACAGTTTGGTATTTGTCAACAAATACCATAATAATTAGTTAATTACTTTTTTTTTATTTTATCTTAAAAATAAAAACTAACATATGAGAAATGAGATTCTAAGAGAGATAAATACCTTCCACACAATGTCTAGTGAAGAGGAGCAGTCAATGAAAACTGCCCCTATTGAGGATTCAACAATATCAGCAAGGGCCTTTGGTGCATCAATAAGGCCATTGGAATGCAATGGATATTCTAAGATCCCCTGTGAAAATTCTCGAATCTGTGTAAATATTCAAGAAAAGCATATAAAAAATTAAAACTAATTCTTATTGAAATAACAAAACAGATATCATATCATAACTTAAAGGGTGAATGACTCCAGGAGCTCATTCCACATTACCTCCTCTCTCTCTCTCTCTCTCTCAACTGAGTTATTATTTCTATTATTATTTGTTTTTTGATAATTCGATGGTTGAGGAGGAGACATTTGAATTGTGAATAATAGCTTCTAGCAAGAACTACTGACATCAACAAATTACACGTCACGTGATAATGTTTTGTTGGTTGCTTCTCTCACCTAAAGGAACCATCCGATCGATGTATCACTAGAATAATATTTGTATGAGATTCAAAGACATTATCAACTTATCCCCATGATTTTTCAATTGAGCATATAGAATTAATGATAGAACTAAACCCAACCGTTCACATTTTTAAAAATCTACAATAATAGTTATTTATTTATTTTTTGCATCCAAGCATCTTTTTGTCTAAACTAAAGTAATTAGAAGTAGATTTCAGTGGAATGTTAAGGCAAGTTGGTACGAAGATTATGACATGAATAGTAATCTATATTATTGAAAGTAAATTTTTTTTTGTTGAAGAAAATGAATAAAAAGTGTTGTAATGAAATATTAACTAAATCTATTAATAGATTTTGTTGTTGTAATATTATAATAAAACTTAATATTTATATTTAGGAAATATTTTACTTATACAATTATATTTCTTAAAAAATAATATTTTTAATAAATTTGAGAAAGGTATGTTATTAATATTATTTTTTTAGTTTGTAATTGTTATGTGCACGTAAAAATATTATATATTTGATATATATTAAATTTTGAAATTATTAATTCTACTAACCAAATAATTATTACAATCTTTTCATTTTAAAAAATAGCAATAAATCTTATCAAAAAAAAAAAAAAAAATAGCAATAAAAACATAACCAAACAAGCTTTTAATCTGACAATTGTAAAGAATGAAAGAACCCATGAATCTCACCATGAAACTTCCCGCACCCTATAAAAAAGAAGCTGCGACGTTCTTCTTTTGACTTTGGCCTAAAGTGAGTCGTACAAGTCACGTTTCTAATTACTTAATGGGTATACCCGAAATCCATTGAACAAACAAAAATTAATTTCACCTTTCTAACAATTTATCAACCAATTTTTTTTTTTAGAATAATTTATCAACCAATTTAATGAACGGTGTAAAAGAACAGTTAACCCAACATTCATCACATTAAGCCAAACCAAAATCTTCCAAAAGTTTATTTTTTTTCTTCTTCAAGTTATTTTTTGGATACAAACCATCAATTCATTGTATTCACCATCGATTTACTGGCTCCCTAGATCAAGGAGACAGATTCTATATACGAATTTTGTCTTCAATATCTACTTTATTATTTTTTTTTTTAGGAGATAAATATCTACTTTATTGACAGTGATAAGTGATAACCATCACTATATATTTTTGGAAAACAAAATCAGAACAAAACAAAACAATTTTATTGTTATGCAAAATATCCAATTAATAGATATTTTTTTTATAGTAAATTTACTCGTTTAATCTACTTTCCTTTCCATTGAATTATAATAAAAATAATAATTACAAGGTTTATGTTTTTGCAATAGTTTTTTTTATTTTTATTTTTCCTAATTTTTTTTTGATAGGTTTATTTTTCCTAATTGATAACAAAAAAAAAAAAAAGAAAAGAAAAAGCTGGTGATGCAAAAATTCTATAATAGTCGTTTTTAGGATTTATTTTTATGATGAACAATGAAAGTGTTTGGTAATGATTATATATAAAACACAAAGATCTGGTAAAACCTGGACTTACTTGCTCCTCAAGAAGAGGTTTTTTGTGGCGTAGATATCTATGCAAGCCGTGTCTGATGGCCACACGTGCGAGCTTATCGGTATCCACATTGGCGGCGCGGAGTCGGGTCAAAGGTCCGGGTGACAAATTCGGGTACAGGGAGTAGTGCTCCTTTGTGAAGAGTAGGTTAAGCACAGCATCACCCACGTACTCCAATCGCTCGTAGGAAGGGAGTTCACCTGAAAACGAAGAATCCGTGAAAGCCTCTTCTAACAAGCTTTTGTCCTTAAACTTGTAACCAAGTATCTCTTCGACCTTATCAAGGTTTGGGACTGGTATCTCTGTCTTGGGTTCGCTTTGTTTTTCATCCATGTGAAGCTCTTTTAATTGTAATTGGTCAACTACTTGATCTTCCTGTTGTTCTGCTTCCATGGTTGGAGGCATGGTGTTGGTGGGTGAGCACGCAGCGCAGGAGAAATAAATAATATAGAGGAGAGTCAAACTCAAACTATGGGGTTTTGTTTGTAGGAGACTAAAATCTATAATTCTTGGACAGCTTGGAGGAATTTATTATATAGGGAGATGATGAGGCGTTACAGATTACCGACTTAAATTTTACCAGACGTTGCTGGAAACGCTTTATAATAAGGAAGAAAAATATGATCAGGACTAGTTCAAAAAAAAAAAAAAAAAAAAAAAAAAAAAGACCAGGACTTTTACCAAAAAAAAAAAAAAAGGCTATGCAATTAAATATGATGTAGAGTTTTTGCTCAAAGCGTGGTAATGAGTCTAATGACAAATGATAGTGTTCACTGTTCAGTATTTGGATCAAATCTCATCTCTCTTTTTTTTCTTTTTTTCACTTTTTATTTGTGGAAAAAACAAAGAAAAAACCAATGTATTTGATTAGCTTTCTTAATCTGTTTCTCTCTCATAACGAGCTTTAAAAGAAAAAATAAAAAGCTTTTCTACCTATAGTGATCAATATGGATCCCATTACTTAGTTAAGCACAATGGATAATTTATTAATATTGTTTCTTTTTATAGATGCAGTAAGATCTGAAACTTATAATGTCTATTTTATGATGATTACTCTTTATTATTATTATTATTTTTGAAAAACAAACACACACATACACAAGGGAGAGGAAAATGAGTTTTAACATAAAGACACACCACAACTCTATTAAAAAATCATAGTAATTTTATTAGTTGAGCTAACTGGAGAATACAATTCGATTATTTTATTAGCAAGTTATTTACGCCTTTAATATATATATATATATATATATATATAAATTTGCACTTTATCATCTTAAACTTTGGGGTCAAGTATAATGGCTGCCCATGAAACATAAAACCGCGTAGTATCGTCATGATTGTGATTAGTAATAGGTCAATTGCCTCATGTCATTACATTTCTTTCAAAATTTGTGCAAAAGCCTACAATAAATTTTCTTGTAAAATATCCTTTATATTCTTAATAAATAATTACCCACAAAGATTTGAATCCCATGGTTTATAATATGTTTGAAAGTTTGGAGGGTGAAGAGAGGATAAGAAGAAGAGAGGGAGGTTATGAGAGGAGTGAAGCGTAGAATAGACATCCCTCTTCCTTATTTAGACATTTTAAAAAGGGAAACAACTCTTACACATACAATTGAACACACAAACAGATTTTAAAGCGACGATTTTAGTTTAAAACTTGTGTGTGTGTACAATTGTGTGTGTAATAAATATCTCCCTTTTAAAACTTAAAAGGGGTGAGGGGAGTAGAGACCCCTCCAATTTTTTAATTGTAGGGTGAAAAAGAGAGGAAAAGATAATATATAAAAAAAAATGGTCAATTATAGCCTTCCTTTATTGAACTTTATATTTTAATTTAATAAAAAAATTATATTTAATATTTATTAAGAGCAAATTCAAAGCAAATTCAAAGTCATTAATCTAGAACCCCCTCCCTTCCATCAAAAAGTCCCTTAAAGTTTGGGGGAATGATAGTCCTTCCAAAACTTTAGAGGGAGGGAGAGAATTACTGGAGGTAGCTGGATTAGCAAACTTACTTGGAGTTGCTGCTAGAAGTGTTTTTGTGTGTGTGTGTGTGGAAGTTTGGTGACAAGGAATGATAAAATTTCACATAAAAAGATTTCACTAACCATTTTTCGAGTCAATGGAATCTTTTCAAACTTTGGAATATTTTGTTTTTGTTATTAATGAAAAAAAACTAATGTGTTAATTTCCTCCAAACCTTAAGGGATGTTTTTATAATTTACACAATTTTTTCTTACAAGTTGAGAAGAAGAAAGTAGGAGTTAATTGGGTGAGCCTTAACTCACTATCGGTCCCCCCCACCCCCCCTTCTTTCAATTTGGCCTTATTCTTTTATATTATCTTAATCAAATCCTTGATATTAGTTCAGGAAAAATAATTCATCTTGTCATTGGATTCCATGATGAACCTTTTTGATACAAATTTTAATCCTAGTTCAATTACATAATTTTTACATGTATGTGAAATGGCCATTTTATCTTGGGACCTAATTTTGCTCCGAATGAGATTTTTTTATGGTTAGTGAAATGAAATATCTACACAAGAGAATATTGGTTGTTGAGAGTATAAGGAACATAAAGATAAGAAGATGAGTTACAAACCTAATATCTTGTTTGGGAAGAGGGAAATTAGTGGAAGGTCAAACAAGAGAGTAGATGTTGTCCACTTTAAATAGGGAGAGTGTTGGACATGTTAAAGATGATTGTGTTCCTAGCCAATTTCATTGTACTTCAATGTTAATACAATATTTTTTTTAAAAAAAACCTTAATTACGATTTATTTTAACAGTTGTCCATGTGTCACCACTGTGCACCCCTAGTATGATAGTCACTCCACAAGTATAAGGGGCATTGGTTAGAGGGGGAGGAGTTAAGGGTCGGGGTTCAAGTCTTTATGAGAGATTTTTACATACATAGACTTAGATCAGGTTAGAGTAGAATTCTATCTCAAATAAATTTTTAAAAAAAAAAAAAAACAATTGTCCGTATGTCATAGTTTTTGATTTCTAACACTTGAATGATAGCTACTTGAATGGATTGAAGCAAACATTTTTTTTTTTTTTTTTTGTTTTGAATTTTAAATATTTTGATTACAACAATGGGAGAGGGGTTTTGAACCCTAGTTCTTCTAATAAAAGATAACAAATTATGCCATTGGTGATCAAAACAAATATTGAATACCCAAATAAATATTCTCTCAATTGTGATAATTCTTTGACCTAAACATAATGTATAATTGAATTTATGGTCTAGATTAATCATCATGACATAATAGACAATGCCAAAACAAACTAAAAGCTAAGATTCTTAGAGTTTAGTGTAATAAACTAATCTTATGCTCTCTTTACAAAGAGAGCTAAATTTTGAATTCTCTTCATTTGTTTTAGAGATAGTTTTAACCTATAGGGTCTGTTTGGTTGGAGGGGTGGAAAAGTGGGAGGATAGAAAATTGTGAGAGTGTTAGGACATACTACTTATAACGAGCAAGTTAGTAGCGTACCTCAGCTGAATGTTGTTAGGAACATATGTTACTATTTTATGTAGTTGGCTAATTTTTGACAAAATACACTTTACTTGTAATTGGGTAAATCTAGGATGTGTTTAATGCTTTAAGAAACAAAATTTGAAATTCAAGTGTTAAAGCCATGCAAGTCTGTCCAAGAATCAAGGAATGAAGTGCAGGTTTTAAAACTCGACAACTAGCAACTATCGAGGTTTAAAAGCTGCTAAAGCCCGTGGCTTGACAGCTAGCTCGATAGATGGCTATCTATTGAGGTTTATGAAGTTCAGTTTTTCAGGACTATTTTTCATCCAATCCGTGAGTATATATTTGAGCTTTCTTTTCTCACAACCTTAAGCATATATAAGGATTATTTTAAGGGCTGAAAAAGGTGACAAGTTGCATAAGAGCACAATTCTACAAGTGTGAAGAAGAGTGTGACCGGAAACCTAGTTTTCCCTAGTTCTTCAAGAAACTACTGTGTTTGTACACCGTAGGGTTTTGTGACCAAACAACTTCATGATCTTCATTGTCTGGATGAACTGAAGAACTTTGCAGCTAACATTCTTCTCAAGTTGGTGATCAAGTCACGTACTGGGATCTGTGTAATTGGTTAGTCACATATTGGGAGCCATGCATTAAAAATGAGAGATTATCACTACAGAACAAGTCCAATTGGATATTGGGGTAAGGGTTCAACTGTAGGTTGGTATAAGATACTGGGATTCCATTATTTGTAACCGCTTGTTCTGATAATAGTAGATTCTCGAGAGTGGTGACCTTAAAATCACTCGGTAGGGTTTTTGCAGTATAAGTTTTCCATATTCGTAAACAAATCACCGTGTCAATTTATTTTCCGTTGCATACTTAGTTTAATTGGTGATTTGTTTGTGCTACCACGCGCTTTGCATGTTAATTTGATTAATTAATAAACTTATCTAATTAATCAATTAATTCATCACAAGGGGTCAATACGTTTTTAGCCTATCAAGTGGTATCAGAGTAGGCACACTTTGATTAGTGTTAATCTTTGCTGTGTGATCCATTGACCCCTGCTTGTCATGGATAGAGGACAGTCTCTTATTATACCTCATTTATTTTATGGCACTAACTATGCATACTGGAAAGTACGCATGAGAGCTTTCTTGCAGTCTTTAGATGAGACAGTGTGGCAAGCTGTGGAGATAGGCTGGAATATGCCTACAGAAACGCCGGCTAACTGGGATGATGCTAAGATCAAGGCGGCTAATTTCAACAGCAGGGCATTGAATTCTTTATTCAGTGTAGTCACAAATGAGGAGTTCAAGAAAATATCCTTTACTGAAACTGCTAAAGAAGCATAGACCATCCTCTAAACAACCTATGAAGGAACCAAGGCTATCAAGGATTCAAAGTTTCAGAGGCTCACTACAAGTTTTAAAGAGATCAAGATAGAGGAGGATGAGTCGTTCGATGAGTTCTATGAAGCTTAAGGACATAGTGAACTCAACTTTTAATCTTGGGGAAACCATTACTGAACCCAAGATTGTGAGAAAGGTGCTCAGATATCTACCTGAGAGATTCCATGCTAAGGTCACTGCCATTGAGGAATCAAAGGACATTGACAAAATTCCTTTGACAGAGTTGGTTGGCAATCTGTAGACCTATGAGTTGGGTTTGACAAGAATGGGGAAAACGAGCAAGAGTAAGAGCATGGCATTGAAGGCCAATAGCAATGATACTGACGAGTCTTCTGATGATGAAGATTCTAAGATGAAGTCCTACATCACCAAGCAATTCAAGAAGTTCATAAAGAATGACAATGCAAAGGGCTTCGACAAGGACCGTAGACAGTCGAGTTCTTCTAAGTCAAAAAGCCAAGAAAAAGGGAAGAAGGATGTTAGGGATGGCAGTTAGTGCACTGTTCCCTAAGGACCAAAATGCTTTGGGTGTCAAGGTTTTGGTCATATGAAACAAGAGTGTCCTACGCATCTCAAGACCATTGGGAAGAGTAAGGCACTTGCTGCTACGTTGAGTGACATTGAGCCTGAGGATGATTCTGATAATGAGGATGATGGAATCCTAAATGCCTTCACTGCCACCGTAAATCCTTCTGAAGGGATTTTTGAAGATGTGGATAAAGAAGAGAAATTGGTGGAGTCTAAGTTTGAGAAGATGGATGAACAAGATGACATCCACACAACCTATGCAAAGTTATACAAGGTCTCAGAAAAGCATGAGAAGTTGTATAGGTTGGCCACCAAGAAGCTCAGTGATGTGGAGCTTGAGCGAGAAGAAATCTCTACAAAGCTTGATGAAGCAAATTAGACTATTGGAGCACTGAAATTTGTGAATAATTTCTTGGTTGAGAAGACCAAGAAGCTTGAGGCAGAACTGTTCCAAGTCAGAGCTCAGCTGGAAAGGACTTCAAGCGCTAAGCTCGATGAGATGCTCAGTCTTCAAAAATCGGCTTCCGATCGAACCGGTTTAGGGTATGATTTCTCTTCTCCTAGTATTGCTTCTACTAGTGCTACTGTTTTTGTTTCTCCTACTAATAATATTGAAACTGAAAACAATTATGTTAAAAATGAATTAGCTAGTGAGAACATAGACAAGGGTAAATCTATCTTAGGACCACCCCCTAAACTTGCTAAGAATGAGACTAAAAACCCTAGGGCTAAGAAGAGAAATAATCAAAAGCCTAAACAAAAAAAGCAGCATTTATGTCATCACTGTGGAGTAGCTGGACATACTCGACCTTATTGCTACAAGTGGTTAGCCACTCAAAAGAGCAACAGCATGATCGCGTTAGGAGATCAGAATCAACTTCCATCCTCTTTTGCTCCTCTTGGAGATCTGCTCAAAGCCCTTATGTTTCTTTCGAACTTGAACGGTTTTAACTCTTCCCCCTCACCGCTAGATCAAGGGTTCTCTAAACGAAAAGATTCTTCCAAGATGTGGAAGGAAAATGGCTCCAAGTGATTTCGTCACTTCTTCTCTCTCTCTCTCTCTCCCTTTCTTGTTTTTGCTTTTGCATTACTTATATGTTTTGCTTTATTGTTTTGAGTCAGTCTAGTTTTATGCATTGCTTTGTTTTGTTTAGCATGTTTTTGTTTGATTAGTTTTCAGTTTTGTTTTATTTTGTTTTTCATATAAAAAAAAATGAAAAAAATTGAAAAATACAAAAACAGTGTGTGTATGTGTACATTGGTACTTGTGTACCTTGGATGGCCATTGAAACAAAATTTTCTAAACTTTGTATCTCTTGTAACTTAGATGAGCATCTCTATGCACAACTAAGCAAGTGAGTTTTGTGGCTTGTGTTTGTGATGAGTAAGATTGAGTAATCACTTGTACTTAACACTCGTATCACTCTTTTTGACGGGAAGGACTAGAAAATCCTAAGAGAAAGGCATAAATAACCATCTCACCACTGTTGCCCAACAATCATGAAATGACATCCGTATGCTTTGGCATAGCAAAAGTGCAATGTTAAATGCTTAACATCATTGTGTATTTCTTTTCTCTCTCTTATATGCCCATGCATGATTTGCTCAATATATATATATGCAAAGAAAAATAAAAGCAAAAAGAACAAAATGCTTTATATATGATTGTAAACGTGTATTTTAGGAGATGTAGGAGTTATAAGATATACCTTGAAGGTGATAGTCCCTATCAAACAGCAATGATTGCGTGTGAGTTAAAGTGATTTTCTCATATCTCAAATCATCATAACATGTAGACACTTGTGTAATCTTTCAATGTTTTTCGCACACAACACGCAATATTCTTTGCTACTTTTGATATATTAGGACATATGTGTTTCACTTGTTAAGAACATATGTCATTCTTTTATGTAATTGGCTAATCCTTTGACAAAATGCACTCAACTTGTAATTGGGTAGTTCTAGGTGTTGTTAATACTTCAAGAAACAAGGTTTCAAGATTAAGTATTGAAGTCATCAAGTCTGTCCAAGAAACAAGCTAAAGAAGAGCACATTCATTAAATCTCGACACCTGCTCGACAGCTTCTCAACACCTTCTATTTGTCGAGGTTTATGAATTTCAGAATTTCTGATCTGATTTTCTTAGGATCCGTAAATGTGTCTTTGGGCTTTCTTTTCTTCTAACCCTATACATATAAAAGGATTGTTTTAAGGGTCGTCATAGTGTACACAAGTGGCACAAGTATTGAGAAAACTCTGTTCAAGCAAATTGTGACCGGAGACAAAGTTTTACCTTAGTTCATCTCTTCTGAAGAAGTTGCTATGTATGTGCACCTTTGGGTTTTATGACCAAGCATCTTCTTGATCTTCATCGTAGATGAACTGAAGAACTTTGCAGCCAACAACTCTTTCTAGTTGGTGATTGAAGTCGCGTATTAGGATCCGCATATTGGTTAGTCACGTACTTGAGAGCCGTGCATCAAAAGGGGGAACTGTTACTACAGAACAAGTCCAATTGGGTATTGGGGTAAGGGTTCAACTGTAGGTTGGTAAGGTATTTGGGATTCCTTTACTTGTAACCGCTTGTTGTGATAATTGTGGAGTTTCGGGAGTGGTGACCTAAAAATCACCCAATGGGATTTTTGCCGTCAGGTTTTCCCCATTTGTAAACAAATTACCGTGTTATTTATTTTCTGTTGCATAATTAGCTTATTGGTGATTTGTTTGTGCTACCACACGTTTGCATGTTAAATTGATTAATTAATAACTTGACTAATTAATTAATTGATTTAATCACAAGGGGTCAATACGTTTATGGCCTATCAAGTGGTATCAGAGCAGACACACCCTGATTAGGTTTAATCTTTACTATGTTGATCCATTGACCCCTGTTGTCATGGCTGTAACTGGCTTGAAGAGATCTTTGTTTTCAAATACATCTTGTTTTTCTAATCACTATTTGTTTGAGTGTCTCAAAAAATACAAGTCTAAAAGTTATTTGAATTCTTTTATGATGACTAATGGAAAAGATCTCAGTTTGGCTAAGAAGAAACTAGACTGTCTCAGAATGAAAATGTGTAAAAGAGTTCGTCTGAGAAGAGTGAAAGTTAAAGGCTTAGCTCATAAAAGGCAGTTGAGAGAAAGTACCATTCCCACTGATTTGTCATCTAAGCACGAAGTGTTTTTTATGATGAAGTCAACATTCAAAGTGATGGACACGTATTTGTGGTACCTTGACAATGGTTGCTCAAGATACATAACTGGAGACTGATCTCTCTTCAAGGTTTTCGAGTCTAAGAAAGGTGGTAATGTCACTTTTGGTGATGGGAGCAAGTCACAGATTAAAGGGAAAGGAATCATATCTCTACCTAGATTGTCGAACATTGCAAATGTTCTTTATGTAGAAGGTCTAAGGGTAAACCTGTTGAGCATAAGTCAGATATGTGATCAAGACTTTATGGTACTATTCTCAAAGGGAAAGTGTCTTGTCATGGATGAGTCTGGAAAGAAGCTCATTAGTTGTGTTCGCACTTTAGACAACTGTCATGGATTGATTCCTGATGTTGATATTCTGTGTAATAGCATTCGTTGCCTAATGAAGATCTATGACAACAACGAATGGGACATGCTAGTTACAAGCATCTTTCTATTGTATCTAAGCATGAATTAGTCTTGGGGATACCAAAGCTTAGTAGAATGAGCAATATAGTGTGTGGACCATGTCAGCTTGGAAAATAGACGAAAGCTAAGCATCCAGGTACTCAGACATCAGCTACATCTAGGCCATTGGAGCTTCTACATTTAGATCTTTTGGGTCCAACCAGAACCAAGTCTCTTGGTGGTAAGAGATATATCATGGTTGTGGTAGACGACTTCACTAGATACACTTGGGCCATTCTCCTACAATCCAAGTCTGATACTCCTGAGCACATTGAAGCTTTGTGCATAAGACTGCAGAATGAAAAGAGCCTAAAGATTGATCGAATTCGAAGTGACCATGGTAAATAATTTGAGAACTCATATATGAAGTCCTTTTGCACAAGATCAGGTATATCTCAAGAATTCTCTGCTCCTATTACGCCTCAGCAGAATGGTGTGGTAGAAAGGAAGAATAGGGTTATTCAAGAGATGGCCAGAGCCATGTTGCATAACAAAGATGTGGCTAGAAACTTGTGGGGAGAAGTCGTGAACACTGCATGTCATATGGTTAATAGGGTATACTTCAGACCCGGTACCAAAAAGACTCCCTATGAGTTATGGAAAGGAAGGAAGCCAAATGTAAAGTATTTCAAAATCTTTGGAAGTACTTGTTTCATTCTCAAGGATAGAGAGAATATGGGAAAGTTTGACTCTCGGAGCGATGAAGGTATATTTTTGGGTGACTCTTCTACAAGTAAGGCTTATCAGGTATACAACAAAAGAACTATGAAGGTAATGGAGACAGTAAATGTTGGCATTGATGAGTCTTCAAATTCCAGTTCTGAGAACGGCATTGAGGAACTCCCCAAAGAAATTCTTCCTCCTGAGCCTAAGGAAGTTCAAGACATTGTTGAACAAGAACTTGCATCTCCAAGTACTCCCGGTACTCCTAGTGTTGTGGAAGACTCTGCAGACATACTCACTTCACCAGATTCTAAATCTCATGAAGAGAAAGCACCTTCCTCTAGGATTAAATTAAATCATTCTTCAGAAGTTATTGTGGGAAACATGAATGAACTCACATTTAGGAAACGTACAATTGATAATGTGTTGCTAACTTTGTGTCTTATTCTTGTTATTTGTCACAGGTTGAACCCAAGAAAGTTGAGGAAGCACTATAAGATGAAAGTTGGGTCGAAGCAATGCATGATGAACTGCTTCAGTTTCAGAGGAATGATGTTTGGACTCTAGTACCTAGACCGGAGGGTAAGCACATCATCGGTACAAAGTGGATATTTCGCAATAAGACTGATGAAGATGGCAATGTGATTCGCAACAAGGCTCGGCTTGTAGCTCAAGGATACTCACAAATGGAAGGAATAGACTATGATGAAACATTTGCCCTAGTTGCTCGAATGGAGTCGATCAGAATTCTCCTTGCCCTAGCATGTCATCTGAAGTTCAAACTTTATCAGATGGATGTGAAGACTGCTTTCTTGAATGGGCTACTTAAAGAGGATGTCTATGTGGCTCAACCAAAAGGATTCATTGATCCACACTTTCCGGATCATGTGTTGTACCTCAAGAAGGCACTTTATGGGTTGAAGCAAGCCTTTAGAGCTTGGTATGATAGACTCACACAATATCTGGTGTCACATGAGTTTACAAGAGGAAAGGTTGATCAAACTCTCTTCATCAAAAAGGAAGATGGTGAGTTGATAGTTGCTCAAGTATATGTTGATGATATCGTCTTTGGGTCAACTAAGGATGAACTTGCTCATGGTTTCTCAAAACTCATGCAAGCCGAGTTTGAGATAAGCATGATTGGAGAGCTGACTCACTTCCTTGGATTGAAGATTCGCCAACAAGATTCAGGTATATTACTATCTCAATCTAAATATGCTAAGAATCTTGTGAAAAAGTTTGGTTTGGAATCTGCTAGTTCTATTAGAACCCCTATGAGCCCAAATGTTAAACTCACTGTAGACTTGTTAGGCAAGAGTGTTGATCCTTCTCTATGTAGAAGCATGATAGACAGTCTTCTTTACCTTACTGCTAATAGACTTGACATTAGTTACAGTGTTTGTGTGTGTGCTAGATATCGGGCTAACCCCAAAGAATCACATATGACTACTTTAAAAAGAATTATAAAGTATGTCAAAACCATTGCTGAGTTCGGTATGTGGTATAGCAAGGACACAAATGATGTCTTAGCTAGGAATTCTGATGCGGATTGGGCTGGGAATGCTGATGATAGAAAGAGTACTTCAGATGTTGTTTTTATATGGGTAACAATCTTGTCTCCTAGATGAGCAAAAAGCAAAACTCCATCTCTTTATCCACTACAGAAGCTGAGTACATTGCGGCCGGTGGTTGTTGCACCCAACTCCTCTGGATGCAAAAACTCCTTCATGATTACGGGATTTGTCAAGAGCATCTCACTATTTACTGTGACAATACCAGTGCCATCAATATCTCTAAGAACCAGGTTCAACATTCTCAAACCAAACACATAGAGATTCGACATCACTTCATTAGGGAGCTTGTCGAAGATGGTATTCTCACTCTTGAGTTTATTCACACTGATGATCAGAAGGCTGACTTGTTCACTAAACCTCTTGACAGCAAACGTTTGGAATTCCTTCGTCAAAACATTGGTGTTATTTCCATGGATTGATCTCTTTCTCTCCTCCTTCTTCCTCATGCATTTGCATCTAGTTTTATACTTTGCTTTGTTTAACATGTTTTTGCTTGTTTGTTTTTTCAGTTTTGTTTATTTTGTTTTTCATATGAAAATAAAAAAAATAAAAAATCAGAAAAATACAAAAACAGTGTGTGTTTTGTGTACTTTGGTACTTGTGTACCTTGGATGACCATTGAAAGAAAGTTTTCTAAACTTTGTATCATTTGTAGCTTTGATGAGCATCTCTATGCACAACTAAGCAAGTGAGCTTTGTGGCTCTTGTTTGTGATGAGTAAGATTAAGTTATCTCTTGAACTTAACACTCATATCACTCTTTTTGACGGGTAGGACTAGAAAATTCTAAGAGAAAGGCATAAATAACCATCTCACCACTGTTGCCCGCCAATCATAATAAGACACCTGTATGCTTCGGCATAGCAAAAGTGTAGTGTCAAAGACATCCGTATGCTTCGGCATAACAAAAGTGCAATGTCAAATGCTTAACATCTTGGGTATTTCTTTTCTCTCTTTTATATGCCCATGCATGATATGCTAAATAAAAGAAAATATGCAAAGAAAATAAAAAGCAAAAAGATCAAAAATGTTTTAAAAATGATTGCAAGCGTGTATTCTAGGAGATGTGGGAGTTATAGGATGTACCTCGAAGGTGATAGTCCCCATTAAACAGTTATGATTATGTGTGAGTTAAAGTGATTTTCTCATATCTCAAATCGTTATAACATGTATACACATGCAATCTTGTAATGTTTTTCACACACAACACGCAATATTCTTTGCTACTCTTGATACATGTGTAGGTGCAATGTGATTTGGCCATCACAAGGTTTTACATGTGCTAATGTATGCTCACTAAACTGTCTTGACTTGTTTTTGAAATATAAAATTTGTTAGACTTGTTTAGTGTGTGTGTGTGTTTTTGAGGATCTATGTGCTTAAAATTTTTGTTGAGAGATGTTTTTGAGAGCTTAATATGTTGATTGGATTATTGGTTGAGTTGCATGTCTGATTGCATTTATATCTGTGTTTTTCTCTTCTCAAAAAACTGTTTTTAAAAGCTGGCTCAACACCTCCTTGATACCTAGCTATCTGTCGAGCTTCTCAAGCTTTCTCTTATCGCAATCCCGACACCTCCTCAACACCTGGTGGATCGATCGAGAAAGTTCCTGCCTCCTCGATAGTTTATCGACACCTGGTGGATCAATCGAGCTTCTATTCATAATCAGGTGATTCTTGTTCCTCGATCGATACCTCTCAACACCTGCATCTGTTGACGTTCATTTTCTTGACACCTTCCTCGACAGATGTCTCGACACCTCTCGACACTTTAGCTGTTGAGATTTACTGAGGACTCTATATAAGCTCCTCGTGAGATCCGGTTCTTACTTTTCTCAATCTCTCTCTTTTCTCTCCCAAACACTATTCTCTCACTCAAAACCTTCAATCCACGTGATTTTCGGCCTTTCTTTGCTTCAAATCACTTAGTATGCTCTCTTAGCTCTTCATTCTTCATGCATTTCATGATTTGAAACCTAGGTTTTGGGATTTTTGAAAAATTTTGGGGTTTTTCAAAATTAATGAGTGTTTATTGAAATTTTGGGATAGGTTTTAACTTACATGTGTTTAAAATCTCATGCATTGCATCACATTAGCATTATAACAGTATTTTCATGCATTTAGATGTGTGTAATATGCTTTTGTGCTGGTAGGATTGGATTGGACTGAGCCCATGATGTATTTTCTTTTGCATGTCACATGTTTATGCATTCCCCATGCATACGTACTCTCTTTTCAATATATTTAATATATTTGAATTGCTTGGGCCTTTTCTGATTGTCTTTCTCTCTTTCTCTCTCTCTCTCTCTCTCTCTCTGTTTACGTTAGTTGTGTCTATGACACCTAAACGTAAGTCTGCTCCGTCCCAGAACCCTCTGCATTCTAGGACATCTTCATCTTCTGATCCTACTCCTTCTAACATTCGGTTCTGTGATGAGGATACTCGTAAGGCTTTCTTGGAGTACTTCTCTTGACGAGGTGTTCATTCGGAACGCCAAGTCATTTTGGCGGACTTTGCCGACACTGACCTTCCATCTGTCATTCACAGTCGGGGATGAGAGTCACTATGTGACGTCCCGGTCAATTGTCCTATCGTGCTTATTTAGGAGTTTTACTCCAACATACATGGGATTGATCGTTCAGCACCTCTTTTCTTCACTCGCGTTCGAGGTACGCGTTTTGCTGTCACATCGCAGCTTGTTGCGGATGTGCTTCGGGTTCCTAGGATAGAGTTTCCTGACTATTCTAGTTGTGAGCGTCTGCGGACTGTGTCCAAAGATGAGCTCATGGCTGCTTTTTGTGAGCGCCCTGCTGACTGGGGTGAGCGTCAGTATACACCATGTAAGCCTTTTGCTAAAGGCCCTCGCTTCATGAACATGGTGATGACTTTTGTACTCCATCCACTCTCTCACTACAACTCCATCACAGAGCCTCGTGGTCGGTTTTTGTTATCTTTACTTGAGCATCTTACCATAGACTTTCCTTCTCATTTCATTCCCTCTATTATAGATGTTCATTTAGATTTGGCGTTCCGTGATAAGCTCATCTTTCCTTTCGCTATCATGAGGATCTTACGCCATTTTTCTGTCCCTTTTCCTGTGTCCGACCACTTCACACACATTTGTGCCATAGACGCTGCTACCGTAAAACGTATTGAGGTGCAGTTTAGGTAGCGACATCCAGATTCCACTCCTCCCTCCCGTCCGGCTCCATCTCATTCAACTCCATCCACATCCGCTCCCTCCACTTCCATGGGCGATGTATCACTTGGAGACATCATGGCGCAGCTGCAGCGCATGGATGCTCGCCTTGATACACTTTCTATTGAGTTGTATCAGGTGAACGTTCGTGTTGATCGTATTGCATGACGGCAGGCGATTATGGGTGGTTTTGCTCCTGAGGCTACTCCTTCACCACCTTCTCCAGTGGCTTTTGATTTTGATGTTAAGGATGATGATGATGATGGTGATGATGATGACGCTTCGGATGATGATGGAGATGCTAGCTCTACCGATGAGATGTCTACTTGACACTCTTACCCTTTGTCACTCGTGACAAAAAGGGGGAGTAGTTTTGGATATTGAGAGTAGTCATTCTTAGGGGGAGAGTTAGTGTAGGGCATTTTGTTAGGGGGAGAGTGTTGATATGAGGGATGTAGTGAGGATATGATGTATTTTTTTCTTTTCTATCTTATTAGATACATTGTTCTTGTACATTAGGTCTTGTGACCAGTTTTTACATACATTGTACTTATTTTCTCTATATGTGGATGTATGTTTCTTTCACCTACCTCTACATGTGTTGTTTCTTTTCTATCTTTATACACATGTTTTTTATTACTTGTATGCAATCTATTATTTTTGTTTCACACTAAAATGCCTTGATGAGTTTTGTTTAAAGTATTTCAGAAATACAGGTTGTCAAAGTCTACTTGCCATAAACTCTCTTTTTGCAAAGTTTTTCAAGAGTTTGTGTAAGGATAGATTTTATTGTATTCAACAAGTGAATATGAGTTGAGTGATTTATAACTTCTCTCATATGTTCATTGTTTGTTGTGGTTGTGTCACGGATTGCCAAAGGGGGAGATTGTTAGGACATATGGGTTTCACTTGTTAAGAACATATGTCATTCTTTTATGTAATTGGCTAATCCTTTGACAAAATGCACTCAACTTGTAATTGGGTAGTTCTAAGTGTTTTTAATACTTCAAGAAATAAGATTTTAAGATCAAGTGTTGAAGTTATCAAGTCTGTCCAAGAAACAAGCTGAAGAAGTGCACAATCATTAAATCTCAACACCTGCTTGACAGCTTCTCGACACCTTCTATCTGTCGAGGTTTATGAATTTTAGAATTTCTGATCTGATTTTCTTGGGATCCATGAATGTGTCTTTGGGCTTTCTTTTCTTCTAACCCTAGACATATAAAAGGATTGTTTTAAGGGTCGTCATAGTGTACACAAGTTGCACAAGCATTGAGAAAACTCTGTTCAAGCAAATTGTGACCGGAGACAAAGTTTTGCCCTAATTCATCTCTTCTGAAGAAGTTGATGTGTATGTGCACTTTTGGGTTTTATGATCAAGCATCTTCTTGATCTTCATCGTGGATGAACTGAAAAACTTTGCAGCCAACAACTCTTTCTAGTTGGTGATTGAAGTCGCGTACTGGGATTTGCGCATTGGTTAGTCACGTACTTGGGAGCCGTGCATCAAAAGGGGAAACTATCACTACAGAACAAGTCTAATTGGGTATTGGGGTAAGAGTTCAATTGTAGGTTGGTAAGGTACTTGGGATTCCTTTACTTGTATCCGCTTGTTATGATAATAGTGGAGTTTCGGGAGTGGTGACCTAAAAATCACCCGGTGGGGTTTTTGCCATCAGGTTTTCCCCATTCGTAAACAAATCACTGTGTTATTTAGTTTTCGCTGCATAATTAGCTTATTGGTGATTTGTTTGTGCTATCAAATGTTTGCATGTTAAATTGATTAATTAATAACTTGGCTAATTAATTAATTGATTTAATCACAAGTGGTTAATACGTTTGTGGCCTATCATGATACATGTGTAGGTACAATATGATTTGGCCATTACAAGGAATACATGTGTCTATGTATGCTCACTAAACTGTCTTAACTTGTTTTTGAAATATAAAATTGGTTAGACTTGTTTAGTGTGTGTGTGTGTTTTGGGATATATGTGCTTACAATTTTCTTGATTAAGAGATGTTTTTGAGAGATTAAAGTGATGTTTGGATCCTTGGTTGAGTTGCATATTTGATTGCATTCATGTCTGTGTTTTCTCTTCTTGAAAAATTGTTTCTAAAGCAATCTCAACAGCTCCTCGACACCTCTCAACACCTGGCTTATCTATTGAGCTCTTCAGCTTCTTTTTATCGCAATCTCAACAGCTTCTCAATAGCTCCTCGATCCATCGAGCTTGTTCTTACTGTGGACACGTTTGGACAGCCGCTCGATAGCTGTATCTTTTCACGCCTTTAAAGCTCGACACCTCTCAATCTGTCGAGAAGTATGAGATTCCTATCACTACAACAAAAGTGGGCTATGGTGATGAAACTTTTCGTCACCACATGTCCTTATTTCATCACCAAAGACATATGGTGATGAAACCTCATTCGTCACTTACGCCTCGTCACATATGTCCTAGTGATGAAAATTTTTCGTCACCAATAAAAAATAATAGGTGACGAAACTTTTTCATCACCTAATATTTTGTGTCACCAAACCTTACTTTTAGTGACGAAATAAATTCGTCACCAATGATTTTTCATTTGTAATTTTTTTTATTTGACCATATAAGGTGACGAAATATTTCGTCACCAGTTGTTACTTTCCATTACGTTAACCTGTTCATTTCCAACCACTTCCATAAACAAATCATCCATACAATTCTAACCACATTCATAAACAAATCATCCATTCATTTCCAACCACATCCATAAAAAAATCATCCATACAATCTACAAAGGAAATAAAGAACCATTATACTTTTAAAACCATTGAATTGAGTTGTTCACAAAGTAATTACAACCATTTATAGATAAATGATGTCTTCTCATACTTTACAAAAAGCTATTTGAGTTCAAGTTGTACCACAAAAACTGTCTCTTTGCCACTAATCTCATATCTACACAAGTATAAAGAAAAATACATCAATACCGTATCTGCTGGAAGAAACAACTACTTGTACAACTAATCAAATAGAGATAGAGACAAAGAAATATAGTTCCTCAACAGTCCAAAATAAAGAAAATCTAGAGAATATCCAAGAGGACCTAAACCATTTGCAACCAAAAAATGTTTGTAGGACCTCAAAATTCCACAAATATCCAAGACAATGAGAGGTTAATAAACATTGCTTATTAGGCAGGAAAATAAAATGCTAACTAAGGTGTGTTCTAGTTAGTAGATGAGCTCCCCCCACTACCACAAATGTCGTTGAAACCCTTTCTCCTCAAAAATTGTATGATGCTAGCTATTTGAGTATTTTGCAAGTCTATCTTCTCCTACTGCCTTAACTTTGCATCCTGGAGCTCATCTATCTTCTTCTCCTGCCTTGAGTTTACATCCTTGAGCTCATCTATTTGACTCTTGAGTTGTTGAATATAATGAGTTGAGGAATATGAGGCAGAAGTCCTAAGAGATGAGGAAAGCCTCATGCCAAGTCCCTTTACGTAGCCAGATCTCGGCTTAAGAACTATCATAGGTATCTTCTCTTTGGTCAAAGGCTCTGCATTAGAAGTGCTACAATGCTCATCTTGTACACTTAACATCTCTTGCTGTTATTTCAAATAATAGAAACCATCAATTAGAATAGAAATACATATGTTCTAGTTTTGCAAACATATATAGAATATAAATACATATATTTTAGTTTTACAAACTCAAGGCATATATTGATATACGTACATATGTATTTTCACAATCAGGGTGTACCCACTGATTTTTCTGTGAATCGAAGTGGGTATCATTGTAGACTTTTGCCAACTTTGGAATATGACCTCCATTTTTCTATCTCTGATTAATTTGCTTTCCAATGTTAGAAGGCAAGTTAATTAATTACAACAAGTAATATACTAAGCTCTTGAAAAATTCAAATAACACACACCTCCTCATCTACCCTAACTGCAAGCGACTTTGATCCACATTTATGAATGTGTTTGCTAACCGTTCTATTTCTGATTGTAGCATTTCTTTTTAAGACTTCCTATAAAGAATAAAGACCAAGAAAATATTAGAATTTTGACTTAAGTTATATATATAGTTTACAATATACATCTACTTTACCTTCCAAATTATTAATCCAACAAATTTGATAGATCAAATAATCTAGTAGACATGAAACCATAATAAGATGTACTAAAACATTATTCCAATGCATATATAGGTAGGTATTATCTAGGTGAAAGGTGAGAACATACTTTACTTGTAATTAAAATTGTGAAAATATTAATTACCAGCCAATCTTTGTCACTCCACTTTCCATCAATTAGTTCAATCCAATTTTCTCGTGTTACATTGGGTGGTAGGTCATTTTTTGCATACGTCTTTCCGTCCTTCTCTACAAGTTTTTTATATTTGGCGAACAACTTGTTGGAGTGGCTGCTCAATAATCTACCACACTTTGTATTTAGAGTTTTGTTTACAAGTGTAGAGTCTCCTTGTAGATCAAATTGATCCTGCAAAGTGAGGTATGTTAATGAAAATATTATTACATGAATTCAATATGCTTTGTGACAACATCTACAATACACTATAAAATAAAAGCATAAAGTATAAAGCAATGTAATGAAAACAAAAAAACCAAGCTCATGGACAACTACCTCCACATTTTGAATGATCGCCTCTTTTTGACCACTATCAACATTCTTCCAACGATAAACATTCATAGTGGACAAGTTTGTATGCACTTGTACACCAATTTGGCTAGCAAGCTATTACAGAGCACAAGCACGATATTACAATATATCGCAAGAACTAAATCACATATATAGTACCTCATTATTTAAAGATCTAGATGACTCATCATCACCGTCATCCTCACCAATAGATGGTACATAGTCATTATCATCTACTTGAACACTTACTCTCTTTCTTTCCACACGTGCACATTTAGGATGAGAAGTTGACAGTTGCTTCAATCCCAAAGCATTTATTCTCTCTTGGTTTTGCTTGATTCTATGTGCTCTTTCCATCTCATATTTTGTTATTTTATTATGAGTGCCTTTGTCCTTTTTGGCCATTTTTTGCAACTATAGATTGACATAGAAAATAAAATACAATGTCTATTCATTACAAGTTTATTCATATCGCTTGCACCAATTCAACAACCCACCAAAATATCAAGCATCATTAATTTCATTAAACAAGTTTACAAATATTCAATATAGAGTACTTACTATATACTAAAGTCAGTTGCACAAGCTTTCATCTTAATCCACTTGCCCTTCTCTTTTTGATTTAGTGCACTAGTACACTACAAATAATTTTAAGAAAAATGAATCATAGATTGTAATAAGATGTGCATGCACATATCAAGTAATAAGGCTACATGCGTGTGTGTATATATATATATATATATCTTAGGTGATTAACCATAAATTAAATTAATTGAAGAATTTAAATATAGGTTATGTGGACTGTGTGTAACTACTCAATTATGAGCATGACTACCACTACCCCTACACGTGGTCAAGCCCCCGATCATCACACCCGTTTGAATTGCAAGTAGTCATTATTTCATTTTGTGTTAAAGACTTAAAGTTACTACAATGGAAGCTAGTCCCGAAAGTGTAGGGCCTGTGGGACTCTATGACTCTATAATCTATTTGCCTTTCTTTTTGAGAATGAACCCAGTTGCACTTGCTTTACTTGTAGGTTGGTATAATGTACTGAGATTCTTTTACTTGTAACCGCTTGTTTTGATAATAGTGGATACTCGGGAGTGGTGACTTTAAAATCACCCAGTGGGGTTTTTGCCGTATAAGTTTTTCCCATTCGTAAACAAATCACCGTGTTAATTTATTTTTCGTTGCATACTTAGTTTAATTGGTGATTTGTTTGTGCTACCATGCGTTTTACATGTTAATTTGATTAATTAATAAATTTGGCTAATTAATCAATTAATTCATCACAAGGGATCAATACGTTTTTGGCCTATCAGAGAGGATGGAAAAGATTTTAATTTCTCTCCTTTTTGTTTAGTTGGGAGTGGAAAAGTGAAAGGATGGAAAAAATGAGTTTGTATAAATTTACTTACATACCCTTGTTAAAAAATGATGCCCAATTAAAACAAAAAAGTGACAAACAAGCAAAAAAAAAAAAAAAAAAAAAAAAAAAAAAAATTCAATCACCCAAATTTATTAAAAAATAAAAATCATTTCAAGAAAAAAAAAATCATATCTAGTTAAAAAAAAAAAAAAAAAACACAAAAACAAAATAAATCACTGTCACCCCACACCCTACGAAATCAAAAGAAAAAAAGTGTCCCAAGAAAAAGAGCCAATGTTTGCCCAAAACAAGAAAAAAACAAAAGAAAAAAAAGTCAACATTGCGCACGCCCCAAGAAATCAAAAGAAAAAAAAAGGAAAATGCAAAGTTCCCAGAAAAGCAAAAGAAAAAAGAAAAAAAAAAAACGTTTGCCCAAAAAAAAAAGGCCAACATTGCCCAGGAAAGCAACTAGGGGCATTTTTGTCCATCTAACAAATCACACTCTCTCTCTCAATTTTCTCTCCATTTTGGCGAGAAAATCTTTTGGTAGATCTGGGGAGAAAACACCTGGGCCCAATCACATTTTTTGTCCTCTCCACCTTCCAACCGAATACCCTTCAAAAAGTTCTCCCTTCTCATTTTCTCTCATTTTTTTTTTTCCCATCCTCCCTAAAATCCACTCTACCAAACACACCCATAATGTCGGATTCTGATGATTGTTCTTTATATCAGATCAAGATACCAATTGGTTTTAGTGTAGACGGGAATTAAATTCCAGATTTCTTATTCGATGATAAGAGATTTTACCAGTTGAGCTAACTAGAATATATTGAAACCTAATCTAGGTGCATATGTGTGTGAAACTCATTTCTGGAGACTTGAACCTTCCTTACCTCCCACACTTGAGCATCACGCCAAATGTGTGTGGTAGTAATACACAGGGGCGGCCCAATAAATTTGGAGACCTAAGGTGATATATTTAAATGTGGCATTTTTGTTATCACTTGAATAATATTTAACAAGTATTTAATGTCATAAGTTTTTTATAACAAAAATCTATTCCTTTTATTTTGTAATATGCTTTTTTTTTGGGAAAAATGATAAAACTATAACAAATTTTACTAAAAAAAACTTTCAAACGATGTAGAAGTGAATGTGATTAGTGACACTTCAAGAAGATAATAAACAAGTATTTGAATGAATAATGTTAGAGATATTATAAATTTTACAACATGAGACTTACAAAGATGTATCACTATTCACAAAAAATAATTCAAAAATGCATTTAATAGGTTATTGACGTCTACATATCTATTAATTGTCACATCAATTTGTAAAGTTTTCAAGTAAAATTAATAATGTGGGGCCTGTTATCTAAAAAGATATAGGAGTCATCAGAAATGGGCTTGGAGTCCAATGGCCCAGTCCGAGGACAGTCACATGTCCGAGGATGAAATCCACCTCGGATATTCCAGTCGAGGTGGATGTAACTATCATTTTTGTCCAGGGTAATCCGCAAGGTTGTGTTAGAACTGGAGAATGAATATAGGCCTAAGGAGGTGTCGGTAAAGATAACAAATATCTTCCAAGGCCACTACCTCCGCATTAAATGCGTTCCAACTAACTCTCTAGTCGCATTAATGTGGAGGTGATGCCTGAACAGTAACCAAGCAGCTTTATGGCCACTGAGCAAAGGTTCCGGTAAGTGCTGGATGGGACAGAAAGGAATTCCCAGGATAGGAACTACACGTGTACAGTAGAAATGGAGTAAAGAGTAAGGAACGTAGTATATAACATGGAAGCATATGACATTAAGGGGGACTTTTGGGAAAAAAGAGAGCAGAAAGATAGAACTCATAAAGAAGCTTACAGAAACCTAGCCGAGGAGAGTCCTGATCATAAAAACAACTCGAAGTGTCTTTTATTTCAATATAACTATAACCTTTCCTTTCAAGTAGACATAGTTCTTGTACCCACGCTCTAAAAATTTATTGTTTGGGCTTGTTGGGCTGAAAACCCATTCATATTCTGGGTCTAATCCATTTTGAGTCCTTACAATTGGCGCCGTCTGTGGGAAGAACTTGATCTATTCAGAAGGAAAGACAAGAGTAGTGTTCGCAATGGAAGGGGAAGCACCGCAGCAACCATTAGTGGGCCCGCAGCAGGTGGATGCTAATCAGCACCAGGTAGAGTCTAGGGGCTCTCAGCACGGTAATCCGTTGATAGTCCACGGACATAGGGGGGATCGTGAGGGAAGTGCACGAACAACCCACACAGATAGAAGTCACTCTTGGGGGAAAGGCCATGCTTCCCACGCAAAGAACGAAGAGCAGCGTGAGATTAACAAGTTGAAGAGGGAATTGCGACATGAGAGACGAAGGCGTAGAGCTCACAACTCTGGGCACTCCTCTGAGGAGTCAGATGACACCAGTTATAGAAAGAGGTCGAGAACTCCACCTAGTGAGTCTTTTTCGCATGAAGAAGAGTATCACCATGAGCGAAGGTATAAGAGTCCGCCTCGCCAGGGTCGGGGAAATGACGCCTTGAACAAAGCACTGAGTCAGGTCTCTAAGTCGCCCTTTACGCGACGTATTGAAGACGCTAATCTTCCTCGGCGGTTCAATCAGTCCGTGTTCACTATTTATAATGGCCGAACAGACCCCGTAGAACATGTTAGCCACTACAGTCAGAGAATGACCATTCATGCTAGAGACGAGGCCTTAATGTGCAAAGTTTTCCCATCTAGCCTGGGCTCGGTGGCGATGAGATGGTTCAACGGCCTAAAAGCTAATACTATTGACTCTTTTGAGAAACTCACCCAGGCTTTTGGTGCCCGCTTTATCACATGTAGGAGGGTTGTTCAACCCTTGGGATCGTTGCTATCCATGTCTATGCGGGAGGAGGAAACCCTAAAAGCCTACTCGGACAGATATTGGGAAATGTTCAATGAAGTAGACGGAGCTCAGGACAATGTGGCCATTAATACCTTTAAGGAAGGCCTTCCAGCCGAGCTTGGCCTGAGGAAATCTCTGACTGGTAAGCCTGTTACCAGCGTGCGTCAGCTTATGGATCGGACAGAGAAGTACAGAAGAGTAGAGGAGGATCAAATACAAGGTAGAGGAAAGTCTAAGGCAGTCCCTCAAGAGAGGAGGGATTTCAGGCCGGACCTAGTACAATAACAACCGACCTCGGAGGGACTTTGGGGGGCAATCGGGATCTGCCAACTCCCAGGCGGTTAGTGTCGTGTTTCGAGAACCAGTGCAGCGAGTTCTGGAGAAGATAAAGGACGAGCCATTCTTTAGATGGCCCAATAGGATGGTAGGGGATCCTGCGAGGCGTAATCGAAACCTTTACTGCCAGTACCATCAAGATCATGGTCATATTACTGAAGACTATAAAAACTTGTGGGACCACTTGGAACAACTGGTCTAGGAAGGAAAGTTGACCTAGCTTCTACATCATTCCAGCGGCCGAGGAGGCCAGGCAGGCTCAGCATTTCGGGGGAATGCTTCTTCAGGACCCCCTTTAGGAACGATAAACGTTATATTTGCTGCCCCGGGGAGAACTGGGTCTTGCCCTTCAAGGGTGATGTCTGTGTCTCAGTGCTTGGATGAGGGCTCCAGTTCAAGGCCAAAGAGAGCCAGACTGGGCACCTCACTGGTGTTAGGCTTTTCAGAGGAGGATAAAAGAGAAACCATACAACCGCATGAGGATGCTTTGGTGGTTACGATTAGGATTGGAGGGTATGACGTGAGAAGGGTGATGGTTGACGAGGGGAGTGCAGCCGAGGTAATGTATCCTGATTTATTCAGGGGGCTGAATTTGAAACCAGAGGATTTGACAACCTATAGTTCCCCGCTGGTGGGTTTTGAAGGTAGATCGGTCGTTCCGGTGGGGATGATTAGATTACCTGTGCAGACTGGTTCAGATGTGGTGGAGGTGGATTTTATTGTGGTGGATGCTTTTTCTCTGTACACGGCTATTTTGGGTAGACCCTGGTTGTATGCCATGGACGCTGTTTCTTCCACTCTTTATCAGAAGGTAAAATATCCCTCAGGGGGCAAGGTCTCAGAGATTTTGGGAAATCAGGCCATGGCTAGGCAGTGCTTGATAATGGCCATTCAACATCGGCCAGAGACAGGTACTTCGACCGCAGCCGAGGAGGATTTATAGCAGTCAAAGAATCAGGAAGCCCAAGTTAGCACTTCCGACGAAGAAATGAAGTGCGAGAATTTGGAGAGGGTGAGTGTTGGCGATGATCCAGAAAAGTACTTTCAGGTTGGGGCACAGTTACCTTTGTCGGAGAAGGAACAGTTGGTTGAGGTTCTCAGGAAGAACGTTGACATGTTTGCATGGAGTGCTTATGAAGCCCCAGGGGTGGATCCGGAGTTCATTTGTCATCATTTGAACGTCAACCCCTCTATTATTCCAAAGAAACAGCCACCTCGGCGTTCGTCCAGGGTACATGCCGAGGCTATCAAAGACGAGGTGAATAAGCTCAAATAGGCAGGGGCTATCAAGGAGGTGTTTTATCCTCAGTGGTTAGCCAATACGGTCGTAGTGAAGAAGAAAAATGGCAAATGGCGTGTGTGTGTTGACTATACGGATCTTAACAGAGCGTGCCCAAAGGACCCTTTTCCCATGCCCCGTATAGATCAGTTGGTGGATGCGACCGTGGGCCATCCTCCGATGAGTTTCCTGGACGCCTTTCAGGGCTATCATCAGATCCCACTAGCTTTGGATGACCAGGAAAAGACCGCTTTTCTCACTCCCACTGGAAATTATCACTATAAGGTAATGCCCTTTGGCTTAAAGAACGCGGGGTCTACTTACCAGAGAATGATGATGAAGATGTTTGAGCCACAATTGGGCAGAAGCATTGAGGTTTATATTGATGATATGGTCGTGAAGAGCAAGGTAGTGGCCGAGCATGTGACAGACCTTACCAATACTTTTGAGATTTTAAGGAGGCATAAATTGCACCTGAACGCGTGCAAGTGCTCATTTGGGGTAAGTTCAGGGAAGTTCTTGGGTTACATGGTGACTCATCGGGGAATTGAGGTGAACCCTGATCAAATTAGGGCCATAACTAGCTTGCAAGCACCTCGGAATCCCAAGGAGGTCCAGAGGTTTACTGGGATGACCGCCGCATTGAACAGATTCATATCCAGGTTGGCGGATAGGTGCAGGCCTTTTTTCCTGCTGCTCCACAAGTGGAAGGGATTCGAATGGACTGAGGAGTGCGCCTTAGCATTTCAGCAGCTGAATGAGTATTTGTCTCGGCCACCCATCATGTCTAGCCCTGAGGTAGATGAGGTTCTTTTTTCCTACCTGGCGATCACCACTTATGCGATCAATTTTGTTCTGATACGAGTGGACAATGGAGTACAGCGGCCAGTCTACTACGTGAGTAAGTCGCTTCACGAGGCCGAAGTACGTTACCTGCCTTTGGAAAAGGCTATTTTGGTAGTGGTTCACGCTACAAGGAAACTTCCCCATTATTTTCAGGCACATACTGTGGTCGTCCTAACTCAGTATCCGATTAAAGCAGCACTTCAGAGTGCAGACTATACTGGCAGGGTTGCCAAGTGGGGCACAATTCTGGGGGCTTTTGATGTTAAATATATGCCCGGTACCTCCGTGAAGGGTCAAGTGCTCGCCGATCTGGTGGCCGAATTTGCTGAAGGCTCTGAAGAAATAGAGGCAAGCCCAAGTGGCATGGATGAAAAATCAGTTGGCCTTATCTCCGCGCAACCTATTTCATCCTGGAAGGTGTATGTGGATAGGGCGGCAAATCAGCGGGGGTCAGGAGTAGGAATTGTATTGATATCCCCTAAGAAGGTCATCATCAAGAAGTCTCTAAGGCTGGGATTCTCGGCTACTAATAACGAGGCGGAGTATGAAGCTTTGTTAATGGGGATGATAATGGTCAACAAGCTTGGTGGAAAGACAGTGGAAGTCTTCTTGGATTCGGGGCTGGTCGTGGGCCAGGTCAGAGGGGAACTGGAAGCTCGAGACATAAGAATGCAGGAATACTTGAGCCAGGTTAGGCGTATGCAAGTTAATTTTGAATTTTTTGAGATAACCCATGTCCCTAGGAGCGAAAATGCCCACGCGGACTCTTTGGCCACCCTTGCCATATCCTCGGCTCAAAACCTACCTTGGATGATAATGGTTGAAGATTTGAGCACACCTACCCCAGTAACGACGGACATGCTTCAGGTCAGCCAAATCAGCTCGGCACGTAGCTGGATGGATCCTATAATATTATTCCTTGAGAAGGATATACTGCCTGAGGACAAATCAGAGGCAGAGAAGATACGGAGAAAGGCCCCTTGTTTTTGGCTTTCCGAGGATAAGAAGTTATACAAACACTCTTACTATGGGCCGTATTTGCTTTGTGTACGCCCTGAAGCATCAGAGGATCTTTTAGAAGAGCTACATGAAGGAATTTGTGGTAGTCATACTGGAGGAAGGTCTTTGTCTCACCGGGCGATTACACAGGGGTACTGGTGGCCAGGCATGTAAAAGGAAGCCCAGGAATACGTGAGGAAATGTGACCAATGCCAAAGGTTTACGACGAACATTCATTAGCCAGGTGGAGTCCTCAATCCTCTTTCTAGTCCTTGGCCTTTCGCTCAGTGGGGCTTGGACATCGTTGGCCCTTTCCCTAGGGCAGTAGGAAACAAGAAATACCTGCTAGTCGGCACAGATTATTTCACGAAATGGGTTGAAGCTGAGCCTCTGGCTAATATCAAGGATGTGGATGTCAAGAGGTTTATCTTGAGGAATATTATTACTCGATTCGGAGTTCCTCAAGCTCTTATCTCGGATAACGGTCTACAATTTGACAGCAAAGCTTTTAGAAAGTACTGTTCTGACCTGGGGATAAAGAACAGATATTCCACTCCAGCCTATCCCCAGGGAAATGGACAGGCCGAGGCTATCAACAAGGTCATAGTGGGTGGACTTAAGAAAAGGCTGGATGATGCAAAGGGCAGATGGGTTGAGGAACTTCCACATGTCTTCTGGGCGTATAGAACAACGCCCCGACGATCAACAGGGGAGACCCCGTTTTCAATGACGTACGGAGCTGAGGCCGTGATCCCTGTTGAAATGGGCTTTCCAACGCTGAGAACTAGTACTTTCACCTCGGATGGGAATGATGAGCTGTTGAGGAAAAGTCTAGATTTGATAGACGAGCGGCGAGAGAATGGCCTTGGGCAACGGCTCAGTAAAGGGAACACCCTCAGGAATTGGAACGCCTTCAGGAACAATGAATCCCTCAAAGGCTACACTGATACGGCGGAGCCGAGGATCTCTTGCCTTTATTACACACTTGGGAGCTTGAAAGGCTGTGGAGATTGGTTTGTACTTGAGGATTATATGTGCTGCTCTCAATTGGCCATCAGATGGATTCACATACACCTCGGATCGCAGGATTCTGTCTAAGCTCTCCCTGTTAATCAATCTGATATGAGGCTTAGTAGCGCGCTTGTCTGCAAAGTCATTAAAACATGGAAGGAAAACTTTATTAGAGATAAAAGTAACTTGAATTAAAAGTATAATCTAATTTATAAGGGTGTATGTCCTAGAAACCCCACCTGGTCGTCCCTCCTCAGTCGGACAGGGTAAACCATCGTGCCATTCCCCGGAGAAAATAATGAAATCATCTTTCAAACCCTTGTTTGATGTAGGGAGGCACTGGATCAATCTTATTTCAGGGAACCTGGACTTAAGGTAATATCCCTAACCCTTCAAATGATTGAGGTTATACACCCAGTTCACATCGTGATGGGTTAGACCTAGATTATACTTGGCGTTTAGAACCTCTATACTCCCAAGCACCCTGAACATATTCGAGGCGCACTGTGTAGGAGATAATCTAAAGAATCTGAGGTAACTTCTAGTTAAACTATCCATCGGGATAGTCATCCCTCCCTCTATAAAAGCGATTATAGGGATGACCACTTCCCCTGTTCTTCTATCGTGTAACCACGTTTTTGTGGAGGCATATCTCATACCCACTGTTGGGGGAATCCTATACTTGGCTCTAAATGCTTCTATTTGTTCCTCAGAATAAAAAATATACTTGAATCTACCCATTTCCTAACAGTTGTGAAGAAAAACTGACGAAGAGGATGGAAAGCTAAGGAGGGTTAAGGGAACTTACAGGTTTGGAAAATGAGCTCCTCGGACAGGCTCCTAGTATTTATGAGAGTGTGGAGTGGTGAGAGAGAGACAGGTTCAATGAACACGCGCTGAGACGGTGTGATTTGTGTAACTGAAGAGAGTTTTGATTTGAAAGACCCTTTATAAGGGCACAGAAATTGGGAGCGGGAAAAATCCCGCCCATAAATGCGGAGGATCCTCCACCGTTAGATTTGCATCATGTCGTTACACGTGGGGGATAGGGAAGCCGTCATCATTTAATAATGGCGTGTTCCCGACGCCGAAACGTCAGGAGCGTGCCTTGGGCAGATAGAAAGACGTTCTGAATGCAAGGAAAGTCTACGAAATAGATGGGAGCAAGGTGTCAAAATCTCCCTTTTTCCGAGATGACAAAAAGCGAGATTTTGAGGGGCTATTGTGGGGCCTGTTATCTAAAAAGATACAGGAGTCATCAGAAATGGGCTTGGAGTCCAATGGCCCAGTCCGAGGACAGTCACATGTCCGAGAATGAAATCCACCTCGGATATTCCAGTCCGAGGTGGATGTAACTATCATTTTTGTCCAGGGTAATCCGCAAGGTTGTGTTAGAACTGGAGAATGAATATAGGCCTAAGGAGGTGTCGGTAAAGATAACAAATATCTTCCAAGGCCACTACCTCCGCATTAAATGCGTTCCAACTAACTCTCTAGCCGCATTAATGTGGAGGTGATGCCTGAACAGTAACCAAGCAGCTTTATGGCCACTGAGCAAAGGTTCCGGTAAGTGCTGGATGGGACAGAAAGGAATTCCCAGGATAGGAACTACACGTGTACGGTGGAAATGGAGTAAAGAGTAAGGAACGTAGTATATAACATGGAAGCAGATGACATTAAGGGGGACTTTTGGGAAAAAAGAGAGCAGAAAGATAGAACTCATAAAGAAACTTACTGAAACCTAGCCGAGGAGAGTCCTGATCATAAAAACAACTCGAAGTGTCTTTTATTTCGATATAACTATAACATTTCCTTTCAAGTAGACATAGTTCTTGTACCCACGCTCTAAAAATTTATTATTTGAACTTGTTGGGCTGAAAACCCATTCATATTCTGGGTCCAATCCATTTTGAGTCCCTACAAATAATATTTCTATTATTTTCCTATCTGAATTATTTCTTACGATTAGTGACACATATATTTGTAAGGGAAAATGTTAGAGATACAAATTCTTTTACAAATTTTTTTACAAACTAATGATGTGGTGAATGATTATAGATAAATAAAAAAGTGATGTTATCGGTGGGTCTAGATGAGAACTACTAAGAAGTTGGTCATAATAACATTTGGAAAAATGTTGTAAAATAGTTTGTAACTGTAACATTACTCTATTTGTAAGACCCATGTATTTAAAGTTGTATTATCTTTGATATTACTCAATCCTTTGAGACTTCTTAAAGGTAGAGGAAAATTATAAAACTAATTTTTTTCGTATATCTCCATTTTTTTTTTAAATATATCAATTTTTGCCTCAAAATTTTGGACCTTCCTCTAGTAGGGGCTTAGGCGGTGGCCTAAGTGGCCTAGGCCTAGGGCCGGCCCTGGTAATACATTGATTTGGACACTCGAATAAAGTACACTAATAAATGCTTATTATATGAAAAAAAAAAGATGTTACGTCTATAACAATTTTACAATATTTTTACAACAAATCACAGGTGGTTAGTTGTTATTGGTTCAAATTTGAAACTAACACTAAGATTACTTTTTTACCCCAACAGTAATAACCTGCCACTTAGGATTTGTTGTGAAAATGTTGTAAAAATATTGTAGACATATCATTTCTCAAAAAAAAAAAAAAAGATCAAAATTAGTTTCCTTAATTTGCGGTTTCTTTAGATATTTTTTCCTTTTCAACATTAAAAAAAAAAAAATACAATATAGTAAATATTTTTTTTTAGAGAGTTTTCAATAATAAAAATTTACAAAAACCAGGGTTGTATCGTCAGTGGACAACATAAAATATCATGGGCCAAGGAAAAAAGTATAACTAGGTCGGTCGTTATGACCCAAGAAACACTCTTACACGCTTTCCTTTTGTCGGAAGAACCGGGGAAGCTTCTTCGAACATGAAGAAAGCAAAATTCCAGAAGAGCTCTTGGAAAGAAACAACCATCCAAATTTACTTAACTTGTAGCCCAAAAAAAAAAAAAAAAAGATCTTGATAGTTTGGCAATGACGTTTACTTTATGACGTGACGATAAGGATGCATCGTCAATGCCGGTCCTCTACAAACTTTTCATGTAAAGGATATGGTTTAAGAAATGTTTTTAGAAACTTGTTACAGGCCAGGAAAGAAAAAAAATAACTAATTTTTTTGATAGTTTTTCCACATTTCTCGTAAGAATGGTATTAAATTTTTTCTAAAATAGTCCATTATAAAATAACTTGAGGCAATTGTTAACCGATCTTGAATTTTCTTTTTCAAAATGGACTTCACTACAAAATGATCTTAGTTCTCCATTTGCTGTTAAACTCTTTATGGTCTGTAGCTAAAAAGGCAACGCAGGCGCCTATGAACCAGTGCTGGTACAACCCAGCACTTTTGTGATCTTTTGTCTGTTTTCCCTTTCTCCCTTTAATGGTATAAAAAATAAAAATAAAAATAAATAAATGACATAACACCATCCAATATCCTGGTATGAGCCATGCATAAACGTTCCACTCTTAAGAATGGCGTCTTTTCTTTGGTCTGCATGTCAATGCTAAAAAAGATTTGTGGCGATAGACTCTGAGATTTTAGGCTAGTGGGAGCCAAAATATGAAGAAGAAAAAAAAAACTTCAAATAGACATCTATGAAGTATTAAAAAATTATAAATACACAAAATCGTTGTTTCTATATAATGCAATCATTTATCAACAAAGACAAAAACAAAAACAAAAACAAAATAACGTTTTTTTAATACTAAGCTAGTTAGGATTTTTTTTTTTTTGGTTAAAGTTAGAGCATTTACAATGGTGATGCTAAAAATTTTAACTTTTAGTACCTCAAAAATCAACTTTATCTATTTTACTATCTCACTTTATAATACACCTAATATCAAATGTTCTATTTTTATTTATCAATTTATTTAAAATAATATAAACAACTCATTAAAATAATAAGGAAGAGAGAGAATTTGAGTTTTTTAATTGAAGAAAGAGATATAATCTTAATAAAATATTGTATATTATTTTTAACTACTTGCTACAGTCAACTAGTATTTAGATTAGCTTACTGTAGTTGCAAAAAAAATTTAATTTTAACTTCTCCAATAACACATGATTTTTTTGTCATTTCGTGGTAAAATAGTTTTTTTTGCTAAAATACAATTGTCATTGTGAATATTTTTATTGTTTTTGTTAAGTTTTTGAGTTAGATAGTTATTACTTGGCTTAGACTAGCTAGACTAATTGGGAAGAAGGGGGCCCAACTATAAAATGAAATATAGAATGACTAAAAAGAAAAAAAAAATTTAGACCCGCCGGGTCATGTTATACAAAAAATATTTTCATAAAATTTGCAAAGCAAATAATTTATTTATTTTAGTTTTGCATCCCTAGAATTTGCTAATTTTAGGTATCAATATGGGTAGCAAACAAACCAAGCTGAGTATTAAAAGTTTAAGTTTGTTCATTTAATTTAATTTCGAACTAATTTATTTTCTTGTTAAATAAGGTTGAGCTTATTCACGATTTACTTAGTTAATTTATTCTTTTCCGTATACAGTAAAACTATGACTAAATTCTTTACATTTTCACAAATCTATGAATTTTTATTATGAATGGATTATTTATATTACCCATAAGCTACAAAGAATAATTTGATATCATATGAACTTGTTTACAAACTTTCAATCAAATCTTAATATATATATATATATATATATAATATACATATTATTGAGTGTCAATTTTGAAAATTTAACCGTTAAATTGCATTTTCTTTATGTTTTTAATATGCATGTCAAATTTTGATTGAATTGGATGTTATTTACTATTCGATTAATAAACTTATTTTTTATGCATAATTTTAAACCACGAAAACTTGAAATTTAAACATTTAATTAATGATACAGAAATTGATCTTTGATCTTCTTGAAATTTTGCAAACATGAAAGATATAATAAGAACATGTAATCTAACGGATTTCCAAAATTCACACCCAATTGATAAAAAGATATAGAAAGAGTTTAAAGAGTTTCTCTCTAAATTAGTTTGGAGAGAAACTTTTTCACTTATAAATAACTTTTTCATTTACAAGCCTAATATCAATTGTCACTAGACCTTGGAAGCCTCAATTTAGAATTTTAATCAACATATTAAAGTTTGTGCTTATGTCGAATGCTCTTCAAACGAAATGCTGAGCAGTTGAATGTTCAAATTTGTAACAAACCAAACAGTTCAATTTTATGAAAAAAAAACTAGCCAAGATCAGCTAGCAAGCCTAGCATATATATTAATTAAACAAACGTATATGATTTACAAACCCTTCCATAATTCTCAACTATAAGCATTTACAGTATATGTCTGGAATAAATTAATATTGGTATTATTCACACGAAAAAAAATTTTCCGCAATGCGAGTAACATTGCACCTACATTCTACCATCAAGATTGCAGTAACTAGGTTCTACCTCCCAGACATTAGATTGACTAGAGCATCATTGTTATAAAAGGAGCCAACGTCCCAATCCTCAGTTGTGGATGAAAGTGTCATTAAGGCAACCACGATAGATCTCATACTTGGCCGTAGTTGCGGATTCTCTTGTGTACACGCTTTGGCAAGTTGGGCCACCTTCCATACTGAGTCAAGTGGGTAGTCATCTCCAAGCCGAGTATCAACTACTTTACGTAGGTCCTCTTTAGGATCGGGCTGACTAAGAACGTCTTCAAACAAAGCAGCAAGGCCCTTGGATTCATGAGCAGAACCATTAACCTTGACCAGAGCTTCCTTGGCTGAAATAAGTTCATAAAGGACAACCCCAAAGGCATATACATCTACTTTGGAAGAAACATCTCCGTACTGAGCATATCTGCACACAAGAGAGGTAAAATTCAATCCATTCTTTACAGACAAAAACATAGCTAAGGCTTTTCCTCCTCCATTAAGGAGCCCATGGGATCAATTATTAATGAGTAGCAAACTCATCTCTTTGAAACCTACTTCCAAGGAGAACATCCGCAGCAGTACCAAGGATAATATTTCAGAAAAGGTAAAATGCATACCCCAGCAGCTAAAACCCTATGTTCAAATTCTCACTAAAGAAGGGTCTCTCACATTTCTGATGGCAGCTGCCGGGTGCCATTAACCACTAGTGAAATTTCACAAACCAGCACGCCTAAATAGTAGATATGTATCTAAGGTTGGATGTTGATTATCAATCAAACACAATTTCCAAGCCCCTTGGTCAGTAATTTATAGATCGGAAGAATCTGGTAGAAACTTATAGATAGCCACTTGTGGAGCTTATATATGGTCCAATCTAGCAGCTTGCTTCCGCCAAAACATCCAAATCCATCTCTCATAGCTGAATTTGCTACTCCTTTAATACAAAGAAAGAAAACTTACTCAGGTGGCATGTATCCAAATGTTCCCACAAGACGTGTGGGGAGTGATGCACCTCCAACTTCGGTCAGTTTAGTTAATCCAAAATCTGCAACCTACAGTGCAAATATTTCAGTACAACAATGGGAATAAACTTTTGAAGAACTCATAGTAAAAATAAAGGTACTAATGCAACCTTTCCATGGAAGTTCTTGTCAATCAATATATTTGCTGATTTAATATCACGATGGATATAAACAGGAACAGTATGCTCATGGATATATTCAAGACCTCTGGCTGAATCAAGGGCAATTTGCACCCTAGTAGACCATGGCAATGGGTCCCTCCCTGGAAACAGATAAAATAATTATGACTATTGATCTGAATGTGACATCACTTAAAAAGATCCTCACCATGCACATATTATCTCACCTGATGATCCACGCAAATGTTGGCTTAAGTTGCCATTCTCGATAAATTCATAGACTAAGAAAAGAGAACCCTCAACACAATATCCGATCAACCGCACCTGCATTGATAGTTTGTAAATGATATGTAGTTTACGGAAGATTGAAAATAATCACACATCTTAAAGGTCTATCAATTAAAAAGAAAAGCTACTGTATAACTTGTATTCACACTGACATAAAAGTACACAGTTGAGTCATAAAAAATCCTCACTGCAGATTATTACTATTTATACCGATATTGTATAACCTTAATAAAAACAACAAATAATTAAACCAACCAAAATTTCCATCTATCATTTTGATTCTGGAGGGCAGATTATATTTTCTGGGAAATAACTTGAAGGAGATTATTAAGATGCATATAAACCTCTAATACCTTGGCATTAAGAATGTACTAGCATTGTATCTTTTGATGCCACAACTATAAGGTTATTCTACTTTTATTATTTTTTTGCTGTATTTTGGGGTGGATGACATTGATGATGTCATAAAAGGCACAGCTGACCCTGGATGGATATACAGAGTGAGCTTGCCTCTTTGTGTGTGTATAATAATGATGTAAAGAGGCCAGTTAATGTTGTATATATGGATATCTCAGCACAGATAATTAGACAGTTCCTGGTCACTGGGGAATTATGTTGAATTTATAATTAAGATTGGATAAATGTATTGAGGTGAGAATCATCTCTCCAGTATATAATTGAGAAATGAACATTTATATAAAGCTTTCTAGATTACGCGAGAAATTCCCCAAAGAATATGATTGATAAAACTTTAAGTTATATACGCTAAAGCCAAAAAGGGCATACAATTCAGCTTTTTAAACAATAATCATATTCTTTAGTGCTCTTGGGAAAGAAAGTATATTACCAGGTTCAAGTGATGAACACGTGTTAACACCTTTAATTCAGCAAGAAATTCTCTAGATGCTTGCATATCCATCTTCTTGATTGCAGCTTTCTGCACAGATATAGTGATGGGGAGGGACTGTTAAGAAAGTTAAAACTGATATATACATATATAAACAAGATGGTATGGTCAAAAGCTGGTGTGCTTACTTAGCCATCCATATAGTAGTAGTAAATGCAACATGCGGTGGAGAGCATACACAATGTTGGTGAATGCACATTTTATCTTTAACCTGAGCAAAGACTATAGATCAACTGAACTGTACATCCATTTTTCCCACTCACTCAGATGAATTTCTCATCCACTTCCACTTATCCAGATTGGGTCTCAAGACCCTCATACAACAAATATGACTACAAATTCTATATTACCATTGGTGTCCAGATTGACTTCAACACTTAGCATGTCCCTCTTATAATCAACCTCCTCAAAATTCCTAGTTTTGAGTAGCTTAAATCACCAACAAAGATATCATAGATAAACATATTCAGACAAGACAACAAAAGCTGTGTGAAATCAACTTGTTTATGTAGCTATGCATTTCGTGTAGTACTCCTCACCTTGAACCCTTATATATGCTATAATAAGTTTGTTTGTTTGTTTGTTTTTTTTTTTTCTTAATAGCTTAATTGATTTAAATAAAAATTTTCACCATCTCCAATATAAAAGAATTCCCTTGGTTTTCCTATATGACATCTATCCGTAGAAATATTCTCATCAAATTTGTCAAAAGGTTGCAAATCCACCATAGCATATCATTTAATATCAAACTTCAAGACTAACACTCTTGACTAAAAAAATTAGTCAACTTGAGGAGCCAACTCAATTAATATGCAATGCACTGATGATGGATAAAAATACAGCCCATATGGCTACAAACCTCGCCTCTCAGCTCTGCATAATAGACAGCCCCAAAACCACCTTGACCAATCTTATTAGCCAGGCTGAAGTCATCAGTAGCTTTGGCAAGTTCTTCATAAGAGAACTCTACTGATTTGTCCACAGTTATGCCTGTAAGACCTGAAGCTGGACCACCAGCAGCACCAGTTGATTCAGCATCTTTATCCAAGGCACTTCCAGGGCCTAAATAAAAAATAGAGGGAACACCATTAGGTCTAACCTCCCATTTTAAAATAAACAAAAGATTATAGAAAGATGGTAAAGATGCATATAATTTATTGGTTCTATCAGTTGCAATGATTCTATATAAACAGTTCAAAGTATTCAGTGGAGCTGCTTAAATGGGATTTTCTTTGCAGAAAAGAAGGATAAATCAGGGTACTGACACCAGTGAGAGATTCAAAATGCAGACTCTCCAAACAATATCAACAATCACATCTGAGCAACATTTCTCAGCAACTTAAGATAAACTTATTCACCGAGGCATAAGACCTTTAGCTATCTCTGAGGAATGTGACTGATGATGAATGAATATGATTGTCACTTCATTTAATTGGGTTTGTAGCATTTCCACTAAGTGGCAAATTAAGTTTCAAGATGATTTTCGAGACCAGTAGATCCATGAAACACTCATTCATTGACAAGTATCTGTAAAGGCAAAAAAGACAGGGAGAACAAAATATATATACCTTGCCCATTTTGAGCATAAAATTCCTCAGATGCTGCTGAGAGCAGCTTTGCTTCCTCCATCTTCTTCTTTCGGTAACATCCAAAATATATACAAGCGGCAAGTAACAGGACACCAGCTACTCCTCCTATAGCTATGCCAGCAATAGCTCCACCTGCTAATCCTGCTAATAGATAAGCAAATATTAAGCTCAAAAGTAGCATCAAATTTGCACTTTATCATCTCATATTTGTCTCCAAATCTCTCAGTATATATAATCATTGTAAAATCAACTGTGGGAGAAGGCCAAACCGCTTTTGCTGCAAAAGAAACAAAATGAAAAGGAAGGATTAGAAAATGAGAAACAAATGTAACTTCAAGTTCATTAAGTTTGAAGACTAAATTTGTAGAAGCTACCTTGGTGGCATAGCTGGATAAGTATTATTCTGATCTGCAAATGACAAGAAAGAAAACAAATGGCAAGTTAATGGAAACTCAAAGTGATGCATATTTTTGAAGTGTCTTGTAATTGTAATTGACATAATTGGTACTTTTTGTAACTAGTTAGAATTGGGTGCATAACTGTAACACTTGTAGTACACTTGGCAGAAGTCAGTTGGTTGTTAATATTGATTAGTTGAGTTAGTTAGATTGGTTAGTTGAGCCTTTCTTGAGGCCGGACCTGAAGCTACCTATTATAAATAGCCTCCTTTGCATTGTAAACTCAGTCCCCCCTCTTTCTTGATAGGCATAATATTGCAAAATTAGTGTGGTGCACTTGCAGCAATATCTAAAGGGAACTACTCAAGGTTTTCCATACATTTAAAACAATGTCAAAAAGGCAAATAATCACATGTGCATCATGAAAAAAAAAGACAGAAGAAGAAGGAATCACTACCAATATCACCAAAGTGACAATCACGCTAGAATAATGCAAAAAAGGAAAATAATCTTTTAATGTTTCAAAAGAGCTACTAAATTAATTCTTTGCATCTGTAACAGCTGACATAGTAATAATACAAATAAAAAACAAAATCAGGCACAGTAGGCAAAGGAGGGGAAAGGGGTTAAATTCTTATCTCTGATACTGCTAAAATTGCAGGTGGCAAAGGAGGTTTCAATTTGGTTTAAGAAATACTTTTTAGGCTAGATATGCTTCTGAAATTTTAGATATTCATATAACTATTGAGCTTGGAGGACATAGCATGTGCAGATGTGTTATATTGTCCAGAATTTGGAGCTTAAGATTCTGGGTGTTCCAATTTCCCACTCGAGCTTCCATTGCAAGCCATGAAATTCTGAGTTTTATACCAAAAAAATGACTAATTTACCCACTTCAAGGAAGCCCAAAAATGTAATGTTCACTTCAATGGCTCAACTTTGTTCTCTTAAAATGCCCATTGGCTCCATCACCAAAGTCCAAAGTAATGGCACTCAATTTCCTCTCCCTGAACTAACTGCACAACTGTATTTTTAATTCTAAATAATAATGGGAGACGCTCATTTCAAATGACACAAAATCAAGTATCTGGCCTACAGGGTCATCCCATATACTCATGTTTACACAACCTATGTTGAGTTTTATACAGAATTCAAAAAAAATGGATACTCAATTTTACAATTAACATTTTCTTGTTTAAATTTGTAGACATAATACCTTCCACCACTTCCTAAACCGAAATATTCAAGAATCCAGTTCAAGGACAACCATCGCATATAGTGACTAATAATAGCAAGGGGCGCAATATGTTATCATTAATCTTATCCGAGATCAATGAAGTATCCAATTATAGAAAATTAGTAAAACATGTGTTCTTCCTTAAGTCTGTACTTAAAATCTAACAACAATTAAATTCACATCTAATTGTTACTATTTTAACACATTCCTGAATTCAATAACCTAAATTGATAAAATCTCAATTCAGATAACTACCCAAAAAAAAAAAAAAAAAGTTATAAAATCAAGGCATAACAAACTTTTCACCTACCTTTGCCCGGGATATACACCACACCACTCCCATTGCTGAAATTCGCTCCCGGGTTGTAACTCTGCAGCAACGATACACTAAGATTCGTAGCCGAGGCAATCGATTCCACGGTGTCCTCTGGCCGAAGTGGGTACGTAATAAACAAACCGTAATCCTTCGAAACCGAGCTATCGCCACAAGAACAAGTGACCGTGACATTCAACTTGGCATTGGTATTATCAGGTATATTGTTGGGGTCATAGCTATTATACTTCTGCAACAACTGATACGTGGTCAGATTGGCATAATACTTCTGTGCCACCGTCAAGTACGTATCCCCTGAATGAACCGTGTAATCAAACACGTGACCCAGAAACTCGCCGTCGATACAATCACATGGGAATGGAACATTGACTCTTATATCATCTTTAACACTGTCTTGGTTGGGTATCGTTAGCTTGTTGTAACTGACAATTGTATTAGGGATGATATTAAGGTCAGACTGCAACATTTGAGTTATGAATGTGAGATTCGAGCCAGTCCACACGTAGTATGAAGCTAAAGCCAAATCACATCCTTTACTACATGCGGATTCAGCTATGGAACTAAAAACTGAGAACAGCACTAACAACAGCACCAAAAACCCCAACTTGGGTTTCATTGGATTGGCAAGAAAAGATTGGAATCTTGATACGTGAAAATTTAGGAAAATCAAGAAGTGGGTTTGAGAGAGATTGGGGAAGAAGAAAGAGAGAAATTGAGTTAGACTAGTCAATAGTTGGATTTTTTGGACCGTTTTGACTTTTTGGAATGGAGATATACGCGTATGGATGTGATTTGGGGTTAGCTGTCTTTGTTGTCATGTTTTGTGTCTCGGTCTCGGTCTGGCTGCTGCGCTGACAGTACATTCCGGCGGTTTTGTTTGAGTTGATCCCACCCAAAATAAATAAATAACAAACAAAAACAAAAATACAAATTGAAGTTCGATCAAAATTCATTTCCTTAACTTTATTTTAGTTCAATTGGTATTTAATTAAGACCTCTACTTAAATCAATGCTATTTCAATTTTTATTTATTTTTTTTTTCAGTAGAAAATGGAAATTAATTTTTACTGCTGTTTAAAAAAATAAAGCCATAAATAACTTTCAACATAAAAAATTAATTTTCACAACATTCTTAAAATAACTTTCAACCTCACACCCGAGCCCGCCATAATTTAAATTTATAATTTTCTAATTTTAATTTAGGAATGTAATGAAAATATTATGAACTTTTGTTGTGTTCCTAAAGTAGTTAATAGAATAGAAACAACATTGACCGTAACAAACAAATCACATTCATGAATACACCCCAAACTTCAGAGTCTTTGTACCAAAATCAATGAGAGAGAGAGAGAGAGAGCAATGGAGATCAAAAAAAAAAATTGTTCAAAATCAATGACCATGTCGCAAATTGTAGCATTGAAACCATAAAAATAAATAATAAATAAAAAAAGAAGAGATATCCTTTGTGTATTTAGTTAATGGCGTAGGGAGAGGAAATTTGCAGACTTGTGTGGTTGCCTTTGGATAAGTTGTTTTTAGTTTAATTTTGTGTGTTGTTTGGATATTTAGTATGATTCTCGTAATTAAGTTTATGGCTCTCTCAATACATGCCCTAACTGATGTTTTCCCTATTTGGGCTTTGTTTCAAATAAGGGTCAGATTCAATAAATCTGAATCTGATATCTAAGGATCCAAATATTTGTTTAGGTTTGTGATTCAATTAGGACACTTTAGCATGAAAAAACAACTTGCATCCACCATCTAACAGTCTTCATTAATAAATAAAGCGTTGAAACGTTAGTGTCAGTGTCACTAGCATTGCTTGGCGACAAAAGTTGTTGTCAAAGGCCTGATGGTGAAACCAGTTCTGCAGTAGGTGCATCAGCTGCCACTCCGGTGCATCAGCTCAGGCTGCAACACAGTGCAGCAGATAATGCACCAGGGCAGCACAAGCATGCATCAGAACAAGCAAAGCAATCTGATGATACAACAGCAAGTGCCAGAGTAACAAATATGAAGATTGAAGAGTTGAATGATTGTCAAAGAACTGAATCTTGTATTACACAGCTGAAGTAAATCAAGAATAGTACAAATGCATCTAAACGACAGAATAGGGATGTAGCATAGTTAGAGTTGTACTGAGAACTACTTGTAGTTTTGTATATAACTAAAGCTAGATTAGTGGCTCACATGTGTGTTAAGTCTGTTAGTGTGTGTTCACACGTGTAAGTTAGTTACAGCTCTGTTTTGGGTCTTTTAGTATATATATGTACAAATTACTTCAATGAAAGATAGATTTCTCATTTTCAATCACAAATTCAGTTTCTCATAGTTGTATCCAATCACATATACTTGAATATCTGGGGTGTAACAGAAATATAAATAGCTTATACATGTGTTCCTAAAAATAGTGAAAAAAAAAGCTTCTTATACATACATGTATTTTCCATCCTAGTCATAGTTCAATTCTAACAGAAGAAGCCAAAATGAAAGCTTTAGCAAATGGATTAGTTTTGTTGGGAAATTTTGGTAGAAGGTGGTGACAAAATTCATTTTGGTGATATGTTTTTGGAGGAGGGGTTGCAATTGAACATTGTAATTAATTGCGTTTCATTATTTTCTATAGGATTGGTTTCTAATTCTCGATTTTGTGAAGGTACAACGTCTAGCATTTGGAAGAATCATAGAAAAATCAGTATTTGGAAGAAATGAACAAGATAAAAGATAACATCATTGCTAACATAGAGAAGACAATCAAAAGTTTGGAAGAGGAGAACAATGTAGCAAAAAGATCTATCACATAGATGCAACAAGTGCATCAAAGGAAGAAGGGAATATATATCGCTATGTATGCACTATATGCATATGTTTAGTTTCCATCTTCTTATTTAGTACAGCTATGCAAATTAGGACTGACAAAAAGAATTTATTTGTCATAAATTTATGATGTGCAAGGACATGTGATGGTATTATGTGAGTTGTATGTTGTAATGCAGTGTTTGTATTTTAAAATGCTACAATTTTGTAATGTTTGGAATTTATAACCTAAAGAAATGTAACAGATATTAGTACAACCATGTCATTCATCTCTATTTGTCATAAGGTTCCAAGAAACTATTTGTAGTTATATAATCAATGGGCTTACTAGGCACCATGATCGATGTGATTTACAGATTATAAATATTATATGTAAAATATTGACAATGATCCTCAAATAGAGGACAACTACTACATATGATGTCAGTTGTATTTAAAAACTTCATATATAATGGCAAACCATTTTTTTTTCATGACAATAGGATTTGAACTTCAGCTTTAATGTATTTGTTTTGGGTTTCTGGCAGTGGCTACTATGGTCATTTGTTGCTTTTCTCTGTATGTTATATAACTTTTCCCTTTTATTTATCATATTCTCTACTAATTTCTAGGATGGAAAAACTATCTTTGAGAAGCACAAATGTACTGATGTTGATTGCCATTCGAGGCAGCAATTGTTAATGCGCACCCAGAAAGAATGACCCTAGTCTTTTTCTCCTGCTTCTTTTGGACCATAAATTATTATCTCTATATTTCCTGTGTAATTTTCTCAACAACCAAAAGATAGGAAGCTAACGGATCCAAATCAAGAATCCAAATACAATACTGCACAAAGACTAAAAAGAAACAGAGTAAAATACCTGTTAGATTTAGTACAAAGATATTTGAACATAGGAAGCTAACTGAAGCATAGATCTAATGTACCACACAAAAAACTAGCTACCTTAACTGTTTTGGCAATTATATCACAAAATACTAGCTGCCCTAACAGTTTTGGCAGTTATATTATAAAATACAAGAAACAATTCTAGGTGTTCTGCTTTCCCTCCCGAGCTTCCATTACAATCGTGAAATTCTGAATGTTAAACCAAAAAATAAATAATTTATCCACTTCAAGGAGGCCCACTAATGTAATTTTCACTTCAATGGCTTAACTTTGTTCTCCCAAAATGCCCACCAGAGTCCATAGTAATGGCAGTTGGCACTCAATCTCCTCTCAATAAACTACTATGCAATTGTTCTCTCCCCCCCACCCACCCCAGAAAACAAAGGGAGACCTCCTTTCAAATGACACAAAATTAAGTACCTGGCCTATTATCAAAAAGGTTGATCCCATAAACTCATGTTTACACTACATATGCTGAGTTTATACCGAATTCACAAAAATTGGATGCATATAATGTAGTGAAAATAATATGTTTACGCAGGATTAAGTGTCTGTTTGGAAACAGCTTATTTAGTTGAAACTGAAAACTTTTTACTGAAAGTACTATAGATAAAGGTAAAAGTTGGCTGAATAGTAAAATAAGATCTATGAATAGTATCAAAAAGTGCAGTGGGACCCATGGATAGTAGCAAAAATAAGCTGAAATTGCAAATAAGCTGAAATTTTTAGCTTGTCCCAAATGGACACTAAAGAAGAGATAGAAGAAAAATAGACAATGAATTTACGTGATTCGACAATATGTCTATGTCCACGGGCATCGACAAAAAGAAAGTTTGATTATAACAAATAGACACTCTTGCAAGACCCAAACCCCAAATACAACCTTATTCCTCTTTCACAAAGAATAGAGAACACCCTATTGTATTTGAACCTACTGTTGTAGCATAGTCTTTCTTACAATCAATATTACCGGATTCTCTTAAGGCATTAGTTAATAAATTATTTTTAAAAAGTTTTAATACTTTATGGGAAATATAAAACATTGTCAAAAAAATTCAAGTGCTTTTTTCCTTTCTTATAAAAAGTTTCTAAAAGTATTTCCTAAAGGAATGCTCTTAGGCATTTGTTAACAAAATCCTATTATTAAAGTCGCAACTAGAACTTAATTTCCAAGTCTTCAAAGATTTTAGAACTTAATTTCCAAGTCTTCAAAGGACTTAGTATCCTAGACAAAGGCAAAAGGCATTGACTAAATGCAAGCCACAAGCCACAAGCCACAAGCCACAAGCCACAGGCAACATGTAACTTGCTAAAACAAAACATTCAAGAATCCAATTAGTAGGAAAACAAGTTCTTTTACTTAAATCCAAACAATAGTTAAATTCACATCTAGTTGTTACTATTCTTAACACATTCTGAATTCAATAAGCTAAACTGGCAAAATCCCATCTCAAGTATCTACATAACAAAACCAAAAAAAAAAAAATCATAAAGTCAAAGCATAACAAACCAACCTTTGCCTGGAATATACACCACACCACTCCCTTGACTGAAATTCACTCCTGGGTTGTAACTCTGCAGCAACGCTACACTAAGATTCGTAGCCGAGGCAATCGATTCTACGGTGTCCTCTGGCCGAAGTGGGTACGTAATAAACAAACCGTAATCCTTCGAAACTGAGCTATCTCCACAAGAACAAGTGACCGTGACATTCAACTTGGCATTGGTATCAGGTATATTGTTGGGGTCATAGCTATTATACTTCTGCAACAACTGATACGTGGTCAGATTGGCATAATACTTCTGTGCCACCGTCAAGTACGTATCCCCTGAATGAACCGTGTACTCAAACATGTGACCCAGAAACTCGCCGTAGATACAGTCACATGGGAAAGGAACATTGGCCTTTACACCATCTTGAACACTGTCTTGATTGGGTATCGTTTGCTTGTTGTAACTGACAATTGTACTAGGGTTGATATTAAGGTTAGACTGCAAAACTTGAGCTATGAAAGTGAGATTTGACTCCGGCTCCACGTAGTATGAAGCTAAAGCCAAATCACATCCTTTACTACATTTGGATTCAGCTATGGAACTAAAATGTAAAACTGAGACCAACACTAACAACACCAAAAACCCCAACTTGGATTTCATCGGATTGGCAAGATTGGAATCCTGAATTGTGAAATTTTAGCAAAATCAAGAACTGAGTTTTTGGCGATTGGGGAAGAATAGTTGGATTTTTGAGACCGTTTTGACTTTTCGGGATCTGGGTTTGAAAAGAAATGGAGATATACGTGGATAGATGTTATTGGGCGATGAGAAAGGATGAGAAAGTTGTTTGAATCAGACACCGTTAGTTAAGAAAGGTTGAACAAAGACTGAACCCAAACAGTGTCTTTGTTTTCATGTTTTGTGTCTCGCTCGGCTAGGTGGCAGTACAGTAATTCCAAAAGTTACCGTTGGTCCCAACTCCCAACCAAATAAAAAGAAGTTGGGAAGGCGTAGGAGTTTGAAGTGTAATGTACTCGAGTAATTCTAAGGATTAACCAACCACATCCTCAAATTTTACGGCATGTTAATTTGTGTGATTTTTGACTAGCCAATGTAAAATAGTGAGCTACACCAGGTAAAATATATTAACTATTTATAATCGCACAAGTTAATAAGTTGTTAAATTGAATGTATTAGTCAGCGAATACAAATAGCTTGTCCAAGTTAACTTATATCATCATCGTATCATGTGAAAACAAAAAAGAAAGGCAAATTGTATTATTTTTGCAAATATTCAACAAAAATTTGTGAAAAAAATTTGTGTTGAAAATGTTAAAAAATGTCAATTCAACTACAAAATTCATAGTTAATTAGAGTATTTATTGTATGGTGGAATTGGAATTTTATTTAATGAATCTTGTCCACTCCATTTTTTTTTTCAAATTATTTAATAATAAAAATATATAATCATGTCTTCAAAAGTTTAGAAAGACCCTAAAATTTGAGATTTTTTTTTATAAACTCTTTTTTCTTATAGAATTTTTCTCTTTTTACATTGATTTTATTTTATTTTATTTTATTTTATTTATACAAAATAGAAATTCTATTTTAGTTTAATCTAAGTATATATGTGTGTGAAGTTCCCTCTTGGAGACTTGAACCCTAGTTTTTGCCCCCCACACCTCATAAACACTTATACTTGTAGAATGACCATTATATCAAGGGTGTGCAGTGATAAGAGAAGAAGAGATCGATTTAATAGGGGATGGGTTGGAGAAAAATCCAAGCCTTCAACTCGGTTCAAAGGTTGGTTGGAGGAGCCGGAAGATGTGTGAAGTTCACGGTGCCAAAAAGGGAAGAAGAATTGGTAGAGGTTTCATTCTTGTTGGTAGAGGAGATCTGGTCATTAAACGACATCTCCAATCCATAATAAAATGGAAAACTAAAGGTGAGCTATGAGAACAATCTGGTAGGCTCAAGACAAATTCTTACCCCTCATTAGTCTTTATTTTTTTTTTGAGAATAAATGGCAAACCCCTCATTAGTCATTACTACTAAAAAGTCTACTACCCTCTCAGATCACCATGGGAGACGTTCATTTCAAATGACACAAAATCTAGTACCTGACCTACTATCATAAATGGTCATCCCATAAACTCATGGTTTCATTACTTATGCTGAGTTGATAGGGATTCAAAAAATTAGATACTCAATTTTGCAATTGGAACGTTAATGAATGTCTTAAAGACTTTAGTTTATAAATTATTTTTAAAAATTTTTTATAAAAAAGAAAAAAAAAAAACTAACTTTTTATTTATTTATTTATAACTTTTTATATTTATCATAAAAGTGGCATTAACACTTTTTTAAAATTGTCCATCAATACTTTAAGGTCACCTGTTTTTATTTATTTATTTATTTATTTATTTATACAAGATAGAAATTCTACTCTGGTCTAATCTAAGTGTATATGTGTGTAAAACTCCCTCCGGAGACTCGAACATCGGCATTTACCCCCCACACCCTACAAACACTTATATTTGTAGAGTGACTATCGCGCCAAGGGTACGCGGTAGTAGGTCACCTGTTAATCTTATTAAAACCTTACAATTAACATTTTCTTGTTTAAATTTATAGGCATAATAATACCTTCTAGTCAGGAGCGGAGCTATAGCAATAAGGTTTAAATGTAAAAAAAAATAAGGTTTTTTTTTTAAAAAAAAAAAAAAAGAAAGAAAAAAAAGAAAGAAAGCTTACAAATCAATGCCAAATAGATTTGTCTCAGTTAGAGCATTCACAGCCGGAATTCTCATTTCATTCTATTTTACCATCCCAAAAAGCCACTTTATCAATTATACAATACCATTTTAGCATACATTCAGCATCCCAACTTTTATTTTCTTATTCTACTCATTAAAATAATATATTTACACATTAAAATATATTAACCAACAAAATGCACTCATCTCAGAAAAACCCAGAAACCCTATTCCAAAAAAGAAAAACCCAGAACCCACTTTGCCACCACCACGCCACCGGCCAGCAACCACCACCACAACCAAACTCACCACCAACAACCACCACAAGAAACAACCACCAAGAGGAAAAGAAACACAAAAAATTGCCAAAAACTACCACCACCGATCGAGGAAATTGCCAAGAAACACAAAAAATTGCCAGAAACACACCAAGAAGAAAAACCACTTCAAACCCACGCTCAAGGAAATCACTTCAAACCCATCACGCCAACTCGCCGATCTCCACAAGCCACCAATTAGCAACCCCAAGCCACCAATCAGCAACCCCAAACCACCAATTAGCAAACCCAAGTCGATTAGCAACCCTAAGCCACCAATTAGCAAACCCAAGCCACCGATCAGCAAACCCACACCACCGATTTGAAACCTAGGCCGTCAAAAATACTCTATCACCGATTTGAAACCCACGCCATCACCGATCAGCAAACGCCATCACTGCCATGCCTTCAACGGACCTTGCTTCGACCAATAGCGATTCAGAGAGTGAGAGAGCGTAGATGAGAAAACAGAGAGAGAGAGTTGAGAAAGAAAGAAGACGTCTCAGCCCCAGAGACAAAGAGAAAGAGAAGACAGAGGAGAGAGAGAATAAAAGTGATTAAAAAATTTATGCAATAGTGCTACAGTATCATTCTACATGTAGAATAGCACTGTAGCATTACAATTCTTCAGTTTTACAATCTCAGCTGCGGACACTTTTAGGCTTGAAATGCCAAAATTTCCTTAGATTTGGCATTTACAATTTCCAGTGCGGATGCTCTTAGCTACTGACAGTACATTCCTGTAGTTTTGAGTTAGGCCCAATTTTTTATTTTTATTTTTTAAATTGTGAAGCTGTGGGAGTTTGAAGTGTAATGTACTTGAATAATTCTATAGATACAATTAATCACGTACTTAATTTCACAACTCATTGATTTGTGCAATTGTAAGTGGTTAATGTAAAGTAGTGGATTGCCCAAGGTATAAAAGTAATGTACTACTCACAATTGTATGTGTCAGTAACTTGTGAAATTAGATTTGTTTGTTTGTAAGTAGATGCAAATTGGTTCCACTAGTCCAAGTTCGCTTTTATCATCGACATATTATGTGAATACCAAAAAGAAAGGAAAATTTGTTGCATTTTTCAATATTCAATAAAAATTTGAGGAGAAGCTTGTGTTAGAAATACTAAGAAGTGTTATATGGTGGAATTGAAAATTTAATGAATCTTATCCACATCATTTTTATTTTTAGATTATTTAGTAAGAAAAAGAAAATCATGTATTCAAAAGTTTAAAAAGACCAAAAACTTTGGGAATCCATTTTATAAACTCTTTTGTCTTATGAAAAAATTTATCTTTTACTTTGATTTCTTTTTTCTTTTGGGTTCAATTCCACAACCTTTCTTTCAATTATATGTTTAAAGAGAAAGTTGAGCTAATAGGGAAAAAAATTGGATGATTCTTGAAGATCGATTTAATAAGGGATGGGCACATTTAATAAGGTAAGTTTATGAGGTTGAAAGTTGAAATTGATGTAGCTCCTCCTCTTAATTGTGGATTTATATTATCCTGGAAATGACTGCCAAATGTATGAATAAGTTATAAATATGTGGGATCCAGTTAACTCAATTGGTGAACTTTTTTTTCGGTGAACTTTTTTTTCGGTTGAATAAAAGATCTAAGATTTGAACCTTACCTACATAAAAAACCATTTGATGTCTTAGTCTGATGATAAGAACAATCATCATAGAGTTGATTCTGTAAGTTTAAATTCTATCATATTTATCAGAAAAAGTTATAAGCACTTGTTTGAATTTTGTTTTAGTTGTGGACGACTATGACATTTAAGAAAGAAATGTCAAGTTTCAAAAGGCATTATTTGAAACAAAAAAGGAGTTGGTAATGGACCCAATTGAAAAAAAAAAAAAAAAATCTAGATTTTATTATAGATGTGATGGAAGTAGGAAACTTGAAAAGAAACCCAAACCTTCAAATTAATTCAAAAGGTTTCTTGGTGGAATAGGTTGTTGTGTGAAGTTCAAGGTGCCAAAAGGGAAAGAAGAATTGGTAGAGGTTTCATTTTTGTTAGTTGAGGAGACCAGTAAGAAGGAAGGATGCTATCAGAGGGCACCGATGGGGTGTCGGCCTAAACCTCTCTTAGGCTTAAGTTAAAGATTTGAATGAACCAAATAAGCTGAAATGAAAGAAGTTTTAAGGTTCGTGTCTCATACCTTGCAGTGGAGTAGGCTTGGGGTTTATATAGGAGTCATGGGTTGACTACCTCCCCATAATTTCTTTATCTTTCCATAACTGATGTGTGATGGAATGAGTGGGAGTAATGGTGGCGATACTCTTGGGATTTGTTCTCATAATTGGAGAACGTGGATCGGTGGGAAGATCTCTAGGTGTGATGCCCAAGAGTTTCCATAATATGTTGGCACTAAAGCGTGATTGTTCTGAGGATTAGATGAATGGAATTTTATGTCGGACCACTAGCATTAACAGTGTATATATGTCGAGTGGGTTCCGATGAGTGTGCTATCATCGGAACTTTTGTCGTTTAGAGGGTTAGACAAGTGACCAGAGAAGCTGGATGACTTGTATTATGGGTCACCTATATGTGTTGAGTGGCTCAAGGCCCATGTTGAACGTGCTATCCAGAGGGTTAAGGTCCTAATGTAGGGTATTCTAGAAAGAAGACTCTTATATGTGTTGGACGGGAAGGTTGCTCGTTGGTCTTTAGTTGTTAAGTAGAGCGGCCATAAATGTCGTCTCTTTTGGAGGAGCATTGACACTTGTTGGACGAGGCCATTTGGGAGAGTCTTTCTTCTCAGATGGAGGCAGGGGCGGAGCTATGTTGAAGGGTGGGGGGCCGTGGCCCCCCTAAAATTTTGAAATTTTTTTAAATATATATATAATTATTTTAATGTTTTCAAAATTTAGTCTACAAAAATAAGAGTTGGAGTATTTGAATTAGTCCAATGATGCTCTTAAAAAAAATAGTTGGTCTAATAGTTATAGACATAACTTTATTTTTCACAATTCTATTTTTTATTGTAAAATGTGCTCTTATATCTGTTAAATATTTGATAAAGTTTGGCATAAAAAATGTTTGAATTTATCTTTTTCAAACCGTTATGTGGCGATTAACAAGTTATTGACTCATTAAAAAAATCTTGTCACTAAAACTACACATGAAATGTCTCTTTAGTTGCCACATAATGGGTTAAAGCAATATAGCTACAAATATATTTGGAGCCTAACTTGTTCTTCCAAATTTTGGATCATTCATGTTTTTGAAAATTTCATTAGTTCAATTGAATGATTTTTTACGTACGTTAGTATAAAATTTGATAATTTGTATAGAAAATGAAACTTTTTAAGAATTTCACTTGAAAATGGTAAAAATGAATTTTATTAATTTTATGAAGGATCGCCATCAAACATAATTTTGATTGAAAATACTAAGCTCTTTTTTTTGTTGGGTGTGTGTATTTATAAATTATCAAATAAAAAAGTGTGTGTATATATATATATGTGTGTGTATATAATAAAAAAAGCGTGTGTGTATATGTGTGTGGGGGGTTGTCTTGATAAATATATTAGTGCTACAACTTGGCCCCCCAAACAAAAATTCCTAACTTCGCCCCTGAATGGAGGGCACTGTGGTCATCCATGGGGTTAAACAACTCACTTTGGGTGGTGCTGTGATTTGGAGTTCTGTATGCGGCACTTGGTCGTCCATCGGGATGGACGACTACCTTTGTTCAATGTTGATGGAAGGCCAACTTGATGGTCATGCCAGACGAATCTTTTGTAGAATGTTGGGTAGTTGGTTTAGAGTAAGTTCAACATGCTCTTTAAAGCCACTTTCATCTCCATTTTGGAGAGCAAACCTATAAAAATTAGCTCCAACAGCCTCTCTTAAATGCCCAAAAAAAAAAAAAAAAAAAAAAATTAAAGTTACTATAGTAGCTCTCTTGACCAAGAGAGCAGCCGTAGACACTCCAAACTATTTTCACACCTTAAAAAAATTCCACAACTAAATAAATCAAAATAAAAAATTTAGCACAACAAATTATAATATTTAGCTTTAGTCACAATAGCTACAAAGTACAAAAGACAAATAAAACTAATGAAATTAGAACCAAAAAAGAAAAAAAAAAAAGAGTAGCCGATTTGACCCATCTAGGTCGATGTCGTTGGCAGTGGGGAGGAGGACAAGCAATGGTGGAGTTGGAGCAAATGACATGGAAGACAAAGATGATGTGACTTTTGCTCTCTCGAGTTTGCATGGTGATGGCAGAGGACAAAGACGACACAACTCTCTCTCTCTCTCTCTCTTTGGTTGGAAAGATCTCCTCTAGTCTTTGCTTTGTGTGTGTGTGTGTTTTTTTTAGATGAGATCTGATACTTATGGTATGTGTTGGAGAAATGGGTTATTATATTAACTAGTCGCTAACCCGTGTGATGCACGGGAAAATTAATAACTAAGTTCCAAAATAGTGTTATTTATTTATTTTTAAGAATGTTAAATAATACATGAGTATTTATAGAAGTTCAAATCTCTTAAAACACTATACCAATATGATAAATTTGATTGCTGTGTTCTACCTAAGTACAAAGTTAAAAACAACATCTAACTTTATATTACTAATTTGTACCTTTAGTTAACAACCTCAAACTACTGGTAGGCATCCCACGTTTATTATCAATTGCATCATTTCTTTTATGAAATTTAAGGTCTCTATCATTTTTTTTAACATAATCCCTTCTATTATTCAGTATGTTTGCAAAATCTTGGTAATCATAGTTGTTTATTCCTTTTTCTTGTCATCATCAATGTGCTTAAAAAATCACATTTAGGAGTATCATTTGAAAAGTCATATATGGTGCAATTAAAAAACAGTAGAAAGGGAGCAGAACATGCAAACACAAGAATGCTTTACATATCTTTAAATAAACTACATCCATTTAAATAAATAAAAAAACATATTAAAAGAAAAACATTGAGGACCTTGAACTTTGTGAAATAAGGTTATAATGTTATTACATATAAAGTTATTCATCAGCCCTGTCTCAGTCTTGTGTGCACTGCAAGCAGGAGCTGGAGCATTCGAATCAACTGCAGTCTTTTCTTTTCAAGGCAACACTTGCAGCGGTACCCCACATTCCATCTTGCCTTTGGATGGTTGTCCTTAGAGGTTGCTATTAGAGATAGAGAGAGGGGGAGTGCATTATCGGGTTCAAAGTTCAAACTAAGTAAAATATTAACTAAAATACCGAGCTAAAAATAAAAATTAAAAATATTGTTGAGGTGTAAAATTGTGAAGACTCCAAAGCTGAGTGGCACACTCTTAAAGAGGCCAACTTTTTATTAACATTTGAATTTACCTTGCAACCTTCTATTAACATGAAGCAAACAAACACAACCTATGTTAATATTTCTCACTAAGTGCTTTTTTAAGAATCTGCCAATAACTACCAAAACTTCCTGGACTTTGCATCAATTCCTAGTACAATGCCAACAATTACCAATTATCACAATACAACTAACACTAAGTACAATAGAAGCATAATGCATTTTAGCATGTACAACAACAACAACAAAAATTCACAAACAGCGGCACCAGGCCTTAGTATAGCAGCACACAGCAGCAATAATGTTAGTTTGAATGCTGGAAAATGAAGATTAGCCTTATGCCCATAGGAGCAACATAGAAAGCCTATTGACTAAAACCTTATCTTCTTTCCTTTTTTTTTTGGTAAGTGAAAAACTTTATCTTCTTTCTAAATAATTTTATTTCAAATTACTGAAGCTCACCCTTCCAAGGGTTCAAAAGAACGATGACAGTGAAGCATAAGCAACTGTGAACAGTTGTCGGCCTAATTAAACCATCAACACAATAATTAGACTACAAATATGAGTTATATTAATAATTATTTTTCACAAAATTAAATCTAAAAAAAAAAAACTAACAAATAACAAAACCTAAATAATATTTAACACATTTTTGTTGTTAAAAATACCTGTACTGGTAGTGGTTCTTGCAGTATATGAAGGTGTCAAGAGGCAGGGTTGAAGGTGGGTGATGATTTGACATGGAAGCAGTTTGACAGTCCTAGAATTTCTCTCAATCTCTCTCCATCTATCTCTGTGTGCACATTTACGATTACCTTTATCGGCTACGAAATCATAATAAGAAATTATATTAAAAAATTAATGAGATGGAAACAAACAAACAAACCCAATTAATTGAACAAATTCTAAGGTGTGATTAGACTATTATAATCCAAATCGACTTTTGAAACCAACAATAATCAAACTAAAAGCAATTAAAATATAAACCAATTAGTAAAACTAAATAAAAGCTAAAACGATTCAAGAATATCTGATGCTATTCATACTAAAATGGATTTAGTCGGAGAGAGAGAGAGAGAGTGACCTTCTTGGAGGAGTTGGCTAATTCCGTCGTTGGGGAAGAGAAAGGCTCAAACGGGAGTGGAGACTGAATATTGAGGAGACGGAAAGAACAGCAACTCTGACTCTTGCTCATCCACCGTTTACTCTCTGATATCCTTATATGTGTGTAAGAAGAATAAAAATCCTGGATATATAGATATAGATAAAAATAACCCAATTAATTGAACAAATTCAAGATATATAGATATAGATAAAAATCCTGGATTTGACTCAAGAGGTTTCAAAACAGAATGAACATACCCAAAAGAAGCAATGCTCCAATTAAGTAACCCAACAGTAACAAATTCAACACCCTAGCAGAAACAAATGTAGAAAGGAAAAAAAAACAACCATCAAACAAAAGAATAGAGCATAACACGAAATAACATCAGGGATTAAATAGAGCACAGTAGCTGAAACCGTAGAACAGGAATATGAAAACGTGAGTGAACCAGTAGAACAGAAGCTGAAACTGTGAGAATCAAAAAGTGAGGAAGGGGAAGGGGAAGGGACTAAACCTGAAACAATGAAACAAAACATGGGACTGGGAGACAGGAAGTTGTAACCGTGAAAAAAACATCGGGGATTTTAGTTTTAAAGGCTTTGGGTGTGGGTTTGGGCTTTATAGCGGAATTAAATGTATAAGAAGTGGACTTTAAAGTAGAAATAGGGCTAGAAATAATTTTATTTTTATTAGTATTTTAAAATTGGTAAAATCTATTTTAAAATTAAATTAAAAATTCATAAAAGGGGATGAGAATGACGTGGCTGTTGACGTGGCTCAATGTGAGTGTAGCAACATTAAATGCTACGCTTCAGCTTTTAGTAATATATAGATGAGAAAGGGGTATGTGGTGGAGAAAAAGGGTTAATGATAAATTAGAAAGTGTAAAATAAGTGATCCATTAGAAAGGGAATTTGATATGATTTTTCATTTTAGAAAAATTGGAAAGGGCTAATGATTAAGTAATGAATAATAAGAAACCAAATTCATTATCCAGAAAAAAGTAAAATTAATGAATATTTTTAGAGGAAAGTTAATGAGCTAAATTCATTCCAAATCATATAGATTTGATAAATTTTAAATTACATAGAATTTTTTAAAGACTTTCACAAGACTAACGGTAAATTTGATAAATTTCAAATTACAATAAAGACTAATATAAAAAATAATGTGAGTGTGAAAATTAAAGGACTTGTAAAAGACTAACATAGATTTGATAAAAATTGAAAAAAAAAATAATGCAAGCATGAAAATTAAAATTAAATCGTTAACAAAAAAGACTGTTTGAAAATTTGAAAATGTTATTGTTAGAAGATTTAAAATATATAGCGGTTGAGAATTTGGAAAATATAGCCGTTAAAAATGAATAAAGGAAGAATAAAGAAAGATTTAAAAAAAAAATGAATATATGAAAATTAAAGAAAAAATAATAAATAAATGAAGAAATAATATTTAAATAACATAGAAAAATGATAAAGAGTTCGTCCCATTCTTTTTTCAAAAGTACTAGCATATTGTAGGGAACAATGTGGTTAGAGCTGTTCTTTCTGTTTTGAACTCGGGCCACCTCTTGCACAAGATGAACTATACCTACATTATTCTTATCCCCAAGAAGAATGAGCCCCAGTACATCTCAGTTTATCGCCCTATCAGCTTAGGCAATGTGATATCACACTTATTCTCTAAAGTTTTGGCTAACCGCATTAAATTAATATTGCCTAATATTATTTCCGATGCTCAAAGTGCCTTTGTTCCTAATTGATTGATCACTAATAATAACACTGTAGCATTTGAGTTGTTACACAGAATGAGAAATAAGAGGAAGGGAAAGAGAGGTCAGATGGCAGTGAAGTTGGATATTAGCAAAGCCTACGACTAGGTTGAGTGGCTGTTTTTATTAAATATGATGAGCAAACTTGGGTTCGATGATACCTAGATACGGATGGCTATGGAAACGGTTTGCACTGCTTCTTACTCGATCCTCATCAATGGAGATCCTCGTGGTTTGGTCAAGCCCTCTTGTAGAATCAAGCAAGGCGATCCCCTCTTGCCATTTTTGTTCCTGCTTTGTGCCGAAGGTTTGTCTGCAATGCTTTGAAGGGCGGAAGCAAATCTGTCTCTTACAGGGGTTGTATCTTGTTAGCATGGAGTGCACATTTCACATTTTCTCTTTGCTGACCACAATCTCCTATTCTGTCAAGCCACGGTCCAAGAGTGCCAAGTGTTGCTCAACATCTTAGCTCAATATGAATCGGCTTCTAGACAGGCCATTAACCGACAGAAAACATCCCTCTTCTTTAGCCAAAACACCAGACATGACACTTGGGATATGATCAGAAGTTAGCTTGGAGCTAGAATCATGACGGATTGCGAGAAGTATTTGGGCTTGCCGATGGTTGGGGGTAGAGCTAAGACAACCACGTTTAGAGAAATCCAAGAGCGAGTTACTAAGAGAGTGTTAGGATGGAAGGAGAAATTCATCTCCAAGGCTGGCCGAGAAATACTTATAATGACAGTTGCGCAATCCATACTGACTTACTCCATGGGCTTATTCAGGCTTCCAAAAGCAATGTGTGACGCTATCAACTCGACCTTGGCCAATTATTGGTGGGGACAGAAATATGATGAGAGAAAGATCCATTGGGTGAGCTGGCAGAAGTTGTGTACGGACAAGAATAGAGGAGGTGGGTTTTTGGGACATCGATGCCTTTAATCTCGCAATGTTGGCCAAGCAAGCATGGTGTCTACTTCAGGGCACTCAGTCTTTGTTTTATCGAGTGTACAAAGCCCGTTATTTCCCTAACTGCACATTCTTGGAGGCCCAGCTGGGCCACAATCCTTCTTTCGTATGGCAGAGTCTTCTAATTGCTCGGGAGGTGATCATTGCGGGATCGAGATGGAAAATAGGAGACGAAAAGCATATTGGTGTCACTACGCACATATGGCTGTCCCATGACCCTATTTTCAACGGTGAACCCGACCCTGAGTTGAAAGTTAGTGATTTGATAGATGAGGACACAAGACAGTGGGACAGAGGCAAGATTCACGCATTGTTCACGGCCAGAACCCGGACTGAGATTCTAGCTCTCCCCCTCAACAATCTCCAAGCTCGGGACTCCCTCATTTGGATGGAGAATAAGGCAAGGACCTTCTCAGTAAAGATCGCCTACCATGTTGCACTTTGACTAAAGCAACAGCAAGTAGTGGAGCACTCAAAGGCCAGGTCGGATAAGTCAACCTGGAAGAAAATCTGGACTTTGAATGCTCCCCCAAAAGTTAGAAATTTCATTAGGAGGGTGTGCTCGGACTGCTTACCTACTCGGGCCAATCTGCATAGAAGGAAGGTTCATGTTGAGGTGGTGTGTGGTTTGTGTAAGCAGAAACCTGAGACCACGGGGCATATTTTGTGGGAGTGTCCGCTTGCCAAGAATGTTTGGGCGTTGGTAAAGGGAAAGATTCAGAAGTGCAACAATGAGGCTCGGGATTTCTTCCTATTGTTCGGGTTCATGGTGCAAAGCTTAGATCAACGAGACCTTGAACGTTGGGCTACAGTGGCATGGTCTATTTGGAATGCCCGAAATAAGGTCTATTTTGAACAAAAACAAACCCACCCAAGGACTATTTGGAGTGGTGCAGAGGGTCTACTGGATGAGTACCAAAAGCTGATGGCGTCTCTTAGCTACGTTAGTGTAGTCTCAGTCTATGGCCAGCTGCATGTAGCTGGCCTTGGACTTATACAAGTTTTCTTTATACATGTACTTCTTTTTTAGTTTTATAAAATTTTCTGACCAGTTTTCAAAAAAAAAAAAACAAATAAATAAATAAACAAAAGGTAAAAGTAATTATTCAGTACTCTTCAAAACATACAAAAATTTGGAGATGCTTATGGAAATACTAAAGTGAAAATTTTATGCCTGGCAAGAACAATTTGGGAGGCTTAGGACAAATTCTGACCCCTCATTGCTACTTAAAAGTCTACTACCCTCTCAAATCAACATGGGAGACGTTCATTTCAAAGGACACAAAATGAAGTACCTGGCCTACTACCATAAAGGGTCATCCCATAAACTAATGTCTACATTATCTACGTTGAGTTCGTACAAAATTTAAAAAAAAAAAAAAAAAAACCGGTTACTCTCAATTTCACAGTTAACATTTTCTTGTTTAAATTTGTTCTTTTATTTTTTTATTTTATGTAAACTACTTCAATTAAATAAGAAGAAGAAGAACACAGAACATCACGGGATACTAACTTCTCTAGGAAAGGAGGCATATCTCCAATCCAAGTACAAGAGTTAGATAAGTTCTTTGCATATTGGGCTAACCCATGCGCTACCTTGTTGCCATTTCTCGGCACAACAGAAAACTTACAAACATCAAATCGAGCTGCTTGAAGTAAGGAACCAGAAATCAAGTTGCAGATACTAGCAGGAGGAAAGATAGAACCTGTAAGGAAGTTATAGACCACTATGGAATCTCCTTCACAGATTGCAGCATTGACACCTCGATCCAATGCAAAGCGCAACCCCTCTTCCATTGCTTTGGCTTCCGTTGCTAGAAGCCCCAACAGACCATGAAACTTCCTACTCAAAGCAGCATGAACCACACCAAAATGGTCCCTAATAACTACACCAATTCCCACAGACCCCTGCTTTTCAAAAATGGCACCATCCACATTTATTTTAAGACATAGAGGGTGAGGTACAGTCCAGCCAACATCAGAATCTGGTAATTTCACCTGAATCTTGTGATTCACCACTTGAAACTCCACCAAATAATCCAAAGTCCAGCGGGCAATAGCTGATGCCGACTTGCGAGCTCCACCAGTCCTTATTTCATTCCGATTGGTCCAAATCCCCCAAGCAATAGAACACAAACAAGCCAAAGCCTGGGCCGACCATTGTTTCACGTTCCGAGTGTACCAGACCAAATCGAGAAACTCACAAACCTCCCCTAGATCAGCCCCAAACTCCACATTAGCAGCAGACCACACCTCCTTAGCTCTCGCACAATTCCAAAAGACATGACCCGAGGACTCCACCGCAACCCCACATTCATCACAAATACTATCCAGAATCACCTTCCGAGAGTGCAAATTGGCTTTAGTTGGCAAAATGTTCCTGCAAGCTCGCCAAGCAAAAGCCTTAATCTTATTAGGCATGGGAGCTTCCACAAACATCTCCAAAAAGAAGCCATAAGCTGAGAAGATGAACCCTGACCTTGACGAGGATCAGCCATGGCTGTGCGACAAACCCGATAAGCACTACTAACGGAAAACCGACCTGAAGGAGTAGAAGCCCAGATCAGTCTATCTTCAGGCATAGTCGGGCTGAAGGGAATGGAGAGAATAACTTCAGCATCAAAAGGAAGGAAAACTTCATGGATAATGTCAGATTTCCAGGTGGTTGTTCTCGGATTAATTAGAGCAGAAACTTTGGCATCAGCAGGGAAACAATGAGGGAAAGTTGCAGGTTGGTACGAGGACGGATTAGGCAGCCACTTGTCGCTCCACATTTCCATAGAATCATCATTGCCAATCTGCCACCGGCACCCTATTTGAACAATCTTTTGAGCCGCCATTATACTATGCCATGAGTAAGATGGATTCCTCCCCAAAGATGCATTTAGAAAATCACCATGAGGAAAATATTTAGCTTTATAAACCCGGTGGAATAATGAATTTGAAACAGTCTGAAGCCGCCAACCCTGCTTAGCCAACAAAGCAATATTAAATGCTTTCAGATCCCGAAATCCCATGCCTCCTTCCTCCTTTGGAGCACACATTTTGTCCTAGCTTAGCCAAGCCAATTTTGAATGGTTTTCCTGCTGACCCCACCAAAATCGCCTCACCAAGCCAGTAAGATCATCACATAAAGCATCGAGAAGCTTAAAACAACTCATAGTATAGGATGGTATCGCTTGGGCCACTGACTTAATTAAAATTTCCTTACCGGCATTTGATAGGAGCTTCTCCTTCCATCCAGATAATTTATTTCCCAGTTTTTCTTTAATATCATTAAAGGAGTTACGCTTAGACCGCCCAACCAGAGCAGGCAACCCCAGATACTTTTCATGCTGCCTAATCACTGGAACCCCGAACCGCCGTTGAATTTCATCTTGAATTGCACCTGGAGTATTTCTACTAAAAAACAAAGCAATCTTATTCCTGTTTAGTTGTTGTCCCGACACTGCTTCATAAATTGAGAAGATTTGTTGTAATACTGAACACTCCCCCAACATAGCTCGGCAAAAGATCACGCTGTCATCAGCAAAAAATAAGTGGGAGATATGGGGAGCCCCACGACACACAACCACTCCTTTGAGATTGCTTGAGTCCACTTGTTGTCTAATCAAGCCAAATAAGCCTTCTGCACAAAGTAAAAATAAATAAGGTGAAAGAGGGTCCCCCTGATGAAGACCCCTAGAAGGAGTAATGCGCCTTGAAGGTTTCCCATTAATCCGCACAGAATAAGTAACAGAACAAACACACCTCATGACAACCTCCACCATCCTCCTATGGAAGCCAAGTTTTTCCATTATACCCTTCAAATAGGCCCACTCCACTCTATCATACGCCTTACTCATATCTAATTTCACGGCCATCTCTCCAATTTTCTCCGTTCTTTTCTGACTAATATGGTGCATAGTCTCATAAGCTACAAGGATACTTTGGTCTTCTGGCAGCGCTAGAAACCTTGGTCTGTAGAAGTCTGTTTCCTCTCATAGGAATCTTGTTCCCTCTCGTACTTTTGTGCGTTGAGGGCTTGGGGTTTTCACAATTCTGTAAGGAGCGCTGAGCTGCGATGGAGAACCTTGCGAAGGCCTGGACTCATTTCTCTTTATCTGAGACTGAGGGAGATGTATTCCACTTCGATAACCAGGTATGTAGGAAGGATTACACGTTGGCGGCTAAATTCTTTACGAAACGTGCTCTGAACATCGAGGCCGTCGCTAGAACCTTAAAGCCTTTGTGGCGTACTAAGCAAGACTTTGAAATTCAGGACATGGGCAACCATATTCTGTTTTTCGTTTTTGAAAATGAAGCTGATGCTAACCGAGTGTTGTTGGGGGAACCATGGAGCTTTGATAAGTATTTGGTTGTCCTCCATCGTTATGAGGATGATAGTTCTCTGAAGAGATTTCAATTTGACATGGCAAAGTTTTGGGTCCAAGTCCATGACTTGCCTGTTCGACGAATGGTCACAGTGACAGCAGAAAATTTGTGCAAGGCAGTGGGGCAGGTGATTCATTCCTATGATAGGATTGAAACAGAATGTGGTGATTTTATGCGTGTAAGGGTGGAGGTAGATGTTCACAAGGCTTTATGTAGAGGTAGGAAGGTTCGCTTCAATCCGAACAGTGAGGGATGGGTGTCGTTTCGCTATGAACGACTTCCTATGTTTTGCCATTGGTGTGGGGTTTTGAATCATGATTCTAAGGAGTGTGATTTGTGGCTTCAAAGTAGGGGAGAGTTGAAAGCAGAGAATCAAGAGTATGGCTCATGGTTAAGAGTTGACCCCCCAAGTTTGCTTCGGAAAAAAGTGGTAAGAGTGAGTGGAAGGGGGGTTCCTGCTGCATCTTCAAGTCAAGGACCAGTCTTGCCAAGTGAAACACCAGCCATGACCGTTGAAGTTGAGCTGCCTAGCCGTGCTGATGGGCAAATAGGAGAGCAGAGGCTGTCTGAGACTAATGAAGGAGGTGAGCTTAGGACGGGGAGAAGTTTTCCTTTAAATGATGCTATGTCAGATATTTTAAGGAATGAGAGTGCTTTCCAAAATCATTTAAAGGATATTGATATCAAGCTTCAGGGGCACATGCACCCCAATAGAGGAATAAATGACACATTTTCTATGGAAGTGGGTAAGGCAGATGGTCAAGGGATAGGAGTAATTATGGTGCAGGAGTCAAACCCGATAGAGACAAATTCTGAAGTGGTGGATGCACCAGTCCAAGTTGAGGTGGATTTGCATAGGATTGTTACACAAAAGAACGAGGAGGAAGGGAATCAATTTAGTCATAAAGGTTGGAAGGAACAAGTCCAGCAAGGGCAAGAATCATCTTCTGTGGGCTTGGGCCAACCAAGTAGTGGGCTGGACTATGTCTCTTCTATAGGACCGAATACTAGAACTTGGAAAAGACTTCAGCACCATCCTATGCATGGGGGAACAGTAGTTTATAAAGATGCAGAGGTGGGTATGAAATGTAAACATAAACCAGAACTTTGCATTTTTGAGTCCACAGAGAACCCAAAGGTGAAGAAAAGGAGGGCAGATGGTGAAATTCTTAAGGTGAGTGCTCTGTTGAACAATGAAGTTGGATCGGCGGTGGCTGCTTTGCAACACCACCGAGAGCAATGAGTACTCTTAGTTGGAATTGTCGGGGGCTTAGGAACCTCCGCACAGTTCAGGCTCTTCGGAGCATAGTTGAAAAAGAAGCTCACAGCTTAGTTTTCCTCATGGAGACTAAGATTCCGAGGAAAAGACAACACAAGTTGACGGAAATTCAGCAATCCATTGGTTCCCCAGGGATTAATTGTGCCTAGTGAGGGGAGAAGTGGGGGTCTAGCACTTCTTTGGAAACCAGAGACTTATGTTAACATCAAGGGTTATTCGAAATGGTACATTGATGCCGAGGTAGTGTTTAGGAATGTGCAATGGTGTTGAAGTTTTACAGGCTTTTATGGCCAGCCAGACACTAGTAAAAGGGAAGAAACCTGGCATATTTGGAAGGTTTTGGGCATCATAATACTCTACCATGGCTATGTATAGGGGACTTTAATGAAATTCTTAATAACTCTGAAAAGTTGGGAGGGCAGCCTAGGCCGGAACGGCAAATGGATAGATTCCGTGAGGTGGTGGATTTGTGCCAATTTAGGGACTTGGGTTTCTCAGGTGCTAGGTACTCTTGGTCGCGGCACTTTGAGAACGAAGATAGTGTTTGGGCTCGGTTGGATCGTGCTTTGGCTAATGAAGAGTGGATGCGGATGTTTGCTAATGCGAAGGTGGCCCATATCTCTTCAATTGAGTCTGATCATTGCATGCTTTGTCTTTAATACGGCCAGGACACTAGGCAACGGATGAGACAAGGGAAGTTGTTTCGTTTTGAAGCCATGTGGCTTCGTGACCGTCGCTGTTTGGAGGTGGTTAATGAAGCATGGGAGCATGGGTTATCACTTTCATTGGGCTTTCCGATCCAAAATTTTCTCCAAGCATGCAGGGAGTCTTTGCAACATTGGAATAAGATAGAATTTGGCCATGTGGGTCGATGGATTTCGGCATTACGATCCTCTCTTCAAAGGCTTGAACTACAACCCGATCAGCACAGTGAGGAAATTAGAAGTGTGAGGAAGGAATTGAATTCATGGCTTGACACCGAGGAGGTCATGTGGAAGCAACATTCTAGAAATTCGTATTTGATAGCTGATGACCGAAATACTCACTTTTTTCATATCAAAGCTTCCAATAGGAACCAGAAAAATTTGATTGAAGGAATGGAGGACAGCTCTGGTATGTGGCAGGTCACTCCAGAGGCAATTGAAGGCATTATTACAAATTATTTTTCTTCGCTTTTCACCACTTCCAACCCGACAGAAATTGAGAGAGTTGTTGAGTCTGTTCAAACAGTGGTGTCAGAGCCCATGAATTGTTTGCTAGGCTGAGATTTTCAAGCCATAGAAGTGAAACAAGTGCTAAAACAAATGCACCCAACTACCGCTCTAGGTCCGGATGGTATGCCACCTCTCTTTTATCAAAAAATTTGGTCTCTTTCTGGTGATTGTGTTACACAAGCAGTTTTAAATTTTTTGAATCATGGGATAACTCCTCCGGATTTTAATGATACTCATATTGTCCTTATACCAAAGGTTAAAAATCCCCGCAAAATTTCTGAGTATAGGCCTATAAGCCTATGTAATGTTATTTATAAACTTGCTTCTAAGACTATGGCTAATAGGCTTAAGATTGTTTTATCTAGCATAGTCAGTGAAAACCAAAGTGTTTAAATTTGTTGGCATAATAATAATACCTTCCAGCACTTCCAATAACGAAACTTCAAAACCATCAAATCTTTTTGAGAAATGATATGTCTACAACATTTTTACAACAAATCCTAAGTGGCAGGTTGTTACTGGTTGTTATTGTTGGGACAAAAAAGTAATCTTAGTGTTAGTTTCAAATTTGAACCAATAACAACTAACCATCTGTGATTTGTTGTAAAAATGTTGTAGACAATAGCAAGGGGCGCAATTTGTAATCATTGATCTTATCTGCGACCAATGAAGTATCCAATTATAGAGAAAGTAGTAAAACCTGTTATCCTACTATTTAAATCCTAACAACAAAATCGACTTAAGAAAAAAAAAAAAAAAAACCAAGTAACAATTAAATTAATATCTAATTGTTACCATTTTAACACATTCCTGAATTCAATAAGCTCTATTGACAAAATCTCAATTCAGATATCTAAAAAAAAAAATCATGAAGTCAAAGCATAATAAACTTTTCACGTACCTTTGCCTGGGATATACACCAAGCCACTCCCTTGGTTGAAATTCACTCCTGGGTTGTAACTCTCCAGCAATGCCACTTTAAGTGTGCGTTTTGCGTTTCAGGTGGTTTTTTTTTTTTTTAGCCGAAAAGATTGACTTTTTTTGTGAACAGTACATAATGTGCATTGTTTACGGATCCACAAATTTCACTTTTTATTAATTTTTTCATTAAAAATGGGTCTCACGGTACTATTCACATATTTAAAAATTATTTTACTACAATATTTTTCAGTTTTCAGTTTTTAGCTGTATCCAAACGGATTCTAAGTACCGTAGCGTCGGCAATCGATTCCACAGTGTCCTCTGGCCGAAGCGGGTACGTAATAAACAAACCGTAATCGTTCGAAACCAAGCGATTCCCGCACGAACAATTGACGGTGACTTTCAACGTGGCACCAACAGGTATATTATTGGTGGGATATTGGCTATTAGTCTGTTGCAAAAACTGATACGTGGTCAGATTTGCATAGTAAACTTGAGCCACCTTCATATATGTGTCCCCTTCATTAACTGTGTATTCAAACTCATGACCCAGAAACTCGCCGTCGGGGATACAGTCACATGAGAATGGGACATTGACTCTTGTACCCTCTCGAACAATGTCTTTGTTGGCTATGGTTTGCTTGTTGTAGCTGACGATTACTTCGGCGTCAGACTGCAAAACTTCAGCTATGAATGTGAGATTTGAGTCCTTCCAGACGTAGTATGAAGCTAAAGCCAAACTACATCCTTTGCTACATTTGGATTCAGCTATAGAACTAAAAACTGAGACCAACAATAACAACACTACCACCAAAACTCCCAACGTGGGTTTCATCGTATTGGCAAAATTGGAATCCTGATTTGTGAAAGCTTAGCAAAATCAAGAAGTGGGGGGGGGGGGGGGGGGGGAGATTTTTGGTGATTGGGGGAAGAAGAAAGGGAGAAATTGAGTTTAGCTGGATTTTTTGGACCCTTTTTTTACTTTCAAATTTAGGATCTGGGTGATTCTCAAAAAAAAAAAAAAAAAAAAAAATTAGGATTTGGGTATTGAAGATAGGCGTGGATGGATGTTATTGGGTGTAAAGACTAAAGAGAGGATCAAGGAAGGTTCTTTGAATCAGACACCTTAATTAGTCAAGGAAGGTTGGACAAAGACTGAGAACTCCAACGCTGTCTTTGTCGTCAAGTTCTATGGGAGTAAAAAGTGTAATGTTAACTGTTTCAAAATATATATACTCTATTTGACACGAACTCTTCTGCCGCAGTTTATGCCATAACTTTGACGTTGAATGGTGAAGAAAACTTGATACTTACATGTGAAAAGTAATATGTAGTTACTCACAAATCACAATTAGTCATATTACAAAAATGATAAAAGTTGTAATACAAAGATGGTGGTTCTAAAAACACTTGTTTGAAAATTCATATTGGTTTAATTTCATTGGTCTAAGTTTGTTTATAGTATCTTAAGGAAGTGAAAATTTAGAAATAAAAGAGCACACTAAAATGACGTGGAAGGTAAATAAGGGTGCCATTGCAGAAAATTTTAATAAGTTGGGACTTGGTACAATTAGGCAGAAAAATTAAGGACCACTTTGCAAAAAATATTTGAAGTGTCCAGCCATGACACCTCTTGCTTCCCATCATAACACCATCAGCCTTTGTTAAGCTTCTAAGTGAACATTAATGGTGGATTGGGAATTGTGGGTGGTTACTTCGAGGGAACCAGTCCTCCTTAGAATAGGGAAGAAATAGAGAGAGAATTAGGGAATCAAGAAGAGTAATCTAGTATTATTTCTGTTATGCTCTCATGTACACCATACAATCCTCTTATAGCTAACTCCATACATTTTGGCAGTTACTCCCCTTTTAACTAACTTTCCCGCTCTTTTTATCCTAACTGTACAACCCCCTGTATCAGCTCATCTATATAGACCCGATACACTCATTCAATCACAACAGCTTATTACAATCAATTACAACCCAATTACAATATCTACACAGTCTTAACATACCCCTCCCCATCTAAAAGACCTTGCCCACAAGGTGAGGAAACCTGAGCTTCAACTAGTGCAATGATTCCCAAGTAGCATCCTCAGGTGCAATGCCCAACCATTGTATTAGAACTTCAGTAATAGACTTGGATCTCAAAGTCTTAGTTCTAGTTTGTAGAACAGCTACAGGTTTTGAAATGATTTGACCAGTCTCATCTAATGGTGGCAAAGTAGGCAGTGGAGAAACTTGCTATCCCAACTTCAGCTTCAAACAAGATACATGAAAAACCGGATGTATCTTACTGTCACCAGGTAAATCCAGCCTGTAGGCTACCTCCCCTACCCTTTGAAGCACCTGGAAAGGCCCATAAAACCTTGGAGATAACTTCCATTTTCCCTTATAAGCTAAGGACTTCTGCCTATAAGGTTGCAACCTCAAAAACACCCAATCTCCCACCAGAAAAGACCTCTCAGTTCTGTGTTTATCTGCAAAAAACTTCATTCTCTCTTGAGCAGCCACCAGATTAGCCTTTAGTGTAGCCAAAATCTGCTGCCTCTGAGAAAGAAGAGAATCTACTGCTACCACCCTTGAAGTGCCTGGAATATAATCTTGAAGTCTAGGAGGAGGATAGCAATATAATGCTTCGAATGGGGTGAGTTTAATGGCAGTGTGAAAATTGGTATTAAACCAATACTCAGCCAATGAAAACCAATCAGCCCACCTGTGAGGTCTATCTCCAACAAATGCTCTCAAGTATTGTTCTAAGCTTTTGTTCACAATCCCAGTTTGGCCATCTGACTGAGGGTGATATGCAGTAGACATGACCAAATCAACTTCCTGCAATTTGAACAGCTCAGACCAGAATTTTGAAGTAAAAGTAGCATCCCTGTCACTCACTATAGAAGTTGGAAGACCATGTAACTTGAAAACATTTTGCATATAGAGCCCAGCAACTTTAGCAGCTGAATAAGGACGACTCAAGGGTATAAAATGGACATATTTGGTTAGTCTATCAACCACAACCAAGATAACTTCAAACCCTTGAGATTTTGGTAACCCTTCAACAAAATCAAGGTTCACATCAGACCATGGTTTAGTAGGAATAGCTAAAGGTTGTAACAAACCTGCAGGAGCAACAGTCTCAGCCTTTATTCTTTGACAAACATCACATTCTCTAATAAACTTCTTGATGTCTGACTTCATGCCCTTCCAATAAAATTCTTGTTTAGCCCTATGGAAGGACTTAAGAAAGCCAGAATGACCTGCAACAGGGCTGCTGTGAACATGAGCAAGAACCAAGGGCTTTAAGGAGCATTGAGAGCCCAAGTAGAACTTGTCCTTATACAAGAGAAACCCATTATGCAGAGAAAAACCTTTTGGAGTAGCTACCTTTGATTGCAAGGATTGAATCAAATGCATAACTTTTGCATCTTGATGATAGCTGTCCTTGAGCTTATCCAACCAAGTAGGATATGGAAATGACAACAATAAACAACAGCTAACTGTGCCATGAGTGAGGTCAGCCTGATCTGTAAAGGTTTTTAATTCTGACTCCATCTGTCTTGAAAGGGCATCAACAACTCTATTCTCATTGCCCTTCTTATATTCCACAACAAAAACATAACCCAACAGTTTAGTGATCCATTTCTGTTGAGCTGGGGTACCCACTCTCTGCTCCAACAAAAACTTTAGGCTTTGATGATTAGTTCGAACAATAAAAGGACTTCCAAGCACATAAGGCCTCCATTTCTTCACTGCAGTAGCTAAAGCTAACAACTCCTTTTCATAAGTAGAAAAATGCAGACTCTTACCCCTCAAAACTTGGTTATGGAAAGCTATAGGCTTCATATTCTGCATTAAGATAGCCCCCAATCCAACCCCTGATGCATCACATTCAATAATAAAGGGTTTAGTAAAATCTGGTAAGGCTAAAACAGAAGGGTGAGAGACTACCTCTTTCAACTGATTGAAGGCAGATTCAGCTGCATCATTCCAGTGAAAAGTGTCTTTTTTAAGAAAATCAGTTAAAGGATGAGCAATGGAACCATAACCTTTAATGAATTTTCTATAGTATCCAGTCAAACCTAGGAATCCCCTCAAAGCCTTAACATTCTGGGGTCTTGGCCAATGCAACATAGCAACTGTCTTCTTTGGGTTAGCCTTGACACCTTCACCAGAAATGACATGCCCCAGGTACTCCACCTCAGGACAGCCAAAGACACATTTGGATTTCTTAGCAAAGAGCTGATGTTTAAGCAGCACTTCCAGCACAACCCTCAAATGATTGACATGATCACATAAGTTCTTGCTAAAGACTAAAATATCATCAAAAAACACTAGAACAAAGTGTCTCAAGAATGGCTTGAAAACATCATTCATTAAGGCCTGAAATGTAGAGGGTGCATTGGTTAACCCAAAGGGCATGACCAAGAATTCATAGTGACCCTCATGAGTACGAAAAGCTGTCTTATGCACATCACCATCCTTCATTCTAATCCTGATGATAACCCGACCTTAAATCTAGTTTAGAAAAAATACTAGCCCGTGGAGTTCATCAAGCAACTCATCCACAACAGGAATAGGAAATTTATCCTTCACAGTAGCCTTATTGAGAGCCCTGTAATCTATGCACATTCTCCAACTACCATCAACCTTTCTAACTAACAAAACGGGTGATGAAAAAGGGCTTTGGCTAGGTCTAATTGAGCCTACTTCTAATAACTCCTTCACAATATTTTCAATCTCAGATTTTAGATAGTAAGGGTACCTGTAGGGTCTTTCACAAACTGGTTGAGTTCCTTCCTTGAGTGTAATGCCATGCTCATGACCTCGGATGGGTGGTAGACCAACTGGAACATCAAACACAGTACCAAACTCCTTGAGCAGATCTTGCAAAGCTGCTAGAAGCTGATCTGGAGCTGTTGCAGCCCCTGACTCAGGTGTGGTGATTTGCAAGATTAACCCTTTCTTGATGGAAGTTTTAAACATCTCCTCACTTCCCAAAATTGAAGATCCTGATGATAATAACCCTTATAGCAGCACCAATTTTTACAGGTACCAAAACTTCATAGTCATCAACTTGAAATCCCATGAGATTTCCCCCAATGTGCTCAACCATTGAGTCCCTAACACCACATCATAGCCCCCCAAGGGAAGAACATTCAAGTCAACAAAGAATTGATGACCTTGAATCCATAAAGACACACCAGGACAAACACCTTTAGTCTGAATCACAGCCCCATTAGCCACCTTTACTTCCATCATTTGAGAAGTATCTATTTGCATTTTCAAAGTTAACACCATAGAAAGATCAAGAAAATTATGTGTACTCCCTGAATCAATAAGGGAAACCAACCCAAATTCCTTAATCTTGCTTCTAACCCTCATTGTATTTGGTGAAGGGCTACCCACTAAGGCATAGAGGGTAATTTCAGCTTCCAAAGCATTATTTCCCAATTCTTGCTCCACTTGAACCTCTACCTCATTGTCCTCCAATTCTAACAACTGTGCTTGAGATGATGGTTCATTAGCAATAGGAGAACCCTCTAACAGAAACACTTTTGCTCCACCTTTGCATTGATGACCTGCCTGGTACTTCTCATCACAATTAAAGCAAAGACCTCATTTCCTCCTTTCATCCATCTGAGCAGGTGTCAATCTTCTTAGTGGCAATCTCATTTTCTATTCTCCCTTCCAATCTAGCTTAGGAGGTGCCCCAAGAATGGAAGGTTTGATAACTTCTTGAAAGGATTTAGATCCTTTTTTGGAGTTGAGTAAGTATTCCTCTTGAATTTTAGCCAAACCAAAAGCTGCATTCAAAGATTGAGGGGCAAACATCCTTATTGCTAGTCTCACTTCATCCTTGAGCCCACTCAAGAAATAGCTGAGTTTGTGAGATTCAGAGAGACCCTTAATCCTATTTGAGAGAGCTTCAAATTGACTTTTGTAAACAATCACACTAGTTGTCTGCCTCAATCTTGTTAATGCCTCCATCGGATCATCATAGGCAGTGCTTCCAAGCCTCACTTGCAGTGCTTGAACGAAAGCTAACCAATCCCCAAACAGTCCTGCTTCTTCTCCATCTTGAAACCATATTAAGGCTTCACCTTCCATGTGGAATGCAGCCATCAAAAGCTTTTCAGGATCAGGGGTTTTGTAATACCTGAAGTATTGATTGGCTTTATACACCCAAGCTGTTGGTTCTTCTCCTCGGAATTTAGGAAATTCCAGTTTGATAGATTTTGGAAATGTCAATGCCAGAGTATTGTTTGAGGGAATGTCTTCATTAGATCATGGAGTGTAAGCTGAAGATTTCTCTGAATCAGAATTAGACAACTTCTACAGAATCGCACCAAGTTGCTGTTGAACTTCTTGGAAATGCTGGCTATGTAATTCCTTCATTTGATGAATCTCGTGGTGAATCTCTTGAATATCATGGGTATGGTAATCTGAGGTTTTCTTGAGTGAAGCGATAGTCTCATTTATAAGTGTTGTTGATCTGGTTTCAGCCATTGGTGCCCACGATGAACTGCTCTGATACCAATGTTAAGCTTCTAAGTGAACATTAATGGTGGACTGGGAATTGTGGGTGGTTACTTCGAGGGAACCAGTCCTCCTTAGAATAGGGAAGAAACAGAGAGAGAATTAGGGAATCAAGAAGAGTAATCTGGTATTATTTTTGTTATGCTCTCATGTACACCATACAATCCTCTTATAGCTAACTCCATACATTTTGGCAGTTACTCCCCTTCTAACTAACTTTCCCTCTCTTTTTATCCTAACTGTACAACCCCCTGTATCAGCTCATCTATACAGACCCGATACACTCATTCAATCACAACAGGTTATTACAATCAATTACAACCCAATTACAATATCTACACAGAGTCTTAACAGCCTTCCCTCACGACACCTCATACTTCCCTATGCATGAAGGCAGAAGTCTCCCACCATATGACACCTAATTCACTTGCTGCCACCTCCTACTTGCCCATGCAACCATCTAATTTTGCAATCTATTGCTGCCCAATTCGTCCAGAATCTTACACTACTATAGCAGCCAACATTTTTTTATAGCTAAAACATGAATTGAATAGAAAAGAAAAGAGGCAAGTATTGTACTAGGCAGCACCTATTCCTACAAATCGATCTTGAGTTGAAATTGAGTAAGTGAAAGTTTCATGATTTGATTATTCCTTAGCTATGTGTGTTCTTTGTTTTGTGATGAAGATTTATTCTATGAATAAGTGTATTTACTATTATTTCAATGAATTAAGTGGCCACCCTTAAGTGAATTTCGATTGGCATATGCTAAAGGAATGTTGGATTGAAGTCTAGAGCTCTGGCTATAGAGAGAATATGATGGCGTTTTCTCTCTGCTATAGAGTTATTTTTTGGAGCGTAAACATAACTCTTTTGATGTAAAAATTCCATGAGAATTATAGAAATAAATCTTACAAAAATCTGGCCCATTGTCTGATATAATGGATTTTATGCTAACTCTGAATTGAGTTTGCACCATGGTATAGAAAGAAACCAAAGAGGTCTAACCTCAGATTTTGTTTTCTTGAGAAAAGCCCAAGTAGATTTTCTGGTATCATTAACAAATGTCTAAAAATATATTTATATCCTTCATGAGTAGGAACAGAATATGACCCCATACATGTTAAAATAACTTGATTCAAGATCTACAAAACCGAATGAGCAAAGGATCTTTAAATCTTTCTAGAATCACTTGCATATATATTTGTTATAATATAGAGGAAATGACAATCTTCTTTGTTTTTCCAAAGGACAAACATTACAAGTGTCATTACAATGATTTGAAAAAGGCAGGTAAATACCATTTAAAGGTAAATACCTCGTGTGGGAAAACATGAGGATCTGCCAAGTGACGTATTCTATACAAAGAGTATTAAAATATTCTCAAGTGTCACTTTAGAAATAAGAACGAATTAAATATTGAATTTTTATTTCATTTAGTTCAATGTTTCAAGACATTTCTATTTCTTTTTTTTCTTTTTCTTTTTTGAGAAACAAGATATTTCTAATTAAACAATAAATATTCTTTGTATCCTTTGGTTCAATGTTTTAATATTTTTCATCCCTCACACATACACACAAATCTCTTTGCATTTTAATTTACCATTTTCATCTCTTGCACTTCTACCCCTTTATATATACCTACCTGTAGCCCTTCATGTCATCTATGGTTTTGAAACCTGAACCGTTTAATGAACTGGAAAAGAGAGAGGTTCAAGATTTTTAAGGTCGGACCGAAGTTTAACCGAGGTCAAACCGTGATGTGTCATTTAATTTTTTAATATATTTGATACTTAAATTGGTTTATATTTATTAATTTTTCATTCTTGACCAATAAGATGTGTGTGGCCTAATGGTTTGCATGCTGGACATGTTATTTCACTTGCTGAGAGGAAGAAGTCTTGCCAGTAGCATATTTTCATCAATTTTTACCAAAATAATGACATGGATGAACTGAGTTCTTATAGAACCAGTTCCCAATTTAACCCAGTCGGACCGGCCAGTTCGGACAACACCTACCTAGCTCTAATATTATGTCTCATCTAATTCTAACCCGTTCAAGTTGGCTACAACCACGGAAAGGGGGCTTGCATTTTATATTGAGTGATGACAACGACAATTAAGATTTTGATATTAAGGTTGGATATTGTGAATTTGTGGATTTTGTAAATGATGTGATTGACTGTGAGTGATTAAGATGTGTTTTGTTTTTTTTTTTTTAGAATTAAGGAAAAGAGAAAGACACATTCTATTTCTCTATCAACTTTTATTCTATAATATTCTTCCAAAGTTGTTTTTGTTTTTTTCCTCACTACTTCAATTGAATAATTATAATGGACGTGTCTGCAATTTATAATTGTTGCTTTTCTTGATGAACTTAATACTAATAAAGTTTTATGACAATTATACTATAATACATATACAACATTCTCCAAAACCATCTTACATAAAATATTACAATATTATCCGTGCATCGCACGGGTAACTTACTAGTTTTATTTAAAGAGGGATGTCCTAATTTGTAATGCTGCACTTTGGACATATCACTGATAGAATTTACAACAGAATATTGAAAGGAATTAGCTAGATTCAAATTGGAAAGTCATTCAGTCAAGGAAGAGGGAATTATGGGACAAAATGGGCTTCTGCCCTTTTCAGGAAAATTATATAGGGAAATGCCCCCCTTCCCAAACTAAATAGGGAAATGCCCCTCTTTTAAAACTCGATTTTTGATAAATCGAGTTAGGCCCTATAGTGGCATTTTTAAGGAGCCTATAATGACATTTTAAGGACCTATAGTGACATTTTTTAACTCGACTTCAATGAAATCGAGTTATAGGCAATGAAATCGACCTATAGTGACGTTTTTTTTACCTATAACTCGATTTATTTGAAGTTGAGTTAAAAAACGTCACTATAGGCTCCTTAAAACGCCACTATAGGGCTTCAGAAATTTTTTTTTTTCTAACTCGATTTATCAAAAATCGAGTTTTAAAAGATGGGCATTTTCCTATTTAGTTTGGGAAGGGGGGCATTTTCCTATATAATTTGCCCGAAAAGGGCAGAAGCCCATTTTGTCCGGGAATTATGGCTTTGTAAGTGGATCTTTGCAACAAATACAATCCATTGTGCACTTCACCTACTCCAATTGTCCTCCAACAAGAAAGGTTCTTAAAAAAGCAAAATTGGGACAAGAATACAAGGAAGTATGGTGATTTCTGTGTAATTTCGTTAACAGAAAACAAGTTGAATGAAAAAAAAAAAGTTAAAATTAAATGTGCTGAGATTCTAACTGAACCTATGTGTGTGACTTGGGTAATTTATCCATTAGGCAATTCAACAACACATAGATTAATGGAAATAATTATGGTTAACAAGGTCATAGAGCAAACAATGTGATCAATGACACCTATATCTAGAACCTGAGTATTATTTCCAAATGCAGTTCAATTTACGACTTTAGCACTAAAAATGGAATGCCTAAGATCAAAGGAATGTTTAGGCAATGGTTGAGTACTTGCGTGAGTTTCAGTTAACTCAGCTAGTAAAGTTTCTGATGGTTAAATAAGAGATTTGAGATTCTATCCATGCCTACACTAAAACCAACTGGTGTATTGGTCTGATGATAAAGGGCAATTATCAGGAGCAGACGTCATAAGTTAAAACTGTACCTCTAAAAAAAAAAATGATTACTTGCTAAAGGAGTGGATTGGTGTGAAATGGGCTGATGTGGATTGAAAGAGACATTGTTTTCCATGGCCACAATTGTTGCTGAATCTCATGATCATAGCAAGAATCTTCTTGTATTGTTATGGTGTAAAAGGAAATTGTTTCTTATTTGTACTAACTGCAAAATTCGAGGAAAAATCTTGGCTTGACACTTGATTGGCCATTGGATTCTTCCATTTAGACTTATAACCATGAGGATATCCATGGATCTTGTAGCATTTACTGATGATATGTCCAATGATTCCACAATGACTACACACAAGCCTTGCTTTCCCTTTGTTTTTGGAGTTCCTTGCACCAAAATTCCCAATTTTTGTAGCCAGGGTAGTGGATTCAACAAAAGATCTAGTTGAATGTCCAATTGATCCCAGTCTTTATTCTTGTGAAGAGATGGAAATGGATCTATTAGCTAGAAGAACTTGCCCTCAGATTTGATCAGAGGAATCATTGAGACCCAAGTAATTGTAAGACCGATTCTTGCTGCTGAAGAAAAGTGATCCTCTCATCAACATTGCAAGTGAATTTTCCATAAGAGCAAAATGGTAATGGCCTAAAGTTATGAATTTCATCCCAGAGGATTGTCAATTGAGTGAAGAAAAATCACTCACAGAAACTTCACCTCGTGAAATGCTAGAAAGGACTTTCTGTAACTGGAATGCTCTTAGTCCATTCCCTTGAGAAAATATCTCTCTAAGATTGTTACAAACCTCAAGAGTAGTATTGCGATAAACTAGACTCATTTCGATCCTTGGTGAGACAGAATTGAGAATCCAAATGCAACTATATTGTTGCAACGTGTCTAGGCTTGCACCATAGTTGTACTAAGAGTGAATCCTATCTACAAACCCCAATTTGTTCTTTGCAATTAGAGACCTCTCCATTACACGTGACGAGACCAAGTTGGAAAACTAACACAATGCTAGGGCTTTCTCCACAGAGGTTGAGAATCATCAATTATTGGGGTTGAAGAAGTTGACGTCATTGAAATTGTTTGTGTCAACTCGCAGCTCTGATACCATATCGAATTGCAGAGAATTTCTCAATTGTATTAATTTAATTGATTCAATATGTACAGCTCCTCTATGTTATAGTATAATAGAAAATAAAGGCTAGGAGAAAAAAAACTAACTCCTAACAGACTCTCCTAAATCAGTTACATTGACATCCAATCATACAGGGACACCTGGACTTAGTTAATCACGTGTTGTTAGTTGTTACAATAAAATGAATAGGAAGGAAATACATGACTTGCAGTCTAGAGTAGACCACAACAAGCATTGACTGTCGTTTAAGCAGTCTATTGAATCTTCAGCAATTTGCAATTTAGCCTTAGCATTTTGAAAAAGTGTGAGATTACATTTGCATAAAATCTGGCTGCACTTGGCAACTTATCAAAAAAGTAAAGTTAATTATTTATAATGTAACTGCTCTATTAATGTTGGAAGGAAAGAAGAGAGATACAATAGATCAATGAAGGAGATATGGTAATTGAGGATGGCTGATAAAATTGTAGCCATTGTAATGGATCATATTGTCCAGGGCTACACAAAGCTTCAATTAAATATTTTCTCTACTAGGTGAGGTGCTCTCATGCTTGTGCATGTAGAAGCAGTGGTGAGTCTTGCAGTTTTCTTGCAAGAGTTTGTGTGACCTCCCGTGTGTGAGGCCTGGTGGTGTTGTGTCCTTGTAGGGCTCCCCTAAAGTCAAGGTCTGTTTAAAGGAGAGAAAGTGAAAGGCAATGGCAGAGGAGTTAGAAGTCTTATGGAAGAAACTTTCTTTCACGGAGGAGGAAGATGAGGATATAGAGATTGATAGCAATAGCACAAAAACCGCAAAGGAAGTAGGAAAGAATTGTGCGTTGATGAAGATTATGGCCCATAAAAGCATAAATTTAGATGCTTTAAGAAAGAATATGAGGATGTTGTGGAAACCTAATAAAGGGGTCCAGATTTCCGAGGTAGAGGAAGACCTATTCCTGGTGGAATTTAGTGATGGAAAAGACAAGAAGAAAGTCCTTGATATGTGCCCATGGAGCTATGAAAAACAGCTGGTTCTTATACAGGAGTTTGATGGGGAGCTAACTCCAAAGGAAATAGAGATTAAATGGGCTCCTTTCTGGATCCAAATATTCAATCTTCCTTTAAAGTGTAGGACGAAGGAAATAGGTCGGACAATTGGATCCAAGCTGGGTGAGGTTTTGGAAGTGGATGTTTCTGAATCTGGAGTCCATTGGGGAAGATGTTTACGCGTGCGAGTGCGCATCGATGTGACAAAGAAATTGGTTCGGGGGAAGAAGATAACCATAGAGGGAGGGGAAGGCAGATGGGTTCAGCTCAAGTATGAGAGGCTGCCTAACTTCTGCTATAGGTGTGGCTTACTTAATCACGCTCTAAAGGACTGCTCAGAATCTGGAAAGCGCAACGCTGTGGGTGAAAATGAAGAACTACAGTATGGGGCTTGGTTGAGAGGAGATTCTTTTCGGCGTAACGGCCACGACTCCAACTATTATGGTATGGAGAAAGGTGTAGGAACCAGACGATGGGAAACTGGTGCGGTGGCGGAGAAGGGGTCGGAGTTGCTTCAGGCACGTGGGAGCTCGAAGAATGATGGGAAGGAACACGTGCCAAACCTGACGACCATGGAGAAATGCCCGCTGACACGGCGTGAAACTGGTGCAGAAGCCTTGAAACAGCAGCCAGAAATCTTGCACGAAAATGGTATGGTCAGGGAATTGGTGAGAAAGCAAGGGGAGAAGGAAGTTAATTTGGGTGAAAAAGTCTTGGACCAAGGCAAGGATCAGGCTGGGTTATCAGAAAAGATGTTATGGGAGACAACAACGGATCACAAGGAAACGCCAAAATTTAAAATTGTTATGGCGCCAAGCCATGAAACCAACAACGTGGAGGGCGGCCCATTTTCATCGAGTGCTGACCCAGGCCCAATAGCTTTGAGCTATGACACGGTTAATGGATGGACTGCGGAACCTTTAGGCCCACGAAGTAGGCACTAGAAAAGGCTTGCTCGGGAAGCTAAAGCAAACTCAAGTCCTGAAGAAAAAAGCCCAACCCGGTTGAAGAGAGAGGGCCCTATATCGCTGCAAGAGCTGGATTCTAATGCCTACAACCAGAAACGAAGGAAAGGGGAAAAACAGAGCAACCAAACCCTCGATGAAAATATACCAAAGGATGGCGGAGTGGCGGTGGCTGCGGTGCAGCACCGCTGAGCCAAATGACGATCTTAGCATGGAACTGCCGGGGTCTTGGATCTTCCCTGGCAGTTCGGACCCTCACCGACGAGGTGAAAGCGAGAGATCCATTGATGGTCTTCCTTGCAGAAACAAAAGTAGGGGAGAGCAGATTGAAGGGTGTTCGAAACAAAATTGGGTATACTTAAGGTATTACGGTACCCAGCGACGGGAGAAGCGGAGGTTTAGCACTGATGTGGAAGGAAGGTACGAAAATTTGTTTCAAAAGTTGCTCCAATTCGCACATTGATGTAGTTGTGAATGGGGAATCGGTATCAACACCATGGCGTGCTACTGGTTTCTACGGGCAACCTGATGCCGGAAAAAGGTTTATCTCTTGGCAGTTGTTGGAAGTTCTGAAAGAGCAATGCACGATGCCGTGGGTAGTGTTCGGAGATTTTAATGAAATTCTACACCAAGGTGAGAAAACTGGTGGTTTGGACAGAGATGTAAAACAAATGGAGGATTTCAGGGAATGCTTGAGCAGATGTGAGCTTCATGATTTGGGATATTTTGGACAACAATATACTTGGTGTAATGGGCGTTTTGGAGACCAACGTACTAAGCTCAGACTCGACAGAATGGTAGCAAATGAGGCGTGGAGGAGTATATTCCCTCTGGCAAGAGTGCAGCATGTGTCATTGTCCATCTCGGATCACTGTCTCTTAGCGTTGTCCATCAAACGAAGACAACCCCAGAAACCAGCAAAGAAGCGTTTCTTTTTTGAAGAAATGTGGACTAGGGAGGAAGGTTGTAGAGAGATTGTGGAGTCGGCTTGGGACCCGTTGCGGGTTGATCCTGAGTATAAGGTCACTGACAGAATGAAGAGTTGCCAAAACGAACTTCAGAAGTGGAACTGGAAAGTGTTTGGGAACGTGCATCAAGTATTGAGACAAAAGAAAGAAAGACTCCAACATTTAGAAGCTCGGGACAGCCTACATGGGGAAGCAGAAGAGATTCAAAGGGTTAAGAAGGAGATTAATGAAAGCCTGATTAGGGAGGAAATCATGTGGAATCAAAGGTCTAGGGCTCTATGGATCAAATGGGGTGACCGTAACACTCGTTTTTTCCATGCTACGGCTAACCAAAGGAGGAGGAAAAATAGTATTGTGGGATTGCAGGACTTGAATGGTGTATGGAACGAAGATAAGGAGGGAGTTGAAGGGATTATTATGGACTACTTTACCTCAATTTATAGGTCGGACCAGCCAACCAGTTTTGAAGCTAGCCTAAGTGCAATATCGGGTGTCCACAGACATGAACGCGGAGCTGATTGCTGACTTCAAAGCAGAGGAAGTTTGGAGTGCACTTAAGCAAATGCATCCCACTAAATCCCCCGGCCTAGATGGTATGTCCCCTATTTTCTTTCAAAACTATTGGGATATTGTAGGTTCGGAAGTAATAAATTGTGTTCTGAATGCTTTAAATTCTGGAATTATGCCTTGTGGAATAAATGACACATATATATGCCTTATCCCAAAAGTGAAGTCCCCTCAGAAAATTACAGAGTTCCGACCCACAAGTCTGTGTAATGTCATATACAAGATAATGTCCAAAATCCTTGCTAATAGACTGAAAAGAATCCTGGGAGTGGTGATTGATGAATCTCAGAGTGCTTTCGTACCTGGGAGGCTGATAACGGACAATGTACTTGTGGCCTTCGAAACAATGCATTGTATCGATCAAAGGAAAAAGGGAAAGGAAGCATTAATGGCTATAAAGCTCGACATGAGCAAGGCATACGATAGAATGGAATGGGTGTATCTAGAGGCTATGATGAGGAAAATGGGGTTCCATGAGAAGTGGATCTCGCTCATTATGATGTGTGTGACCACAGTGTCTTACTCTGTATTAATAAATGGCGAGCCAAAGGGGAAGATTATTCCAACAAGGGGATTGCGCCAAGGGGACCCAATATCTCCTTACCTGTTCTTATTGTGTGCTGAAGGATTGTCTGCCATGTTGAAGAGGGAAGAAAGAGTGGGTCACATAAAAGGGGTTGCGGTTAGTAGGGGGGCTCCGAGGATATCACATTTACTGTTTGCCGATGACAGTATTGTTTTCTGTAGGGCCACTGTTGAAGAATGTGATAGGGTCATGAAGGTGCTAGAAGACTATGAAGGAGACTCGGGGCAAAAGCTCAATAAAGAGAAAACTTCCCTTTTCTTTAGCAAGAATACTGACAGGGAGGTCCGGGAGCAAATTAAGGAGAAGTTTGGAGCACAAATTGTTCAGCACCATGAAAAATACCTAGGTTTGCCTCCACTTGTGGGGAAGAACAAAAGAAAGGCCTTTAACCGCATCAAAGACCAAGTAGGAAGGAAAATATCGGGTTGGAAGGGTAGACTCCTCTCTCATGCGGGCAGAGAAATACTCATCAAGGCAGTAGCTCAAGCTACGCCTACTTATACGATGAGTTGTTTCAAAATTCCGGATTCTTTATGTATGGAACTGAATTCTATGATGAGTAGATTCTGGTGGGGGCAAAAGGATAGGGAGCGGAAGCTGGCTTGGGTCTCTTGGGAGAAAATGTGCACTCCCAAATCAGATGGTGGGATGGGATTTAGGGATCTTAAAGCTTTCAACCTTGCACTTCTTGCTAAACAAGCGTGGAGAATTAAGCGAAACCCACACTCCTTGGTACACAGAGTATTTAAGGCGAAATACTTCATGGATAGTTCTTTCGAAGAGGCTCAAGTGGGGCGAAGACCCTCCTATGCATGGAGAAGCATAGTGGCAGCAAAGCAGGTCATTGACAAGGGCTCTAGATGGTGCATTGGGAATGGAGCAAGTGTACGCATTTGGAAGGATAGGTGGATACCAAAGCTGGAATCCTTCAAAGCAATCAGCCCACACGCTGACCAACAGGATGAGGAAAGGGTCTCAAGCCTCCTGGATGCAGAGAGAAGGTGCTGGGATGTGGTAAAGGTGAGATCCACGTTTCTCCCCCATGAGGCAGAGGCAGTCTTGAGCATCCCAATCAGCCTCCGGTTGCCAGAAGACTCCATAATATGGGCGTGGACTCCGAATGGAAAATTCAACGTTAAAAGTGCATACAAGGTAGCTCAAAAATGGTTGAAAGAAGGAAAGTGCAAGTCTGATGGGGGGAGTAGCTCAAACAACACAGGTATGAAGGCAATGTGGAAGCTTACTTGGCATCTGAACTGTCCAAATAAAATAAAACATTTCTTTTGGAGGGCTTGCAAAAACATCCTACCCACAAAGCTCAAGTTGAAGGAAAAGGGAATTGGGGAAGATGATAGATGTGAGATATGTGACCAAAGTGAATCCTCGGGTCATGCCTTGTGGAGTTGCAAATCAGCTGAAGAAGTATGGAGCAATACAAGGATTAAGCTGCCTTATTTTCAGGACCCTCCAAGGGACTTTGTCGATATAGTTTGGGCAATCCATGACACACATCCGGGTATCAATTGGGAGTTGTTTGCAGTGACAGCTTGGAGTCTGTGGAACAATAGGAACAAGGTATGCCATGGTGAACAAAGAAAGAGACATGATGTGATTGTGAGGGAGGTAGCTGCATATTGGAAGGAAGTTCAGGAGGTTAAACAGATCCAAGAAAGACCTTCCATTCCTGCAAAACCTCCTTGGACCCCTCCTAATCGGGGATGGTTTAAAGTCAACACGGATGGAGCTATTTTTGAAGACTTGGGGTGTTGTGGGATTGGGGTGGTTATTAGGAATGAAAGGGGTCAACTGATGGGAGCCATGAGTAAGAAACTTGAACTGCCTTTGGGTACGTTGGAAGCTGAAGCTAAAGCTATGGAGGAAGGAATGCTACTTGCTTGGGATTTGGGGCTGAAGGAGATCATCTTGGAATGTGATTCGGAGTTGGTGGTGAAGGCCCTTGGTGATCAAAGTTTGCTGCAGAATTCTATACAGAAAGTAATTGAAGGGATAAAAGAGGGGCTGAAATGCTTTATGGCATGGAGGGTAACACACATTCGCAGGAGTGGAAATGCTACTGCTCATATCATGGCTAGGAATGCCAAACTGTTGAACCAGTGTAATATTTGGGTAGAGGATATTCCACCCATAATAGCTGATCAACTTCAACATGATGTAATCTATTTGAATGCTTTTTCTTTAAATGAAATCTAGTTACATGTTGTTTATCAAAAAAAAAAAAAAAAAAAAAATATTGTCCAGGGCTAAGTAGAGTTGAACGCGGTTTTGTTTTGCATTTTGGGTTCTTCCTCAGTATCTTCTTGATAATTTATTTCATGCACAAGGTAAGCAGCCTTGTTTTAATTGACGTTATTGGAATCATATATGCATGAGTAATGCTATAGACAAATTATTTTACAACATTTTTACAAACTGTTGATGTGGTCAGCAGTTTGTAAATTTTTTTGTAAAAAAGTTTATATCTCTAGCATTATTCTATATGCATTTAGATCGACGTCAAAATTAGGAAGTTAAAACAAAGAAACATGTTATATTAACCCTTGAATGAGTGTTAAGGAATATCGTTTTGAAGCAAAGAAATGAATGGGTCTTGATTATTAAGTCCGCTAGCCGCAGACCCACGCAATGCGTAAGAATATAAATATTATGTAATGAGGTGTTATATATAAAAAGTAACTATTATTTTAAGTATTGTTTATTTTTTAAGAATATTTCTACAAGTATTTTTTTTAATCTTTTTATCTCTACAAATATATCACTTTATTATTTTATTTTTGTGTGTTTGATTAATATTTTTTTTAAGGTGAACCATATTTTTCTAACTTTTATTGTAGTGTATTATATTTGCCTAATATACAACTAAACTTTATAAGTTTCAAATTTCTGATTCAAAATTTTCATCTCTTAAGGAATAAGATAATTATCATAATAATAAAAACTCACATCACAGAAATATAATGTTATCTTAGCCAAAATTAAAATGAAACTAAAGGAATAAAAAAAATAGACTTTATAATAATTTATTATTCAAACAATTAGTAGGCATGCTCAAATTCCTATTTCCAAAAGAAACTAAGTATTAACCCAAACTAAAATTCAACTAAAGCTATTAAAGGGAAAGAGAAGACTTGCTAATGGGAAATTAGGGAAAAAAAAAAACACAATACCAAAACACATATTAAAAAAGAAAAAGAAAAAAGAGCAATCAACCTTAATTAGATGTATAAGAAAGAACAAAAATCTACCAAAAGAAAGTAGAGAGAGAGAGAGAGAGAGAGAGAGTACTCATAGTTTTGTGGCGGAAAAATATGGACTGAATTGAGAAAATGATATCAAATTTATACAAAATAAAATGGAGAGAAAAAGAGTCAAAATATTAGAAAGAGAAAGAAAGTGTAACGGTAAAGTAAAGATTAGTGGGGAGATAAAAAGGAAGGGAAAATGTTGGAAGAAAGTGATAATTTATTATTATTATTATTATTATTATTATTATTATTTTAAGTAATTTGGACTAAGGCTAAAAAAAAGGTATATATAAGGTTTTTATTAACTTAAAAATAATGAAAAACCAATTGACTACTCCATAAATCACACATTACACAACATTCAATCCTAAGCAACTTATAAAATTATGATTATATAAAAAATAAAATAAAACAACAACAACAACAACAACTTATAAATTACAACCCAATTCCATCATACAACTACGCAATCAAAAAAATGAACTACAACATGACTTACCTTTCAAATTATTGCTTGAAATTCTCATAATTGTTGGAAGAACTTAAATTCAAATAAATAAAATTTTCTTCATAAAATGTCCTCATGAAACGTTACAATGCACAAAAGGAAAATAAATAATTGCTAATTCATCTTAATAATATTTTTAAATATAATTTAATATTAAAATATAATACAATTTTTCCGCAGGAATTTGAAAGGTAAGTTAGTGAAAATATTCACATTTTAATAAAAGCTATTTATAACCTTTTTTGTATCATTAAAAAATATATAGAATTTGTGAATCATTTTTTTAGTTTTAAACAAACTTTCTCAAACCTAATTTGTTCAGATTTTTTTGCAATTTAACACCATTTTGCTGATAATTTCGTTAGTTAGCATGTTTCTGAAACTATTTAAGAAACTAGCATCTCGAGTCTTTAAGACTCGAGTTTAACGAAGAGACTCGAGTTCCATGAGGTGGCAAAGCTAAAGTGGAAGAAAAATTCATGTGGAACTCGAGTCTCTAAGACTCGAGTTCCACAAAAGAAAACCAAAAGAAGAAATAAAAGAGACTCGAGTTCCACAAAAGAAAACCAAAAGAGGAAATAAAAAAACATGGGTATCTTCTTCTTCTTCTTTGAAACTCTTCCTCTCCCTTGAAAAAGATCCACGAGTTCCTACAAAAGACCAAAGAAACAACAAAAACAGGAACACGAAGCAAAACAAAAACCATGAACACCCAGAGAGATCAAAAACAAAAACACGAAGCAACAAACCCAAAGAGATCAAAAACACAAACCACAAAGAAGGCTCCAGGCAGCGGCTCAAACTGAACCCAGGCGGCAAATGCTCCAAGTGAAGGTTTTCCTCTAATTCCTTTTTTTTTTTTTCTTCTTCTTCTTTGATCAATTGCATGAATTAGATTTGTTATTTGTGCAAAGCAAGTTTTAGACTCGAGTTCCACGTGGATTTTATTCCACCTCAGCTTCACCAGCACATGGAACTCGAGGCTCTAAGATTCGAGTTGCTGCAGTGAACTCAAGTTTAAGAGATTCGAGATATTAGTTTGCTAATAAGTTTGGAAACGATACTAAGAGTACGTTTGGCTGGCCTGTTTTCACAGCACGTTCACGTTTGCGTTTTTTTTTTTTTTTTTTTTCCAAGCTGTGAATGTTGACTTACGGGGTGTGAACAGTGCACCTACAGTGACATTTTCAGTAACTTTGCAGCAACTTTTCAGAAATGGGTCCCACAAATCTCACTTTTCATCAATTTTTTTATTAAAAATGGGTTCACGGTACTATTTACACATTTAAAAATTATTTTGCTACAGCATTTTTCAGTTTTCAGTTTTCAGCTGTACCCAAACAGACCCTAACTAATGAATATGTTTGAAAATGTGTATAATATGGAAAATTTGGCCAATTTGTTCTACCCTACAATCCAAAAGGTGGCTCATGATGAATGTAACTTTTTTATTTTTTATACAAAAAATAAATTTTGTATTGATTGTATTCATCCGTTCATCTTGTTCCTATAATATTTTCTGATGCAAAATATTTTAAAATGAGAAGATTATATGGTTGACTATGTTGTTAACCTTTGTTATCATTATTCACAAAGTTTTTTTTTTTTTTTTTTTTTTTTGAGAATCATTATTCACAAAGTATTTCACAATTGTTAACATTATAAGAATTTTTGTATAATCATGTAATCTTCTTATTCTTAATATAATTTTCTCCTTAAGATAATTAGATTGTCTTTTCCAATTAATTTTTATTTTCTATTATTAATTAATTTTAACATTTATTATTGTTACTCCAATTTAGCCATATTAGCTGAAATGTCATTATCCTTTTTCTTTCCAATTTTTCCTAACTTTTTTTAAACATTTACTCACTTTAGGTGAATTAAAACTCTAATATATAACAGTCAAAATATCATCTCTTTCTTATTTTTAACTCTTTTATTATTGATTTCTTAACTTATTATTACACTTTCTTCAATTTTTCTCCCTTTTTTTACCTTTTCATCTCCCAATATGTGTTCCCGTTTACACCAAAAACTTATTGGTGTCTTTTTTTTTTTTTTTTTTTTTTTTTTTTGAGAAGAAGGTGTCTTGGTTTGATGATAAAAAATTATCATCAAAAGTAGATACCATAAGTTAAAACTCTCTAAAAAAAGAAAAACTCACAATATGTGGTATAATATATAGTTTATTCTTTAAAATTTAGTGAAGACAATTTGTTCTCCTTAAAAATTGAACTACTTTTAAAAGTTTTTTTTTTTTTTTTTCATCTCTTTATCACTACAAATATATCATTCTATTATTTTGGATGTTCTTCTTTTTCTTTTTTCTTTTTTTCTTTTATAAACTTCGATGTGATTTATGTTCTTCTTGATTAATATTATTATTTTTTGAAGTGATTTATGTTCTTCCTGAATTATCAATTAATATTTTTTGGCTACCCAACCATGGTGGATGGGGTAAGTGATTTATGTTCTTCAAACTTTTGTTATAGTGTGTTATGTCTTCTTCTTTTTTTTTTCTTTTTTTTTCTTTTTATACAAGATAGAATTTCTATTCTAGCATAATCTAAGTGTATATATGTGTGAAACTCTCTCCTGAAGACTTGAATCCTAGCCCTTTCCCTCCACACTCCACAAATATTTATACTTGTGGAGTGACCACCGCACCAAGAGTGCGCGGTAATATAGTGTGTTATGTCTTTCTAAAACTAAACTCTTCTAAGTTTCAAATTAATTATTTCAATTTCTCATTCTTTTAAAGATATTATCGTGATAATCAAATCTCATTACAAATTTATAGACTTCCAGACTCTTGACAGATGGCTGGGAACAAGAATAGGGTCAGCAGTCAGCTATTGCAAAACCTATATTTGGTTTAGCCCTAAGGGGCTGGAATTATGCTCCTAGCATGGAGATTGATTCCGTCTATAAAAGAAATAATTGAACTGATTCAGAGGATGCTATTATTGAAATGGCTTAATAATACTCACAGAAAGAAAAACCCTGACGTTTAAAGATATTGCACTATCTGCATTCTACCTTTCTGAACATTAGATTGACGAGAGCTTGATTTTCATAAACGGAGCCAACCTCCAAATCCTCAGCTGTCGATGAAAGTATAATCAAGGCAACCACAATAGATCTCATGCTTGGACGTAGTCGCGTATCCTTTTGCGTGCATGCGTTGGCAAGCTGCGCCACCTACAATCAAACACCTCTATTGAATCATTGGAAATGAAATTAATCACAAAAAAAGTACTTAATGGTTTTTGTGTGAGTATTGTTTCACCGTCCAGACTGAGTCGAGGGGGTAGTCATCTCCAAGACGAGGATCAACTACTTTGCGCAAGTCATCTCTAGGATCAGGTTGATTAAATACATCCTCAAACTGTGAAACACAACAAATAAAATAAATATATGTCCAAGCTTGATTTCTTTGAAAGTGGTTTTAGACAGGAGTAAGCCTAATAAAAGCATCAAATCAAGCTGTTTAATTAGAGAGATGGAAAGAAGATTACTAAAGCGACAAGGCTCTTAGATTCAGAAGTGGAATCATATGCCTTGAGAACAGCTTCCTTGGCAGAAATAAGCTCATAAAGGACAACACCAAAAGCATATACATCTACTTTGGGAGAAACATCTCCATACTGAGCATATCTGCAAAGAAGGTAGAAAATAATCCAGTTTTTACTGAAATTGTAGCTAAAGTTTTTCCTCCCATATTAGGAAGGAGTAGCGAACTCATCTTTGTGAAATCCATTTCCAAGGAGAACATCAGTGGCCAGAAGAACAAAATATCAACAGTAACACAGGATACAATATTGGCAGAAATAGGGGAAAAAAGAGAGGCATATCCTGGCACCTTAAAAAGCATAAATTATCGCTAACGAAAGGTCTCTCAAATTTTTGATGGCAGCTGCCATGCCATTAACCACTAGTGAAATTAATAAATCGTCAAGCCCAAATAATCTCATAGATATGTATCAAATGTTGGACATTGCTTATCAATCACACACAATGCAAGTCCTTTGGTCAGAAAATTATAGACTGGCAGAGAAAACTCTAGATAGCCACTCATTGAGCTTATATAGGGTCCTTCTAACAGCAGCTCACATCTGCAAAACACCCCAATCCCGTCTCCCATTGCTGAAATTGTTACTCTCTTGATAAATTTACAGACAAAAGTAAACTTACTCAGGTGGTATGTATCCAAACGTTCCCATGACACGTGTGGGGAGTGAAACACCTCCAACTTTAGACAGTTTAGTTAACCCAAAATCTGCAACCTACAATGCAATAAAGAAATGTGAACAAATTTATGAAGATACATAGCAACAATAGAGTTACTAAATACTAATGCAACCTTTGCGTGAAAGTTCTTGTCTATCAATATGTTTGCTGATTTAATATCACGATGGATATAAACCGGAATAGTATGCTCATGGATATATTCAAGACCTCTAGCTGAATCAAGGGCAATTTGTACCCTAGTAGACCATGGCAAGGGGTCCCTCCCTGGAAACATATAAACATAATTATGACCATTGATCTGAATTTGACATCACTTAGAAACATCATCACCATACACATGTAATCTCACCTGATGAACCACGCAAATGTTCATTTAAGTTGCCATTTTCAATATATTCATAGACCAAAAAAAGAGAACCCTGAACGCAATACCCGATCAAGCACACCTGCATTGGTTGTTTGTAAGTAATATATAGCATATAGACAAAAAAAAAAAAAAAAAGAGAATCAAACATCTTAAAGCTCTGTCTACACTACAGAGAAAATAACATGGCTACTGCATTTTTTGTATGCACACTTGTATTTAATACACACAGCTACCTAATAAAAAACCATCCTACCAGAGCATCATTATTATTAGTTAATGGATATAGGATTCCCCCAATAACCACAAATACAAGTAAATAAATCAACCAAAATTGCCTTCTGTCTGCAATCATTTCAATTATTGGGAGGCAGATTATATTTTCCGGAAATAATGTCCAAAGAATATGATTGATGAAACTTTCATTCAGCTTTTAAAGCAATAAGCATATTCTTTTAGTATTCTTGGGAAAGAAATTATATTACCAGGTTCAAGTGATGAACACTTGTTAAAACCTTTAATTCAGCTAGAAATTCTTTAGATGCTTGCATAGCCATCTTCTTGATTGCGGCTTTCTGCACAGATAAGAGTGATGGGGGAGACTGTTTGGAAAGTGAAAACTGATAATATGATGGCATTGCTAAAAGTTGATGTGCTTGCTTAGCCATCCATATGGAGTCATCACAAATGCAAAATGCTATGTAGAGCTTAGATGTTGATGAATTTACAAATTCTTATTTAGCATGCGCAAAGGTTAAAGGTTGATTGAACAGTGTATCCATTTTTCTCATTACCACTGCTACTTCTTCAGATTGGTATCTAAACTTTACTCAACTAGCCTCATACAAATAAACTAAAGCTGACTTTGCAAATTCCATATATACTGTTCTGTCCAGCTTGACTTCCATATTTAGATTCTTTCTTTCAATCAACCTCAACATTCCTAGTTTAGAGTAGCTAAAATTGACAAAAAATACAATCATATTCAGATAAGAATACAAAAGTTACTGAAGTCATTTGATCTATTCAACTATTCATTTTGCTAAGTAGTCCTCACCTTGAACCTTTATATGTGCTTTAATAAGTTTGTTCCCAATATCATCTTAATTGATTAAAAATAAAAATTGAAAACCAAAGTTCTCACCATCTCCTATCTAAAAGGATCACTATGGTTTTCCTATTCGATATCTTTCCCTAAAAGGATTATCATCAATTGTCACGAAAGGTTGCAAACCTGCCATGTAGACCGACTAGCGTATCATTTAATATAGACCTAAATGACTACAACTATTGACTAATAAAATCAGTCAAGTTACAGAGTCAACTACATAATTAATTTGCAAATCTGCCATACATTGTTAACGTACAATCCACCTATGATGGAAAATAGTACTTATGAATACAAACCTTGCCTCTCAGCTCTGCATAATAAACAGCCCCAAAACCACCTTCACCAATCTTACTAGCCATGCTGAAGTCATTAGTAGCTGTGGCAAGTTCTTCATATGAGAACTCAACTGATATGTGCACAGTTATACTTATACCTATATGACCTGAAGCTGGACCACCACTGGGACCAGTTGATTCTGCATGTCTATTCTTGGTACGTCTATGGCCTAAATAAAAACAGAGGTAAAAAAATTAGTGAATTCATGTCTAAGCTCCTGCTTGAGAAAAAAAAAAAAGCAAAAATCCGTACAACTTCATTGTTTCTATCAGTCACAATGACTCTTTATATACAATTCAAACAATTCAGAGGAGATGCTTAAAAGGTTAGGTTGGCCAACCATTTTGCAGAAAACAAGATTTAATCAGAGCACCAACACCAGTGAAAACTTTTTCAATAAAATCAACAATCACATTCATTGAAAGAGTATCATCTGTCAGCAACTTCAGATAACTTTATTCAGAAATGAAAGAAATAAATTAATAAGAAACATAATGTCTTTTTCTTTTTTTTGTGGGGGGGGGGGGGGAGGGCGTGGGTAAAGGGATGCTTAACAATAAATAAGAATAAGAACTTTAGTTATCTATGTGTAATGTGACTGTCTGGCTGATGATGATTAAATTGAAATTTCTAGCATTTCCATTCAGAGGTAAATTAAGTACAAAGATGATTTTCAAGACCAGTAGAGCCATGAAGCAATCATTCATTGACAATTATTTTTAGAAGCACAAAAGCAGGTGGGTAAGAGTTCTGAACAAAATATATATACCGCGCTCATGCTGAGCAGATGCACCCTCAGGTGCTGAAGAGAGCAACAATGCCTCCACCTTCATCTTCCGGTAACATCCGAAATATATACAGGCTGCAAGTAACAGCACACTAGCTACACCTCCCATAGCCATGCCAGCAATAACTCTGATTGCTAATCCTGCTTATTGATAAGCAAATATTAAGCACAAAAGCACCATCAACTGCCCACTTTATAATCTCATATTTGTCTCCAAATATTAAAGTAAACATAATCACTGTAAAACCAACTGTGGGAGAAGGCCAAACCGGTTGTGCTGCAAAAGGGATAAAATGAAAAGAAACAATAGAAAATGAGAAACAGATGTAAGCTGTAGGTTCATTTAGTATGAAGATAAAATTTGTAGAAGGTACCTTGATACCAGAGGTGGATAAGTATCATTTTGATCTGCAAATGGAAATAAATGGGAATAAAAATGTCAAGCTAATTTAAAAAATCATGGTCCCCAGAAACTATTTTGAAAGGAAAAGGGTATCATCTTGATATGCTTTAATCTCAAGGAAAGCATAATATTGCATAATTATTGTGGCCCCTTGGTGCAATAGACAAAGGAAATAGTGAATACTTTTCACAGAATTTGGAATTGGACAAATGTGATCATGGTAAACAAAACAAAAAGGAATCACTGTCAAAATCACCAATGTGATAATCATGCTAGAATAAATGAATAATGTCAAAAAGGAAAACCATATATGTTTAATTTAACTAGAATTTGTTTAGAGAAGACCAAATTTAATTTTATCAGATTTTGTTTACTGCTAGTTGCTTTAATTCAATAGAGAGGTGAGTCATTTTCATTGGTTTTTTTTTTAATATAAAAAGAAATTAAAAAAAGGTAGCATATAAAAATAAAAATACATCTAGAAAAAGACAAGTTTGTTTGTTTTTGTTTTGTTTTGGTGAGAAGAAAGAAGACAAGATTTCACACCTCTGAACCTAACCAAATAAATCTAATGAACAAAATCCCAAATCACATATCTAAAAAAAGAAAAAAAAATTATTTAACTCAGAAGGTTTGACAAACAAGTCACACCTTTTCCTGGGAAGTACACCACACCACTCCTTGTGTGAAATATATACCAGGGTTGTAACTCCTTAGCAACGGTACACTAAGACCTGTAACAGAAGCAATTGCATCCGCAGTGTCCCCTAGCCGTAGTGGATACGTAATAAACAAACCGTATTTCTTCGAAACCGAGCTATTCCCACACGAACATGTCACAGTCACATTCATCTTTGCATTCTCATCAGGTATCATATTGGGATCATAGCTATTGTACTGCCTTAACAACTGGTACGTTGTCAGATTCGCATACCAAGTCTGCGCCACTTTCTCGTACGTGTCCCCTGATTGAACCGTGTAATCAAACACATGACCCAGAAACTTGCCATCAATACAGTCACATGGGAATGGAACATTGGCTCTTACACCTTGTTGAACACTGTCTTTGCTGTTTATGGTTTTCTTGTTGTAACTGAGAATAGTATCAGCGTCGATGTTAAGGTTGGACTGAAAAAGTTGAGCTATGAATGTGAGGTTTGAGTCCTTCCACATGTAGTATGAAGCTAAAGCCAAATCACATCCTTTGTTACATTTGGATTCTGCTATGGAACAACAAACTGACATCAACACCAACACTAAAAATCTCAACTTGGGTTTCATTCTATTGGGAAAATTGGAACCGTGATTGTGGAATTTCGGCAAAATCAAGAATTGGGTTATAGCAATTGGGAAAGAAAGAGAGAAATTGAAACTGAAGAGTTTGATTTATTTTTACTTTTACCATTGACTTAGAGAAAATTCCCGCGGTTTTCTGGACTAAATTGAGACTTCAAAACTCGTGGGGGCTGTCAAGTGGTCTCTTGAGTCATGAGCGTGTGTGAGGGTACACCGGTCAACATTTGCTTTTGTTTTGATTAAAAATTTTGTTTTAGTTTTTTTTTTCCCCCTTAAATACATATTACATATATTTAATAATTTTTCAATTTCATCAATTTTTTTTTTTTTTTTTTTTGTAAAGAAAAAAATAAATATGGCAATGGGTCTGATTATGTGGGTTTTTGGAGCCAACCCGTTTAGAACCTTTTTAAATGAGTTTAAGGTGGATTTGAATTTTGAAATCATTCCTTTTTTTTTTCTTTTTTTGTGAAACCGGAACCAACCAATTTTCATTAATTTAGAGAACTAGCATCCAAATACAAGGCATCCACCGCAGGTGGAGGATCCTCCTCCAACCAAACAATGTCATTATCAATTGATCTAGCATATCTAGCCAAAGCATAAGCGACATTATTAGCAGTGTGCCTAACACAATTTGTCAAAATGAATCTGAAACTTGGAACCAAGCACCAAATATCCTCATAAATTAATCCAAGCCGTGACAGATTCGGTTGAGCCTGGGAAACCGTCTGCATCACCAACGCACTATCACCCTCCAAGATTATCTCCATGAAGCCAGCACCTATTGCAAACTCTAGGGCTTTACGACATGCCATCACTTCCACCTCTTCACTATCCCTTACAACACCGTCCTTCGCAGCAAGAGCAACCATTACTTTGCCCTTTTCATTCCTAATCACAGCCTCATAGCCCGAAGCAACTCCCTTATCAAAGCAAGCATCATCAAAATTCAGTTTGAAGAAATTTCCCTATGGAGGCGGCCATGTCTGTTGCGATGGAGACTGAATTGGAGCTGGCACACTCAACTAATCTTGTGCTTCTGTATACTCCCTCAAATAATCCAAAGCTCGCTGAGACGACCTTAAAGGATGCTGGAATACACCCCTCTGCAAGGCTGCGTTGCGCTGATTCCATATCTGCCAACAAGTGACCCAAAACAAATCCCATTCCTCCCCTGAAAGCTTCGGCATTAAACCTGTAACCAGCTGTAGAAAATCAACCTGCACAGTACCTGATTTTTGAAGAGGGCTTAAACTCCTAGCCCAAACATCCTGAGCCGCCCCACAACACATGCAAGACTGATTCAACCTCATTCTGACAAAAATAGCACCGTGCCTCCTCCACTACCCTTCTGCATGTCAGATTTTCTTGTGTAGGAAAAATGTTAAGACATGCACGCCATGAAAAAAATTTAATCTTGTTAGGAATGTTGGCCTTCCATATACGTGACCAGAGTGCCCCATTCGTTCTTCGCATCGATGTCTCCCCAAGATTGCTCTCTTCCATTCGCAGCTGCTTTGCCACATAATGCCTGGACTTCATTGTATAATTTCCTTTCTTTGAACCAGACCACACGATCACATCTTGCACTACCCGCCTGCTCAAAGGAACTTGGAGAATAGCTTTTGCATCAAATGGATGGAACATGGCAGTGATATGTTCCTTGTCCCACTAATGATTCGGCCAATCAATTAAATCTGAGACCCTCCATTCCCAAATCTCCTCCTCCTGTTGAAAAAGAATTTTTTTTTGTTGGTTGATTAGGTAGCCAGCAATCCTTTAAAACCCGAATGGTAGCCCCATTACCCACTCTCCAATAACATCCTTTCTTCAAAAGTGGTTGAGCTGCTATCAAACTCTTCCATACATAGGAACTATTTTGACAATCCTCCACCTCAAGAAAATCACACCTCGGAAAATATTTTGCTTTGAAACAACTATACATAAGAGAGTTTTTGTCCTGCATTAAACACCAACCTTGTTTTGCTAGCATGACTAAATTAAATGATCGTAAATCTCTGAAGCCTATTCCCCCCTCTTTCTTTGACAGTGTTAAAAAATTCCAATTTTTCCAGTGTATTTTCCTTTCCTCCCCAATTTGTCCCCACCAAAATCTAGCACACATGACATCCAACTCATCACATAATTTCCCAGGTAGCTGAAAAACCCCCATTGTATAAGTGGGAATGGATTGAGCCATTGCTTTTATAAGAACCTCCTTGCCGGCCCGAGATAACAACTTCCCCTTCCAACCTTGCATCTTTTTCCAAACCCATTCCGTAATGAAAGCAAAAGTATCATATTTCCTTCTTCCTATCAAAGTAGGCAGCCCTAGGTAAGCATCAAATTTCTCCACTTCCTTTACCTTTAGTTTGTCAATTATCCATGTTTTCTTTTCCACAGACACATTACTACTGAAGTAGGTAGAAGACTTCTCCAGATTTATGCATTGGCCCGAGGCGTCAGCATATAGCTGTAGAGTATCAGAAACAACCTGCACTTCATTTTTATAGCTTGACAAAAAATCAAAGAATCATCCGCAAAAAGCAGATTAGTTACAGATGAGGCATTTCTACATACTGCCACTTCGTGCAACCTCCCTTCAAATTCGGCTTTAGCAAGGAGCGACGTAAAGCCTTCAGCACATATCAGAAACAAGTAAGGGGACAACGGATCACCTTGTCGTATACCCCTAGTAGGAACAATATTCCCATATGCTTTGCCATTAATTCGGACTAAAAAGGATAGAGACACAGCTAATAACCTTGTCCACCCAAACCTTCGGAAACCCCAGTTTAATCATCATACCTTTAAGAAAGCCTCATTCCACCCTATCATAGGCCTTCCTAACATCCAATTTAAGCTAATGTAACGACAGAGCCCCCACAGTTCCCGACTGCCGTGTGCACATACTTCAACCCGAGCTTAGGTCCCCGAGTTTTCACAAGCTTTTAGGGTAAAAGCTTGTGCACACGTTAGGGGTTGCCCATCACTTATGAACCTTTGCTTTGGTCTCTCACTTTGCAATATGAGATCAGGACTTTTGGGCTTAGATCCCCTCACCTTACCACACCTTCAAGAGGAGAGCTGACTTCAGCTCTGATACCATTTGTAACGACAGAGCCCCCACAGTTCCCTACTGCCGTGTGCACATACTTCAACCCGAGCTTAGGTCCCCGAGTTTTCACAAGCTTCTGGGGTAAAAGCTTATGCACACGTTAGGAGTTTCCCATCACTTATGAACCTTTGTTTTGGTCGCTCATTTTACGATGTGGGGTAGGGTGAGGGGATCTAAGCCCAAAAGTCCTGATCCTACATCGCAAAGTGAGCGACCAAAGCAAAGGTTCATAAGTGATGGGCAACCCCTAACGTGTGCACAAGTTTTTACCCTAGAAGCTTGTGAAAACTCGGGACCTAAGCCCGGGTTGAAGTATGTGCACACAGAAGTCGAGAACTGTGGGGGCTCTGTCGTTACAGCTAAAGCCCCCTTCTTCCCCTTTTTTCTAATATGCATGGCATGCAAAGTCTCATAGGCTACTAACACGTTATCAGTAATAAGGCGTCCAGGTACAAAGGCACTTTGAGTAAGGGAGATTAATTGTGGCAATATCATCTTTAGCCTATTCGCCAAGACTTTTGAAATAATTTATATATCACATTACACAGACTAATAGGTCTAAAATCAGCCATTTTTTTTCGATTTTTTTACTTTGGGAATCAAAACAATATAAGTATAATTAATTTCAGGCACCATATGACCAGTATGGAGAAAATCTAACACAACATTAGTCACCTCATTACCAACAGTATGCCAAAATTTTTGATAAAAAAGTACATTCATACCATCGGGTCCAAGAGCCTTTGTTGGTCCCATCTGGAACAACACTGCTTTCACTTCTTCACTACTATACGGCTTGGACAGCACCTCCAACATATCATTAGTTATTTTTCTGTTAACTATGCTAAGGCATTCCTCCATTCTGTCACAAGTACTTGCTTTAAAAATATTCATGAAATAATCTGATGCCACCTCCGCCACTTCATCCACGTCCTCCACCCACACCCCATTAGCATTCTTGATTCCCTTAATAAAATTCCTTCGCCTACGTTGGGAAGCTTTGGAATGGAAAATTTTAGTATTTCTATCCCCATACTTTAACCATGACACTCAGGACCTCTGACGCCAAAAAATCTCTTGCTTAAGCAATAAATCATCCAACTGTTTACTCACTTCAAGAAATTCACTTCTGCTATCTTCAGTCCTCTCCTCTGCATTCAACACCTCCAGTTTCTTTTGTAATATTTTAATTTCCTCTATTTCAGGTTTAGTTTTTGAAGAACCCCACGCATTCAAATCAGCCCCAGAGCCTTGGATTCGGTCCATAACACCCCTCAAACCCGGACTGCCCTGCCCACCTTTTGTCCACGCCTAATGCACCACTTCCTCACAATCATCCCATAACAACCAACTCTCTTCAAACTTAAAACCACCAGCCCCCCTTACCCTAAGTCGCCTATCATTCATAGTTCTCAATAAAATAGGAATATGATCAAAAGCATGGCTGAATAAATGAGAAACTGAACTAGCAAGGAACTTTTCAATCCAATCTTTGTTAGCAACAGCTCTATCCAATCGTTGCTTTGTGTGGGCTGATCCTGGCCGGCGGTTTGTCCAAGTAAATTTATGCCCAGTAAAACCCAAATCTGTCAACTCACAATTCTCCAAAGCAACCCGAAAATCCTCCATCTGATTATGGTAAGGTGCATTGACACTTTGTTTTTCCGATGCGTGAAGTATAGCATTGAAATCCTCAATACAACACTATGGACCCTCAACAAAAGACTTTAAATGAGATAACAGCGCTCACGACTTCCACTTTTCATTTGCCTCTAGCCATCCATAAAACCCTATGAGAAACCACACAAAACCATCGTTATCCACAACCTTAGCCAAAATATGGTTATCAGTAAAATTAATAACATCTAAAGTCACCTCCTCCTTTCAAAGCAAAGCCAACCCTCCACCCGAATTAGGCTTTTTCACTATTAATTTATTTTTAAAAGGTACATCACCACAATGCTTCTCAAAACCACTTCAATCCAACCTTGTTTCCATTAAGAAACATACATCGGGAGCTTGTTCCCTCACTAATTTGTGAAGGCTTTGAGCTGTCCAAAGGTTGCCAAGCCCTTGGCAGTTCCAACTTAAAAGCCTCATTGCTCTCGGCAAGGGTGTTGCAACACCCCCACTACTTCGATCATAGTTAAATCCTCACAAACCTTCCCTTTTTTCCCAATATTCTTGTTTGCCTTTGCCTCCCCATCAGCTACCATAGCCGGGTTGTTTCTTTTTCCCCAAAAATGGATTTAGCTCCCTCTTTTAATACTCCCACAGGCCCAACATCCATCCAGACCAGTCTGGTCCATGTAGAGGGCTTTCTAATGTTATTTAGCCCAACCCCAGCATTACTGATTTGCACATGCTCTTCATGTACTGTTGGCGCCACCTCAGGCCTCTCGTGTAAGCATGGTTTCTGCCTTCCCAAAATTAAGGAACCAGAATCTCCACCTCCCTTATTCACGTCTCCATTCCCTTGAATCTCGGCTATGTTCCCACTATCAGCCCAATCTTCTCTCACAGTTCCGGTAACACCCTTCACGCCCTCTATAACCGTGTTGGTATGTTTACTCCCTTCCCCACCATCGCTAGCTACCACCTCCGCCATATTCTGTGAAGCGGACTGACCCTTATTGATACCTTTCTTTCCCACATACTCATCATCCTTTGTAACTTCCCTCCTCTGTGGTGATCTCGTTCTACCCCTTGAAGCCTTCAGCCAATCGCCATAACCGCATTCAACCTCAATCCCAGATTTTGTTTTGCTAAAATACTGAGCACAAAACTGTAGTTCATGTCCAAGCAGTCCACAGTAATGGCACAATATCGGCAATCGCTCGTACTTAAGATCCACCCAATATTTCTTCCCATCCGAACCTACCAAGAAAGCCCCACAACGTATCTCTTTGTCTAGCAAAATAGCCACCTTAGCCCGCATAAAAAAATTATGCCTATTAGTGTTACGCCTTCTCTCAACCTCCAACACCCTCCTTAATCGGTTCCCTACCTCCTCAGCTACCCGGCCAAATCTCATCTCAAAAGGTTCCCCCCATATTTGTATCCATAGAGCTATTGAATCAAACTTAACATTCATCGTCGTCATCCCCAACTTCCATCTTGTTAATAGTAGTGCTTGATTATCAAAACTCCATAGGCCTCCATTATAGACTCTGTTTTGTTCAACTCAAATCAGATCTGAACTTAAACTGAAACAAGTTTGACCCTACTTCAACCACTTGCACACCATCCTCCAATCCCCAAGCTTTTTTGAGTGTCACCAACGCCGCTCTTTTATTAAAAGGTTTGCACGTTAAAAACTTCCCAATAAGACTCAAAGCACAGCTCTCTAATTCTTCTTGTTGACCTTCATCAGATATGTTGATTGTCTCTTCTTCTTCCAAGGTTAACTTCATCTTCTCTAGGATTTGTGAAACATCGTTTGCCATGTTTGTGAACTTCACGGCAGAAGAGAAACAATGGCAAAAAGAAATAAATAAATAAAAAAAGCAACCCCGTAGGAAACCCTAGGGAGGGAATTCTCGTGAAAAAATGAGAGAGAGAAACTCCTACAAAATAGGAAAAAAAAGATGCTGAATTTTGAAATCATTCTTAAACCTATTAAGGTTTGAGAAGATTTTGTATTTTATACCTTCTTTACCTAAACAAGTGAATTCTTTATACGTTTATAAAAAATAAAAATAAAAAGTGTGATTTATATATATATATATATATATAAAAAGAAGAAAAAAAAAAAAAAAAAAAAAAAAAAAAAAAAAAAAAAAAAAAAAAAAAAAAAGAGAAAGAAGAAGAAGAAGAAGAAGAGGATTTTTACTTACCCTTGGTGGATGAAGAGTAGAGAAATTGTATTTTTTTTTTTTTTTGAATTTTTTTTTTTGTTTATTTTAGCTATCCAAGTTGACAAGTCTTCTGAACTTGTACGTTCTTCGTAGCTTTCTTCAATTAAATCCCCACAAATCTTGTGAAATGAAAAATGTCTTCATTGGTATGCTCCAAAAATCATAGCCGTCATAGGTAAAAACCGGAACAACGTTTTGGACATAGTTGAAAGTGAATGCAAATGCACTAGAACTTGGAGAATTCTAGCATTTTACCCTTATTTTTTTAAAAAAATTTAGCAATATGTCCCTGTTTTGAAACTATTTAAGTCCATGCCCCTGTTTTGAAACTTGATTTTATTAAAATCGAGTTTCAATCAAAAAACTCGATTGGTAGAAAATCGAGTATGGGGCAATCAAACTTAAAATAAAAAATAAAAAATAAAAAATAAATAAATAAAAACTTGCATGGAACTCAAGTTCATGGAGCTCTAAGTTCCATTTAAAACACCACTATAGGGCTCCCTAAACGCAACTATAAGTATGGAACTCGCTCTAAGTTCCATTTAAAACGCCACTATAGGACTCTCTAAATGCAGCTATAAGTATGAAACTCGAGTTTCACAATTTTTTTCTTCTTCTAAGTTTCATTTGGCATAACTCGATTTTAAACCAATCGATTTTTTTGATTGAAACTTGATTTTATTAAAATCAAGCTTCAAAATAGGGGCATGGACCTAAATAATTTCAAAACAAATACATATTGCTAAATTTTTTTAAAAATAAGGGTAAAATGCTAGAATTCCTCTATAACTTGTTGCCAGAGTTTATGGTTAGTTTACTCTGATACCAAGATGGGTGCAAGATTGTAATTGTAAGTGGCTAGAGATTTTTTTTTTGATTAGTTAAGAAGCATAGGAACGGGTAGGTTGATAACATGCTTTTAATAAGTAAAGAAAATTAATTTTGTTTGCTACGAGGAGGAGCACGTTTAATAACAAAGGACGCACTGTTTGCTATTTCATTTTATTTTATTTGTTTGTTATTACATGAATGGTTTTATATAGAAGTTCGCGGTCGCTGCTAAACTGACTACATGAGCTTCCCGTATGCAGTAGAACAAAAGATGAATTCTAGTTGCTTTTGGATTCATTGAGATGCTCTAGAGTTTGCTTGGTTTCTCCTTAGAATAACAGCCGAGTTGTCTACCAACAGTTTCAACTTCTTTATTTTACTACCACATAGTTCTTCTATTGGGTGAATTACTAATCCTTTTGATAGCTAACACAGTTAGCTGGGACTAACAAATTAGATGTTTCTACCTTTCCAAGCATTAGATTGACAAGAGCTTGATTTTTGTAATAGGAGCCAAGATCCAGATCTTTACTTGGAAGAAAGTATAATGAGGGCATGATGTATGTGACACAAGAAGATAATTATTTTAATTTAGTATCATTTAAGTTTGCTAGTAAATTATTTTATTTTTAGGTCATAGCATTTTTTTTTTTTTTTTGATAAACCTTCCCATAAACAAATATTAGGATTCTAATTGGGTCATAGCATTCTAATTGGGTTTATTAGGATTTATTTAAAGATAGGGTTATCTTTGTAATGATATAATTAGGGTTTTCTAAAAAAAAATGTAATTAGGATTTTCCATATCAATTAGATTTTATTTATTTATTTATGTGAATTAGAAATAAGATTTAGTATTCATGTATAAACAAATATTATACTCCTATCGTAAGAACTTATTTTGATGAATAAAAGTTTCAATTGAGATTGTCTCCATGATCTGGTACCAACTCTAACCAATCCAAGTACCAACTCTTAGTAGTTATTTATTTATTTATTTTTTACTTAGGTTGTGTTTGGTTGGTTGGGCTAATTTGTGGGGATAATATTTAGGGGGGATAATATTTAGGGGAGATATTTGGTTGGGAGGGGATGGGGGAGGGGGAGAGAGAAAATACGGGAGATATTTGGTTGGGAGGGAAGGTGGGACTCGTGTTTTCTTTCTAGCCTCACCAAAATTCAACACCCCAAATTGGGGAAAAAATGGGGGAGGAGACATGGTTGGAAGAAAATTACTTATCTACACCCTAAAACCATATGTGCATTGATTTTTTTTTTTTTTTAAACCAATGTTTGAGCCTTTTATTTTTATTTATTTATTCCAACAATACTTCTTTTTCCTTTATAAAATATTTTAAAAAAATTATGTAATAAACGCATTAAAGTAAATTTATACAAATTCTGTTGTCTATAATCTTATTTTTCTTCTTAACCAAATAAAAGAGTTTTTTATCCCTCTACTTTTCTGCCCCCAACCAAACACACAAGAGAGGAAACTATTTTTTTTTTTTTTTTCTATCCTCCCACTTTTTCATCATCTTACCATTTTTTATCCCCTATTTTTCCATTCCCAAACAAACAAAGCCTTAGTGTTACTCCAAGCAAAACTTGATACTGATTCCTAGGTTTCTATCATTTATTTTTGTTATTGTTTAATTTTTCTGTCAAAGTTTTGGCTTGTCCTGCATTAAGGCAACCACTATAGATCTCATACTTGGACGTAGTTGTGGATCCTCTTGTGTGCATGCTTTGGCAAGCTGAGCCACCTGTAACCAAACACCTCTATAGAATTATGGGAAATGAAATCATTAAAAAGTAAAAATAGGTTTTTGTATAAGTTGCTTTACCGTCCAGACTGAGTTAAGTGGGTAGTCATCTCCAAGACAAGGGTCAACTACTTTGCACAGGGCCTCTCTGGGATCAGGCTGCTTAAGAACATCCTCAAACTATGAAACACAGAAAATAAAATAAATATATGTCCAAGGTTGGTTTCCTAGAATAGTACCAGACATGAGCAAGCCTAGTAAAAGCATAGCATCCAGCTGTTTAATTAGTGGGATGGAAAGAAGATTACTAAGGCGACAAGGCTCTGATATTCAGAAGTGGAATCATATGCCTTGAGCAATGCTTCCTTGGCAGAAATAAGCTCAAAAAGGACAACCCCAAAAGCATAAACATCTACTTTGGGAGAAACATCTCCACCCCAAGCATATCTGCGCAGAAGATAGGTAAAAAATAATCCATTTTTTTACAGAAATCATAGCTAAAGTTTTTCGTCCCCATTTACAAAGAAGTCCAGGGGATCAGTGAACAATGACCGTAGGTTAATAATTTTACAAACAAAAGTAAACTTACTCAGGTGGCATGTATCCAAATGTTCCCATGACTTGTGTGGAGCTTGATACACCTCCAACTTTAGACAGTTTAGCTAACCCAAAATCTGCAACCTACAATATAATGCAATAAAACAATGTGAACACATTTTTGAAGATCCATAGCAAGAATAGAGTTACTAATGCAACCTTTGCATGGAAGTTATTGTCTATCAATATATTTGCTGATTTAATATCTCGATGGATATAAACCGGAATGGTATGCTCGTGGATATATTCAAGACCTCTGGCTGAATCAAGTGCAATTTGTATCCTAGTAGGCCATGTCAACGGGTCCCCCCCTAGAAACATATAAACATAATTATGACCATTGATCTGAATGTGACATTACTTAAAAAGATCATCACTATGCACATACAATCTCACCTTTTTTTTTTTTTTTTTTTTTGAAAATGATACATACAATCTCACCTGATGTGCCACGCAAATGTTGCTTTAAGTTGCCATTCTCAATATATTCATAGACCAAAAAAAGAGAACCCTGAATGCAATACCCGATCAAGCACACCTGCATTGGTTGATAATAAGTAATATATAGTGTATAGATGATAAAAAAGAATCAAACATCTTAAAGCTCTGTCTACATAACAGAGAAAATAACATGACTACTGCATACAAGCGTCTAACACCTCAGCATTAAGGTCTTACTTGCAACTACCACAACTCTAAGGGCTTCTATTATTCAACTTTTTAAAAAACTCTTTTGGTCATATTTAGGGCATGGATGGCATTGGCTAGGGGATAAATAAATGGCATGGCTAACCCTGGATGGACATATTAATTGAGCTCACCTGTGTGTGTTTGTACATGTATAAACATGATGGAAAGGAGTAAAGGGATCAGTTAATAAAATCATATATACGGATATAATTGCACAGATGATTTACTGATTTAGACAATTACTGGTTATATAAGCATACAGCATAAACTTTGGTCCATGAGCCAATGATGCTTCACTTTAAAAATGAGATAATAATGAGATAGGTGCAATGAGGTGAGGATCATATCCCCCATATATGATACATAAATGAAAATTTATATAAAGCTTCTGGCTTATGTGAACAATTCTCCAAAGACTATGATTGGAAAAACTTTAGTTCATTTTTTTCCAAACAATAAGCATTATATTTTTAGAGGTCGGGCCTTGTTGTGATGGCAAGTGCCTTCCACCAAAAGCAACAAGTTGCGAATTCGAACTCAGAATCAGCCTCTCCAAAAAAATATTGGAGGTAAGGTAGCCTACCATGACCTCCCTCAGACCCTACAAAAATGGGAGCTTTGTGCTTTGGGTACAACCTTTAATAAGAATATATTTTTAAAATTCCTGGGAAATAAAGTATATTACCAGATTCAAGTGATGAACACTTGTTAAAACCTTTAATTCAGCAAGAAATTCTTTGGATGCTTGCATATCCATCTTCTTGATTGCAGCTTTCTGCACAAATTGAGTGATGGGGAGGGACTGTTAGGAAAGTGAACTGACAACAAGATGACATGGCTAAAAGCTGATGTGCCTGTTTAGCCATCCATATAGGGTAATGACAAATGCAACACGCAACATAGAGCACAGATGTTGATAAATGTATATTTCATATTTAACCTGAGCAAACGCTAAAGACTGACTGAACTGTGCATCCATTTTTCTCACCCGTTAGATTATTTTCTCATCCACTCCCACTTCTCCAGATTGGGTGCTGAACCCTACTCAATTACCCTCATACATCCAACCTGGAGCTAACTTTGCAAATTTCATATATACCATTTTGTCCAGCTTGACTTCTGTACTAAATTTTTTCTTACAATCAAACTCAAAATTTCTAGTTTAGAGTAGCTAAAATATCCAACAATATGTCATAGATCACAGATTCAGATAAGAATACAACAGTTACGTAAAGTCATTTAATCTATTCAGCTATTCATTTTGCAAAGTAGTCCTCACCTTGAACCTTTATATGTGCTTTAATAATTTTGTTCCCAAACTCTTCTAAATTGGTTAAAAATTAAAATTAAAATTCAAAGTTCTCACCATCTCCCATCTAAAAGGATTGGCATGGTGTTCCTATTTGACATCTATCCCTAAAAGATTTATCATCAAACGTCATGAAAGGTTGCAAACCTGCTATGTAGAGGGACTAGCATATCATTATATATAGACCTACATGAACAAAACTCAACTAATAAAATCAGTCAAGTTGCAGAGCAACTACTTAATCAATTTGCATCTGCCGTGCATGATTAATGTGCAATCCGCCTATGATGAATAAAAATACATGTGGCTACAAACCTTGCCTCTCAACTCTGCATAATAAACAGCCCCAAAACCACCTTCACCAATCTTACTAGCGATGCTGAAGTCATTGGTAGCTGTGGCAAGTTCTTCATACGAGAACTCTATTGATTTGTGCACAGTTATACCTATACATCCCAAAGCTTTATCTGGATCACCAGCAGGACCAGTTGATTCTGCATTTCTACCCATGGTAGGTCTAGGGTCTAAATATAAAATTGATGGAAAAGCAATTAGTGAAATCATGTCTAACCTCCCATTTTATTGAACAAAAGAAGTAGAAAGATCCATACAATTTCATTGTTTCTATGAGTCACAATGATTCTTTATATACAGTACAATGGATTCAGTGGAGCTGCTTAAATAGGATGTCCAATGTTAACTTTGCAAACTATTTTGCAGAAAAAAGGATAGATCAAAGTAATGACACTAGTGAGAGTTTCAAGTTGCAAACTCTTCAAATAAAATCAACAATCACATTCATTAAAATAGTAACATCTGTCAGCAACTTCAGATAAATTCATTCACAAATGAAAACAAAAAAAACTATAATGCTTTTTTTTTTTTTTGGTGTGGGTGGGGCAGGGGGTTGGGGGGGGAGGGGTTGTAGGGGCATGCTTAACAATAAATAAGCATAAGATCTATAGTTATCTATGAGCAATGTGATGATGATTGAATAAGATTTACACTTCATTTAATTGAGATTTCTAGCATTTCCATTCAGTAGATCCATGAAGCAATCATTCTTTGACAGATATCTATAAAAGTTAACAAGACAGGTGGTGAAGAGTTCTAAACAAATAAATATACCACGCCCATGCTGACCCTTAGACGCTGTAGAGAGCAACAATGCCTCCACCTTCATCTTTCGGTAACATCCGAAATATATACAAGTTGCAAGTAACAGCAGAATAACTACAGCTCCCATAGCTATGCCAGCAATAACTCCAGCTGCTAATCCTGCTTATTGATAAGCAAATATTAAGCACAAAAGTAGTATCAGCTGTCCACTTAACAATCTCATATTTGTCTCCAAAAATCAAAGAAAACTTAATCACTGTAAAACCAACTGTGGGAGAAGGCCAAACCGCTTGTGCTGCAAAAGGGACAAAATGAAAAGAAACATTAGAAAATGAGAAACGGATGTAAGCTGTAGGTTCATTTAGCACGAGGATAAAATTTTAGAAGGTACCTTGATACCAGAGGTGGATAAGTATCATTTTGATCTGCAAATGAAAAGAAAGGGGAAAAAATGTCAAGCAAATGGAAATTCATGGTCCCCAGAAACTATTTTGAAAGGAAAAGGGTATCATCTCGGTATGCTTAAAACTCAATGAAATACATGGTAATATTGCCTTATCTTATCCTATATGGATGAGAAATTTGTATATTCTAACAAATGCATGCATGCTAACAATGAAATTAAATGATTGCAAGTGCCGAAATTGTTTCTTATTTATTTATTTTTAATAGATATAATAGGATTTAAAACGTATGTTCAATTAGAAAGAAACAAAAGTAAGAATCTGAGCTACTTTAGCGAAGTACACTACGTAGGTTGAGTTTAGATAAAATTCAAATAAATAGAATAACCCAAAAAATAAACTCATCCAAACAAACTTAAAAAAATCTATTTGGTTTCACTGAAATAAAGTAAAACTCACCTTTGGCAGGGATATACACCACACCACTTCCTTGGCTGAAATTCTTTCCCGGGTTGTAACTCTCCAGCAACGCCACACTAAGACTCGTAGCCGACGCAATCGATTCGATGGTGTCCTCTGGCCGAAGCGGGTATGTAATAAACAAACCATAATCCTTTGAAACCGAGCTATTGCCACAGGAACATGTGACCATGACATTCAACTTGGTATTGGTATTGGTGTTGGTATCATTGGGGTCATAGCTATTATACTGTTGCAACAACTGATATGTGGTCAGATTGGCATAATACTCCTGTGCCACCGTCATGTACGTAACCCCTGAATGAACCGTGTACTCAAACATGTGACCCAGAAACTGGCCGTTGATACAGTCACATGGGAATGGAACTCTGGCTTTTACACCATCTTGAACACTGTTTACATTGGCTATCGTTTGCTTGTTGTAACTGACAATTGTACTAGGGTTGATATTCAGGTTGGACTGCAAAACTTGAGCCATGAAAGTGAGATTTGTCTCCGGCATCACGTAGTATGAAGCTAAAGCCAAATCACATCCTTTGCTACATTTGGATTCGGCTATGGAAAAGCAAACTGAGACCAACACCAATAACGAAAGCCACAACTTGGGTTTCATCGGATTGGCAAAAATGGAACCCTTATTTGTGGGATTTAGGAAAAATCAAGAATTCGGATTTTGGTCATTGGAATTGGGAAAGAAAGAGATGAATTTGAATAGTTTGATTTTTCTATTTTTTTAATTCCCACTCGCTGATGACGACGGTCTCTATCTGAGTAGAAATTATACGGTAGACCAAGTCAATTTTCTACTATTCCACTCTGTGAAAGAAATATTTTTTAATTCTCATTGAGAGGACATTCCCGCCCAAAAGCAGAGCTAAATCTTTTTTTTTTTAGCGTCATTGGTACAGCACGTCTATCTATAAATATACACGGTAGCAATGTAGCCTAGAGCTAAAAGTAAAAAATAATTTTTTATTCTTTGCCTAGTTAAAATAATATATGTTCGTCACTCCCTCATCATTTAACGCTTCTCTCTCCAAACCCAATCCTCACCGTCCGTTACTCTCTTTCTCATCACCATCACCTACTTCCCTCCACCTCTGTCTCTCTCTCTCACCCACTTTGCTCTCTCTCCACCACCACAACAACAACCCCACTGCCACTTCCTCACCGCTTTCTCCACCGCAAACATCGCCGTATCATTCCCCGGCGGAGACAATGACAACAACAACAACAATGGAAACAATGGCGGCAGCGAAGGACTTGGCGGCGGCAATCGAGGTCGACAGAGTCCTCGGCATGGTGGTGTCGAGGTTTTTGGAGTTGGAGAAGTCGCCGGTGTTGTGGTGGTTGATGCAATTTGGCGTGGTGGTTGTTATGTGATACAATTAAGTTTCGGCACTGTTTCCACTAGCTAGCTGTGCCAAATTGCCAATTGGGTTTTCTGGGTTTATTTTGTTTTATGGTTTAGTCGTCAAAATCACTTCAATTTGGCCAAGTTAGCTTGAGTTTGATTTTTTTTTTTTTTTTTTGGTGGTGATTTGTGTGATGGTTTTTGGTTAATTTGGATTTTTGGCCATAATTATGGGTGGTTGTTCTTGGCTTGCTGGTTGTTGTTGGGTGGTTGTGGGTGGTTGTTCTTGGTTGGCAGTGGTTATGGATTGTGCCATTGATCGATTTGTGATTATTTTTTGGTAGTGAAATATATTATTTTATTGTAGTAAATATTATTTTATTGTGATGTATATATTATTTTATTGTAATATATATATTATTTTATTGTGTTGAAAGTTAAAATAGATCCACTGCAGCAACATGTGAGTAAGTAAAATAAATAAAGTAACTTTTTGTAGTGCCAAATAACTAAATTTTTAGTTCCACCCATGGTTTTAAAAACCGAACCGGTCATCGAACTGTTTTTTTTCTAATTTCTGGTTCAAACCCGATTTTTCGGTTGTTGACCGGTTTTGAGGCTTTTAACCGGACCGGATTGGCTTCTGATTCCCGGTTGAACCGTTCAGACCGGCCGGTCCGGTCCGGTTTTTAAAACCCACTACTGTGGATGCTCTAACCCCCTCTCCTCTTTACAATCTTTACACGCACAAGGCAATAATGCTTTTTTTTTTTAATTTAATTTTTGGCGTAAATGTACTTTTAGTCCCTACATTTTAGCTTTTTTTTTTTTTCATTTTAGTTCCTACATTTTCATTTTACCACTTTTAGTCCTTAAACCAATTAACGCGTGACATTTAAGTCCTTACCATCACCCAACTAACAGAAAAAGCTGACATGACTGATGGCACATTAAAATAATAATTAAAAAATGCCACGTTAGCATCTAAATTAATTTTAATTAAATAAAAAAATTAAAAACAAAAAATTACAGATCTAAGAACATAAGCCATCACCCAACTAATAGAAAAAGCTGACATGATTGATGGCACATTAAAATAATAATTAAAAAATGCCACGTTAGCATCTAAATTAATTTTAATTAAATAAAAAAATTAAAAACAAAAAATTACAAATCTAAGAACATAAGAACTTGTTCTTCAATGTTCTTAAATAAAGAAATAAACCCAGGCTACCCAGCAATGACATCAAATCCAAAATCAAAGAGCAAACCCAGATTGATTATCAAAGACATCAAGCCTAGAATCAAAGAGCAAACCCAGCAACGACATTTTCCTTTATTTGAAATCCAAATAAAAAACAAACAAAATTTTTACTTTTTTTGTTTTAAAGATTGAATATCTGTTCACCCAAAAAAATAAATAAAAAATATTCACATCAGCGAATATGACCAAATACATTTTCATAGATTTTGACAAATTTGTTCGAAAGAAAAAAAGAATTTGTAATTAATGGCTTCGATTCAACGACCTGCGAGTTCTGGATCTGGATCCGATGTGGCGATCGACGAGAGGAAGAGTGATAGGCCAAAAACGCATTGACCCCTTGTGATTAAATTAATTGATTAATTAGCCAAGTTATTAATTAATCAAATTAACATGCAAATGCGTGGTAGCACAAACAAATCACCAATAAACTAATTATGCAGCGGAAAATAAATAACATGGTGATTTGTTTACGAATGGGGAAAACCTGACGGCAAAAACCCCACCGGGTGATTTTCAGGTCACCACTTCCGAAATTCCACTATTATCACAACAAGCGGTTACAAATAAAGGAATCTCAAGTACCTTACCAACCTACAGTTAAACCCTTACCTCAATACCCAATTGGACTTATTCTGTAGTGACTAGGGGTGTGCAGAAAACCCACCGACCCGCCAAACTCGACCTAACCCAACCGGACCCGCCGGGTTGGGTCGATTTTTAAGGCTTGGTGGGTTGGGTTGGGTTACAAAAAAAAATTTTATAGTGGGTCGGGTTGGGTTTGGGTCATAAAATTACAAACCCGCCAAATCCGACCTGACCCACCCATATTTAATATATATTTAAAGTATATTATATATTTAATAATTTTTTTTTAAAACCAACTGTAGGGCACTTATATATATATATATATTAAATATATATTATATATTTAATAATTAAAAAAAAAAAAAAAACTAGCTGTAGAGCAGCACTTCCTCGGTTCCTCCTACTAATACTAATTTAATATACATACATACATATATAATATTATATAATTAATAAAATTTTTAAAATAACCAGTTCTTCCTATCATATATAAAAGCCAATTAGTTCACACAAACCCTAATAAATTACTATTGTTGTTTAGTCATTAGTGTTGTTTGCTTTTAAGGAGTTACATTAATACTAATCTTTGGGTTTTTTTAATATATTAATATTTATATTTTTTTCCTACTCAATTTAATAATAATAAATAAATAAAAATTTTGTCAAACCCATGGGTTCAACCCGACCCAACCCGACCCTTGTGGGTTGGGTTAGACTTATGTGATGAGTTGGGTTGGGTTGAATTTTTTTTGACCCACCATGATGGGTTGGGTCAAAAAATCCCTTCAATCCGACCCATGCACACCCCTAGTAGTGACAAGTTCCCCTTTTGATGCACGGCTCCCAAGTACGTGACTAACCAATGCGTGGATCCCAGTACGCGACTTCAATCACCAACTAAAAAGAGTTGTTGGCTGCAAAGTTCTTCAGTTCATCCACGATAAAGATCAAGAAGATACTTGGTCACAAAACCCAAAGGTGCACATACACAACAACTTCTTCAGAAGAGATGAACTAGGGCAAAACTTTGTCTTCGGTTACAAATTGCTTGAACAGACTTTGCTCAATACTTGTGTAACTTGTGTATTCTTTGACTGCCCTTAAAACAATCCTTTTATATGTCTAGGGTTAGGAGAAAAGAATACTCAAATACATAAACACGGATCCCAAGAAATTAGATATGAAATTCTGATTTTTGTAAACCTCGACAGATAGAAGTTGTCGAGCAGGTGTCGAGAATACGGGCTTGAGCAGCTTTCTAAACCTCGACACATGCTAGCTGTCGAGTTTTAGTAACCTTGCACTTTCAGCTTATTTTTTTGGATAGATTTGAAGGCTTCAACACTTGATCTTGAAACATGGTTTCTTGACGTATTTCAACACATCCTAGATCTACCAAATTACAAGTAAAGTGCGTTTTGTCAAAAGATTAGCCAATTACATAAAAGAATGACATATGTTCTTAACAAGTGAACCACATATGTCCTAACAAAGAGGAAGAGGATGTTGTCGAATCGCGAATCGGTGAGGTGATCTCAGATGAGGAAGCATAAGTAGGTGGAGGATCTGACGAATGAGGTGACTCGGTTGCAGCTCTCAAATTGTGATCTGTTGCAGAAGATCAACGCCAAGGAGCAGAATTATGAGGCGATCGAATCTGCCAACAACGTTCTCAGAGCTCAGCATGCGGAACTCACAGATCGCTTACGATCCTTGAACTCGATGCTTCAGATGATCAAAGAAATGAGTGGATTCTCTGTGGATATTCCGGAGATTCCTAATTCTGTGATGAACCCATGGCAGCTCAACCGTTCAGATGCTCAGCCCTTTCTGCTCCTTCAATTTCGGAGATTCCTAATTTTTTTTTTATTTAATTAAAATTAATTTAGATGCTGATGTGATATTTTTTAATGCCAAAATAGATTTTTTAATTATTATTTTAATGTGCCGTCAACCACGTTAGCTTTTTCTGTTAGTTGGGAGACGATAAGAACTTAAATGTCACGCGTTAATTGGTTTAGGGACAAAATGTGGTAAAATGAAAATGTAGAAAAAAAAAAAAAAAAAAAAAAAAAAAACCAAAATGTAAGGACTAAAAGTGCATTTACGCCTTAATTTTTTAGTTTAGTGTTATATATATATATGTGTGTGTGTGTGTGTGTGTGTTTTTTAAGGAGGTAAGGAAACGTATAAATTTTAGAATGTTTTAAAAAATTAAAAAAAAAAACCATAAAATTTTCAGAATAAGAATGTTACCTGGGGTAGTGAGTTTTTTTTTTTTTTTTGCAAAAAGTTTTTTTTTTAATTAAAGTATTTGAATTCAAACAGATAATAAATACAGATAGGAATTAGACATTTGAATACAAGTAGGTGTTGAGAATAACGGGTTTATTTTTTCCTTTTGTATGTGAGATAGTATTACCGTTTTAACATTTTTTGCTTTTTTATAGGGAAAAAAAAAAACTAAAGTATATGTTATTTCAAAACTTGTATAAGGATATTTTGGTATGCTAAAAATTGAAGACGAAACAGGAGAATCCTCTTATTAATAATATATATATATACATACTATTTGCCAGTTTCACACTATTTTTTTGTTTCTTTTTTAAAGTTAACGGATAATCTAAAATTATTGGTTTTAAAAAAAAAATTGTTTCTCTTATCTAAAAAAAAAAATATATATATATATATATATATATATTTTCAAAGAACTTTTTATAGGAAAAGAAAAAATCAATTGATTTCTTTTGGACAATTTTTTATATTTTTTATAAAAAATGGTATCAAAACTTTATAGTCCATTAACAAATGTTCTAAAAGTATTCGCATAAGTCCCAACAAACTAGTATAACATTAAAATTTTAGCTAAAACCCACAAAAGAAAACCTACACATCAGTCTCGTCAAACTGCCAAAAATTTTTAACATTCAGTTTTCACTCGCCACAACCAGGGAGACATGTTCCTCGCTGCTCCTAAGAAAATTATTTTTTTATTTTCTCTTTTCTCTCTCCTCTCCCCTTTGACTCATTCTCTCCTCTCTTCCCTCTCTCTTTTCTCACCTGACTCTGGGTCTTCATTTTGGACTTTGAGCAAATCGATAATAGCATATTTGAAAAAGTGGGCTTCATGGAAGGTGAAGAGAGAGCGGAGGGTGAAAAGATCAAACGGCGAAGAGAATGGATCTTTGGAGTGAATAAGGTCCTAATGAGCCTATAAGCAGTTTCCATTCGGCCATGTTGGAGGAGGGTTCGGATCTTTTGGACTTTATCAAGGCACCGTTGATGTTGAAGGGTAGTAGGATTATGATTTTCTGTTAGGATTTGAATGGGGTCTTCAAGGGCAGAGGTTCAGCAGAGAACTAGAGAGAGGAACTGAGATGGGATTCTTGCAGTGGTTGTGGTAGTTTTTGAGGTGGGTACGGTGGTTGCTGGATTTGTGTTGTTTTTTGCGGTGGGTGTGTTTGTTTCTGACAATGGGAGAGGTGGTTGCTGGGTTTGTGTTTATTTTTGGTTTGATTTTTGCAGTGGTGTGGTGGTTTTAATTTGGTTTTCTGTGAAAAGGAATGTGAATTTTTTTTATTTTGCTTGGTGGTGTTGCTGAAGGAGATTCAACAAGGTTGCAAAAGGAGGTTTTGTAAAGCCTGGTATGGTTGTGACTTTTGGTCCTGTTAAGTTATGTTTTTCGCATTACATTTGTGTTGGCTTTATTTATTACATTTGTGTTGGCTTTATTTATGTTAGTTTTATTCCATAAAAAAAGTGTTGTAATTTCATTAATTTATTTCTTTATATTTTGTGAGATTTAATTGTAATGGGTTTAGTTTTAAGTGATGAAGATTTTATCAAGACAGTTGAAGTCACACGAGGAGCACATATTGGAAGTTGAAGATTTAGTGTATCTCGCGAGTAATCTTGTGACTTGGCCAACCCTCGAGATGACTTACGAAATGCACTGACAGTTGAGATTTTAAGTGTGACTCTTATACCCTTTACCCATACTATATATATATATATATATATATTCTCATTACCCACAAAATTGTAAAAAAGCTATTCAGAAGAAAAACCTTAGAGAGTAGTTTTCACAACACCCACCTTTTAGAGAGAGCTACTCATCTTCAAAAGAGAAATCCTTGTAGTCTTTACCCTTTCCCCTCTCCCATTGTCATACATTGAGAAGAGATTTGTATCCAAACACAACTCACACTCAATCTGAGTGTAGAAAGTGTTTTGGAGCTTGGGAAGTATTAGGTCTTTGCCAAAATAAGCCGGTGAGGCTTGGTAGTGCAATCGGGCAGTATTGAGGGATCTAGGAAGCTAGTGAAGACAAGATTCCGAGAAGTCCATTGGTAGCTAGAGCTTGGACGACTCAAGTACTTTAGGTAGATTAGGCTTAAAGGGTCTTTTTGGTTATCTTTATACTCAAACTTATTCATTAGTGGATCATTTCAGCTTGGACGGCCGCAAAGATGTTTTTACACCGAGTTCTTCAGTTTTCCTCTTCGATAACATATTGCCATGTTATCTTGGGTTTGTTACCCTTTTCCCTATTTCCCTATTCATATTTCCCTTGCACTTATATGTTCATCCATGCAATTGTTGAATGCTTTGATTGATTAATTTGCTAATCACGTATATTCCGCATTAATTGTAAAGTTGTTATTTACAACTATGTGTTTAGTTGGCTTTTATTCCGTGCCAAATTTGATTGTAATTATTATCAATTGTTTATACCCTGTATTTGTTGTGAGAATTGATGTAAGAGTTGTGTGATAGAGAGTGTGTGAAGACTCAAGCAATTTGGAAGCTGAAGGAATCTTGCGGGTATGTCGCGACTTAGTTTCCCGCGAAGTGAAGCATGTGCGAAGAGTCAGGACAGGTGGAGACAGCTGTCTCTCGCGAGTATCTCGCGAGTAAGGCCTTCCCGCGAGACATGCTGTTCTGCCAGCCTGTACTGACTGACTCACACATTTTGCACCTATCCTATATAAACCATCATTACCCACAAATGTTGAGGAATGCTTCAGAGAGAAAACCCTAACCAAACACATTTGCAATTAGAGATTGTCATCCCCACCTTTCTCTATACACTTGCTTGTGGTATCTCCTCAACCCTTCCCTCCCCATTTCCACACCATTGAGAGGTTGATAGCCCAAACACTTACCACACCTTTTGAGAGTGTTGAGTGACGTTTTGGTGCTGCTGGGAAGCATTGGAAGAAGCCTGGAATGGCAGATGCAACATGGAGCTTGTTGCGAGATCCGGGGTGCTAGACAAGACACGGTTCCGAGAAGCCTTGTTGGAGTAGGAGCTTGGAGGGCTTACGTACATCGGGTAGATTAGGCTTGGAGGGTCTTTTGCTTACTCATGTATCCCAACTAATTGTCTATTGGATCGATTTTCGCTTGGAGGGCGGCGGAGAGGTTTTTCGCCGAGTTCTTCGGTTTCCTCTTCGAAAACACGTCTTGGTGTTTTCTGTGTTTGCATCCTTCTTCCCTACTCTTGTTTAATTCCATTATACTGCTGTGTTGATTAGTTTATGGATTAGAGTAGCTTACTTGTTCATCCGCTCGCTTTTACACTATTCCGCACTTTGTATTAAAGTTGTGTAAAATCTATTGAGCCGTAATTTTAATTGGAGGGTCTAAACAGCTCTTGTGTTTTCAACACGTTTTCGAGCTTTCAATTGGTATCAGAGCGGGTACACTTGCTGTGGTTTAAATACCTTAGTGTGATCCTTGACCCTATTTGAGATGGACCGGTCTCAATCGCTCAATGTTCCACCATTTTTTGATGGGAACAATTACGCATTCTGGAAAGTCAGAATGAGAGCATTTTTATGCTCTATAGAAGATACCGTTTGGGATGCGGTAGAGCTAGGCTGGACTAAGCCGGAGGCTCCTAAGGCTAATTGGGATAAGGCAGCTCTAGCAGCAGCCAATGCTAATAGTAAAGCTTTAAACGCTATTTTTTGTGCTGTGTCTCCTGATGAATTCCACAGGATCTCTCATATGACAGTTGCCAAAGAAGCTTGGGAGATTTTGGAGACCACTTATGAGGGAACAAAGAAAGTTAAGGACACAAAGCTTCAGATGCTTACCACCAAATTTGAAGAGCTCAAGATGGGTGATGATGAACCGTTTGATTCATTCTATGGGAAGCTCAATGAAATTGTAATTGCTAAACTCAATCTTGGGGAGAAGATTGAAGATGCTAAGGTGGTGAGAAAAGTATTGAGGTTCTTGCCTGAAAGTTTTAGAGCAAAAGTTACAGCCATAGAGGAAAGCAAGGATTTGGATGAGATTAAAATTCAAGAATTAGTTGGGTCTCTCCAAACATATCAGATGGGACTGCCTTCCCATAAGATGAGTAAATCACTTGCTCTTAAAACCATCATCGATGGATGATTCCTCCGAAGAAGATGGGGTGGAAAAGGAAGTAGCATTTCTTGCGAAAAACTTCCGCAAATTTCTGAAGATGAAGAACAGTGGGAAACCTTTCAACAGAGGGAAGTTTTCATTTTCAAGAGGTGATAGGAAAGAGTTTACAAGGAAAGAAGGGAGGGAGTTTCAACCTTCTTCAGAAATTGTATGCTATGAGTGCAATGGCCATGGACATCTAAAGAAGGAGTGTCCAAATTTTCTGAGGGGAAAAGGAAAAGCTTATGCCACGACACTCAGTGATTCAGACTCCTCTGATTCTGACTCGGAAGAGAGCTGTGACGGAGAGGGAAACTGCTCCGCATTCATGACCATTGCTCATGTGGAGTCATCGGATGATTTGGGTGCACTTGTGAAGGAGCTTGGTGAGCATTCTGATTCAGAGTCTATTGGGAATGTGGAAGAATCAGATGCTGAAGAAGAAGAAGAGAATACAGCTAATCTTCAAGAAAATTACTCCTTACTACTTGAGAAGTCGGGAGAGTATACCAGAATAGCCAAGGCAGCTGTAAGGAAAATGAAGAAAGCTGAGGAAGATTACAGAAGTCTCTTGATTAGATATAAAGAGGCTAAGTGTGAGATTGAGACACTAAATGGCGAGTTGTCTGAAGCCTATACGAAGGTGAGGTTTCTTGAGCAAGAGGTAGTGCAAGCTCATGCCAAGATAGAGAGAGTCTCCTCTCAGAAGTTAGATGATGTTATCTCATCTCAAAAACCTTTTTCAGACAAGTCCGGGTTGGGATACACCGGAGGAAGTAGCTCATCAGCCAAAGCTACCAAAGAAGTGAAATATGTGAAGGCCATAGAGCCTATTGTAGAAGAAACCATCCCTGAGAATGTTAAGGCTGAGAAGAAAAATGTGAGTGAGTAACGGATGGTGAATAAGCCCCGAAATCAATCTATGGGCAAACATGAAACCAGAGGAAGATATCTCCCAAGATCACAACGGGGTCCTAGAACGGACTATGTGTGTCATTACTGCGGAATGCAAGGACATACCAGACCCAACTGTCAAAAGCTGAGATCAGACAACAATTCAAGCGCACCTCGGTCACGAGGAAGGAGAAATGACATGAGGTCTTGGGGTGGTGAACAACCGAGAAGTCAAAATCGTGATCCTGGTATGATGGACGTGATGAAAATGATTGGTGCCTTCACCACCTGCTTGGAGAGTTTCACCAGAAGGTTTGACAGTCCAAATTCTCGTACCCAATCCGTTAAGGATATCACCCCAAACGCACGTGACGTGTGGGTGAAGAGGGGTACTCATGCATAAGCATTATAACATGTCCACGCCTAAATTCTTTCAATGTTTAGGAACTTTTGCTGTTGCATCTTTTCATGCATTTTGTTTACTGTTGTTATTTTGTCCGGTTGGTTTGTACCGACTGTTTTTGTTGATCTTTCTTTTCTTGTTCTGCTTTGGGTGTGTTCAAAAATTCAAAAACACATAAAAAATAGAAAATCCAAAAAGTTTGATCACTTTGTTGAGTTTTGTCTCAAAGCATGTTTTGCCTTGTACTTTTGTACTTATGACTTTGTGCATTTAACGAGCTTAGCTTGTCCCTCATGCACTCATATCATTGTGGAAGAAATTCTGAAATCTATGTGACTGTTGTAAATAGATCTTCAACCTTGTCATGAATGGTTAGTGAATGGTTTTGTTGATCTTGAGACATGCATAGACTCATGCCTATATATCTTCCCACTTTTATTTTTTTTTGCTTAAAAGAGCTCTCTAATTGTAAATCTCCAAATGAAAAGAGATATAGAGCTGCAAAAGTCTGTCGCACAAACTAGTATTCGACTAGGAAAAAGGGAAAGCGACCAAAATAAAATGTATGATGCCCAAAAAGCCAAAGGCTAACTCATCAATTGAAATATCAAAAATTTCAGGCATCTTTCTCTAAATGAGATTTTCTTTGCTCAAAAGTTGCAAATGATATGTTGAATATGGAGCCAAATGAAAAGTTTCAATGAATTGTTATCAAATACGTGTGGGAGGTCATATATGCATGTTTCTATAATTGAGATTGGTCACATAATCTAGTGCTAGTTGTGTATGCCTTGTTTGAATTGATCATTGAAGCTTCACATTGGACTAAGGACTATCTCATTTTTGATATCCACACACAACACACAAGTCTATGTTCAATGAATGTCATATTCATTTGTGTGATTGTACTTGATTAAATGTGTTTTCACATGCTCAATTTTTGTTGATCAAACCAAAAAGATTTTTGATTGTTTTATTTGTCTTTGAAAGTGATTTTATACTTTCTTGTCTTTTGTTTTTAATTAAAATGTATGTTTTTGTGTTTCTTCAAAAACTAGTTTAGGGGTTGTTTCGCGAGAAGCTCGCGACTTAGAGCTTCCCGCGAAAAGGAGTTGAGGGAAATATTTTTTTCTTCCTGTCACACAGAAACTTTCGCGATTGTCTCGCGACTGTCTTGCGACCAACAGCTTCTCGCGAAATTTTTGTGCTTCAGAGGCCCTTCTCGCGACTGTCTCGCGACTGTGTCGCCATTCCTTAACCCGCGAAAAACGCGTGTTTTCAGTTTTTATATAGCTGATGTGACAGTTTTTCAAAACTCTAAAACTTCCCTCGCTCAACCTCTCTTGAACCTTTTCAACCCAAAATCACTATTCCATTCAAACCCCTTCAATCCAAGCACTTTTTCTGCATTTTCTTCTTCAAGGTATGTTTGTTAATCATTTCTTTTTAAGTTTTTGCTTAGATTATGCAGAATTTTTGTTAGGGTTTTGATAATTGGGGATTTTCGAAACTTTGGGTTAGTTTTCAAAATTGGGTGAATTTTTCTCAAATATTTTGATTGGGCTGTGTCCCATTTGTTGTTTCTGCATCTGTGTTGGCCCCTTGTGGCATTTTACCATGTATTGAGGGTAGATTTTCCCATGTTCATGCATTATTCATGCTATATTTACATTTGTGCATGCTAAGTGTGGGAGGAGATTTTTCCATCACATCTAATTGTAGCCTGACTCTGGAGCCAGGCAGAGATAAGGTTTTGTTCTCTTCAACCAGATGGGGATTGATCCCACATCGGAAGGAGAAGCGCCCCACTAACCCTTTATAACGCATCTGGTGCTTGGGTTAGTGTACCACCACTACACATGTGTAGTAGTGGTACACTAACTCAAGCTCCAGAAGCATATAAAGGGTTAGTGGGGCGCTCCTCCTTCTGATGTGGGATCAATCCCCATCTGGTCGAAGAGGACAAAACCTGTATCTCTGCCTGGCTCCAGGGTCAGGCTACAATTAAATGGGGCGGTGGCAACCCAGGCGGTTCATCCTCACCCCAAAAAGCGCTTTTTGTGGGAGGAGATTTTTCCATCACATCTAATTGTAGCCTGACTCTGGAGCCAGGCAGAGATAAGGTTTTGTCCTCTTCGACCAGATGGGGATTGATCCCACATCGGAAGGAGGAGCGCCCCACTAACCCTTTATATGCTTCTGGAGCTTGAGTTAGTGTACCACTACTACACATGTGTAGTAGTGGTACACTAACTCAAGCTCCAGAAGCATATAAAGGGTTAGTGGGGTGTAGTAGTGGTACACTAACTCAAGCTCCAGAAGCATATAAAGGGTTAGTGGGGCGCTCCTCCTTCCGATGTGGGATCAATCCCCATCTGGTCGAAGAGGACAAAACCTTATCTCTGCCTGGCTCCAGAGTCAGGCTACAATTAGATGTGATGGAAAAATCTCCTCCCACACTAAGTGTTTGTCAAAATGTCCGAGTGACATTTTTGTGCCAAAATGGAATCAAGTGATTTCAATCCATGGACTTTCACTTGTTTGACCTTATTGTACTTGGTTTGGTCATTGATTGTGTGTTTCACTCACTTTGCTCATGTTGCACACTCTAGGCACACTTAGGCACCCTCATGCATCTCATGCCGCACACACTCATTAGCACATGCACACAGACACACACACTTGCACTGTCTCTTAATTTGTTGCATTGTGGTTATGCTTTATAGGTTGGAGTCTTTAAGCATGATGTTATGAGTCTACCATGCTTTGTTTTCAGTTAGTTTAAGTCTGATTTGGAACTAACTTGAATCTAATAAAGTTTGTCTTCTGGTTTGTGTTTGTGCATTTTTTTTCCTTCTTTGCTTTGTGAAATTGTGCAGATGTCTCCCACCAAGCATGCAGCCAAGAAGAAATCGACTTCAAAGCGAGCCCGAATTGATTCTGAACATTTCAAGTCTATAGATGCTGATATGAAGTACAATGACTGCTACAAGGACAAGACGATCATCATGGAACGGGTAGTCCAGCTAGAGACTCTTGAGGGCACTTGCATCCCTGAAGTGTTCAAGGATAGAACGTGGACCAAGCTGCTAAACCCGACTGGAGTGGTATATTCAGAGATTATCAAAGAGTTCTTCTCTAATGCCACTGTCAACGGAGATTGTATTGAGTGCTGGGTCAGACACAAGGAGTTTAAGATTACAAGAGAGAGCATCCAAGACTTTTTGGAGACTCGTCCTCCATCTCAGCAAATCACAGTTGCTTATGAGGACAGAATGGGTAATATTGCTGATATGATTACAGTCCTTGGTGGTGTACAGAAGAAATCATCCATGGACACTCTCAAGTTCTCTCCAGAAATGAGGACACTAAGCTATGTGATGATTCACAATCTGTATCCGATCACCAATCTCACCACTCTATCTGCTCCGAGAACAAGATTCCTGTATGATCTCTATACACATAAGGAGATTGACATTTGTGGCCATATCATGCATGTCCTGAAGAAGAGCATCACAAAGCAGAATTCACGGACTGTGATGCCGTTCCCCTCTTTGATCATGGGATTGATTGCCAAGACAAAGCTCAAGCTACCCAGTGGCCTCACAGTTGTTCAGAGGGATTACCCCATTGGTGGTCATACACTGACTAGGAGCACTGCACACATTAGAGGCTCCAAGACTGGTGTGCATACCATACCACCACCACGACGGGTTCAGCAGGAGGAAGCTGAAGATACAGAGGAAGAGATTGACAGGTTCACCTTGGCTCCAGAGCCCTCTGCACAGCCATCATCTTCTGCTCCACCACAAGGCTTAAGCAAACTTGATCAGTTGCTTGCTAAGATGGATTAGATGTCTATAGTGCTTGACTCCCATGTGCAGCACACAGCAGATCAGTTCGCGTACCTTCAAGGGCAGATCACCGCATTAGCATCGCAGGTTCAGGAATTGTCCTCCACTCATGGCTCAGATTCAGAGTCCGATCCGTTCTAGCCCTTTGGCCATTCCGGTCAAAAAGGGGGAGAAATTTCTGAGGGGGAGCTGGAGAAGAGCTTGCACAGCGTTAGGGGGAGCATAGCTTAGAATCATAGTAGCATTGGTTATTGGTTTTAAAGACGGTTTTATTCAGTTTCTTTTAGTGTTTATAACTGTTTTACTGCTTTTGGTTTAAAACTTTGATACTATGCTTTATTCAAGTATTATTTCAGATATTTTTTTTGTGATATTCTCTATGCTTTGTAGCATACTTTGCATGTACCCATGTTGCTTTTGTAAGTTTTAAGGGTTTGTTTCATTGCATATTTTGTAGGCTTTTATGGTTTGTGCCATGCATATTCAGTACTTTGTTTATGCAGCCTTTATGCTTGTGCTATTGAAGTTTAATGTCATACATTTACTTCACTACAACACTCTTGTGCCCGTGTAGGATTGTTCCTAGATGCATATACGTTCTATGCATTGGTTGAGTGATGAACACTCTTGTGCCTTAGTAGGATTGTTCCTAGATGCAAATACTTCAAGTATTTTGCATTGGTTGAGTGTTGGATTTGCAAATGGTACTCTTCATATGAGTTTATCATCTTGCATATCCGGATGTTCATTCCTTGTGTGAATGAGCATGGTAATTGCTTGTGTATAGTGATTACTTGTTTGATCTTGCCATGATCTAGTGTTTCTATTTCATTTTGCTTGATCATGCTATTATTGCTCCATATGCTTTTCAAGTTTTCTGCATACAATGATAATATTTTGTTGCTGTGTTTCAGGAGTTACTTGTTCATATGTTTCAAGAGCTTATCAGAATCTAGAATTAAGTGTGAGTGAGTTTTGTCTTTGTTCCCAAACTCACGTTTAAGTCTAGAGTCTGTTTTAGGGTTTTGTCACGGAATAGCCAAAGGGGGAGATTGTAAAGTTGTTATTTACAACTATGTGTTTAGTTGGCTTTTATTCCGTGCCAAATTTGATTGTAATTATTATCAATTGTTTATACCCTGTATTTGTTGTGAGAATTGATGTAAGGGTTGTGTGATAGAGAGTGTGTGAAGACTCAAGCAATTTGGAAGCTGAAGGAATCTTGCGGGTATATCGCGACTTAGCTTCTCGCGAAGTGAAGCATGTGCCTTGCACATGCTGGAATGCGAAGAGTCAGGACAGGTGGAGACAGCTGTCTCTCGCGAGTATCTCGCGGGTAAGGCCTTCCCGTGAGACATGCTGTTCTGCCAGCCTGTACTGATTGACTCACACATTTTGCACCTATCCTATATAAACCCTCATTACCCACAAATGTTGAGGAATGCTTCAAAGAGAAAACCCTAGCCAAACACATTTGCAATTAGAGATTGTCATCCCCACCTTTCTCTATACACTTGCTTGTGGTATCTCCTCAACCCTTCCCTCTCCATTTCCACACCATTGAGAGGTTGATAGCCCAAACACTTACCACACCTTTTGAGAGTGTTGAGTGACGTTTTGGTGCTGCTGGGAAGCATTGGAAGAAGCCTGGAATGGCAGATGCAACATGGAGCTTGTTGCGGGATCCGGGGTGCTAGACAAGACACGGTTCCGAGAAGCCTTGTTGGAGTAGGAGCTTGGAGGGCTTAGGTACATTGGGTAGATTAGGCTTGGAGGGTCTCTTGCTTACTCATGTATCCCAACTGATTGTCTAGTGGATCGATTTCCGCTTGGAGGGCGGCGGAGAGGTTTTTCGCCGAGTTCTTCGGTTTCCTCTTCGAAAACACGTCTTGGTGTTTTCTGTGTTTGCATCCTTCTTCCCTACTCTTGTTTAATTCCATTATACTGCTGTGTTGATTAGTTTATGGATTAGAGTAGCTTACTTGTTTATCCGCTCGCTTTTACACTATTCCGCACTTTATATTAAAGTTGTGTAAAATCTATTGAGCCGTAATTTTAATTGGGGGGTCTAAACAGCTCTTGTGTTTTCAACACGTTTTTGAGCTTTCAAGTGTGTTAAGCGTAAAATTAATCAAGTAGTAATTAAGAATTGGGAGTCTAAGCAAGCTTTAGTATTTTTACTATTGAGCTTTTAGGTCCCACCAGGTTGACCATCGAAGTTAAGTCCGTTGAAATGCATCATGAGGCTCTCCTAGAGGCTCTTCTTGGTGACAATGTTGGCTTCAATGTTAAGAATGTTTCTGTGAGGGATCTAAAGCGTGGGATTGTTGCCTCCAACTCCAAGGATAATCCTGCCAAGGAGGCAGCCAACTTCACCTCTCAAATTGTTGGGTTGTTGGGAAAGGGTTGGGGTTTGGGGAAGATAAATAGGAAAAAGGAAAAAAAAAATTGCTAATTTGTTTATTATTTTGTAGAGAGTGAAAAAATAATATTTAAATAAAGTGGAGAAACAAATATTGAGGCCGATGCATTCCCCTTTGGATATAGGTTTGTTAAACTAGAAAAAATGAAGTTTTTGGATTAGTGTAGCTAAACTTTTGTAGAGGCTGATGTGAATGCTCTAAGGGCATCCATTACTAGGCCCCTATTTCAAATAATCCAACTTTTAATTTAAAAAAAAAAAAAAAAAACTAGTTTTTAACTTTTTGTCTTACCAAATAAACTATTGTAAATAAACAAGTCCACCAAAACAATTTTACAACAAATCTTAGGTGGTGACAAGTCCACTATTGACGTAACTTTTTTATTCACTAGTAACTTGTCACTAAAAATTGTTGTGAAATGTTATGGACATAGAGCAAACATTGTCGCCTCAATACTAAGTCAAGAGTACCACTTGAAGTTCCCCACTTTTCGAACTATTCAATTAGAGAGAGAGAGAGAGAAATCCACTCCATGATGTCTGTTTTATATCATTAGATCAAGATACTATTAGATGATTTTTGGTGAAAATGAAATTCAAATCCCAAGTCCTGTGTTGGATAATATGAGGCTTTACATTAATTGAGCCAATTGAAACTCACAACCTTTTTCACATTTTGATTAGGACAAAGTTTAGGCACAATTCTGACTTAAAAAAAAAAATTGACATGACTACAATTTACAAACTTGTTCCATAATTTTTAGTTATAACATTTATTAACACTTGAACCAAGTAAAAAAGTTTACCCCTAAAGGAAAAAAAAAAAAAAAAGAAAAAAGAAAAAGAAAAAACCAAATCAAAAAGTTAAAAGTATCACACATCTTCTTTTTTTTTTGGTAAACCAACGCTGAAATAGATTAAGTACTAACAAGTCTGTTACAAAAAAGCTCGGCTTTGTCTAAAGCCAACAAATCCTCCACCACAGGCGGTGGGTTAACAAAATTAACAAAATCCAATGAAAGGGTGGCTCCAAACTTAGCCAATGCATCAGCACATTGGTTTGCCTCCTTGAAAATGTTATGGATAGTTGGACTATGGAATTTCTTCAATAGGGTCCTACAATCACCAAGCAAAGGCTCTAGCATGAGATTATTTATCGAGTAGTTATTGAGAAGTAAAACAATAAGCTCAGCATCAAGCTCTACACAAATGTCAGCAATTCTAAGTTGCGAAGCTAGCGTGAGACCATCCTTTAGAGCTCATAACTTTGCCATGACTCTAGAAGTTATTCCCAGTGATCTAGCAAATCCCATAACCCAATCACCATTCTCATTAAGAATTAGCCCTCCACCACCTGCTATCCCAAGATTACCAACAGCAGATCCATCTGTATTCAGTTTCAGCCACCCCACAGGAGGTTTGGTCCACTTCACCTGAATATTAGTTCTCGAATTCTTGTTGGGTTTGTCACCGACAATTGCAAAGAATTCAACACTCTTTTTAATACAAAGGTCCTGGATGTTTCTAGTCACCGTACTAGAAGAGAAAAGAAAAGAATTCCTTGGATTCCATAACTGCCAAATACCAAACAGAAAAACTATCTTCCAAGGCAGTTGATGTTGTCTCGATGTACTCTTGGAGGAGCAGTTCACTTTCATCCATTCCTCAAGATCGAGTAGGAAGAAATCATGGTGCTTACTAGGGATGCCAAGCAACTTCCAAAAATTTTGAGTGACAATACAATCCCTTAGGACATGGGATATGGATTTTGTGGCCTGGCCACACAGTTCACATGCCATGTCAAGATTTATGCCCCTTGAACCTAAAACTTCACGAGTTGGAATACTTTTATGGTAACACAGCCAAAGAAAGAATATAATTCTAGGCAACTACAAAACAAAAAAATATAGTGTGGTTTAAACAAAAAAATCTCTCTTAATGCTATTTTTTTTCTCTCTCCAGATTCTACCTTCCCTGAACTATATTGCAGAGATTTTGTTTTTCATACAAGAAGCCTATATCCCAATCTTCAGTAGCAGATGTTAGCGTCATCAGGGCAACTACAATAGACCTCATAGTCGGCTGTATTGAGGATTCGCATGTATGCATGCTTTGGCAAGCTGAGCCATCTGTAACCAAAACAGTCACAAAAAAAATTTATTAGAATCGGAATCATTAAGTTTAACTTGATAGATTGTTCTTTCAGAAAATATTTTACCTTGAAGACTGAGTCCAGTGGGTAATCATCTCCAAGCCTAGGGTCAACTAGTTTGAGAAGGCCTTCTGTAGGGCTAGGCTGATTAAGAACATCATCAAATTGTAAAACAGAAAAGGGCAGTAAGCTCAGGTTGCTTTCTTAAAGCTTATGAGTAGCATTTGACAGGAGGAAGTGTAAGCTTCATGATGATGTACAAAAATCGTCAGTGAGTTGATTGTCCACACACATGCCAATGGGTGTACCTGAAGAACAGAAGAGAATAACCAATCAAAGGGCACTGGTGGGGTACCGGCCAAAGACCGTCCAAAGGTTAAGTCAGTGATAAAATAGTCTCCAAAAACTCAAGAGTGCAAGAGCTAGGGAGAATTCACGTACCTCAAGAAGGGTAAGGTTTGTGGTTTATATGGTGGTAGAGAACTGACCCAAGTCCCTTAATGCGGGGGAATTTCATTGTAGAGAGAGGAATCTAAGATACTCGAGATTGCCTTTCAATATATAGAAGATCTGATTGCGTGGTAGGGTCTTTGGTTATGATGTGCAAGTAATTTCCATGCAATGATGTGTGGGTGGGCCCCACGTAAACCTCATGGAAAAACTAGGGGGATAGATTGTCGGGATTGGGGATTGCCCGATCCATCAGCCCATGGGTCGGTCATCCCCTTTTGGGGTCGTCAGGAAGGTTCGGCACCCCATACTGATCAGTCAAAAATCATCCTCATCACTTCATATAAAGCTATTGGCACAAAAGAAAAAAGTGATACGAGTGTAAGTGGAGGAATGGCAAGGAGGTTTACCATGTTGGCAAGGCCTTTTGATTCAACATTGAATTCATTCGTCTTGCACAGCTTGTCTTGCAGAAATAAGTTCATAAACAACAACCCCAAAAGCATAGACATCTATTTTGGGAGAAGATTAGTCCCATTTCCATGTGGATCCTGAACCTGTTTGTTGGTCAGCTAGTAATACAAACAAATAAATAAAAATCCAGGACAGGGCCTGTTGCATTTCTAAAGGCATGCCAACAACCATTCACGATCTCAAATGAATTTTCAGAAAGCAGCAGCACAAAACAACTAATTCCGGCTTTGATATGTGGGACAGTACTAAACAATTATTTACAATCTAACGGCCCTATTAGTCATAAATTTATATACTGGGGGAAAACTATCAGAAGCATTTTAGAATAGCCAAGGCCGTGTTATGTTGTTTCTCTTTGTTTACCTTGTCTTACTATCTAAATATCACCCATTAATCTGTTTATGTAGAAAGCTGCAATTAAGAAGATGGATATGCAAGCATCAAAAGAGTTTCTTGCTGAATTAAAGGTTCTAACACGTGTTTATCACTTGAACCTGGTAATACACTTTTTTCCCCATCAACAAGAAGTGAATATGATCATTGCTTGAGAAGATGAAATTTGAATGAAAATGTTTTTTCTTTCTGCAAATAGATATAACTGATATTTTATCTAATTAATTAGTTTGGATAATCTCTGGCATGTTACTTACCAAAGAAAAATCGCTGGCATCAGCTAGAAAGCTGTCTAGAAGTGCATGCCTGTCTTATTTTTTCAGAGAATATCAATATCATCATATCATTGCATTCATCTAAACCTGATACTGAATTTCACATGGTTCCCAAGTGAGGCACAATTGGCCCTTTTTGTCAAAGACCAAAAGCTTATGTTGTATACTTACATGCACAGCTTAAGTATCCAGTGTATGCTTATGTGACTGTAGAACAGTCTTATTATCTGTTCTAGAGCTACCAATATAGATTACTGTATCAATTTAAGCCTTTACATTGTTATAATATATTCCGTTCAGTAGAAACACAGATAATTTTACTTGTTCTTTGCTTAACCGCATAGGACTTGAAACGCTACTTCTCTGTACTAATTACTTATTTATTTCAAAGGTCAGCTATGCATTTACTCTATCATGAATACCTTATGTCCCCCAAACCAAGCACAAAATTAGAATTAAAAGTTGTTGCTTTGAATTTTAAATTACAAGTAAGACCTTATGGATTAGTTATCAGAGGAGATTATTTGAACCTGGTAAAAAGCTTTATTTAAAAATAAAAAAATTTAAAAACGTTTTTTATTCATGTAAAGTAACCACCCGATAAATAAAATCTTTTGTCTGGGAGGATTTTTCTAAGTCCCCTGCATATATAATTCCTTAGTCAGGTTATGCAAACAATGCAGTTGTGCTTTTTTTGTCTCAAGGATGAATGAGTTTTATGAGATTTGGTTACTTCTAAACTTCCAGATACCAGGCATTACTTACAATCACTGCAGGTGCGCTTGATTGGATATTGCGTTGAGGGTTCTCTTTTTCTAGTCTATGAGTTCATTAAGAACCAACATTTGCGAGGCTCAGGTGAGCATATATGTGCACTGTGGAGATCTATTTTAGCATCGTTGCTTTCAAAGAAATGGTAAGAATTATGCTTAATTGTTCACAGGGAATAAGCACTCCCTGCCATGGTCTGCTAGGGTGCAAATAGCTCTGGATTCAGCAAGAGGTCTTGAATATATTTTAATGAGCATACTGACCCAGTTTACATCCATCGTGATATTAAATCAGCAAATATATTGATAGACAAAAACTTCAACGCGAAGGTTGTATTTGTACCTCTATTGTCAGTATGGAGCTTAAAGCCTTCTCACATTTGGTACTGACATACATATGTTGCAGGTTGCAGATTTCGGATTAGCAAAACTCACAGAAGTTGTTGGAAGTATATCATTTCCCACACGTCTCGTGGGTACATTTGGATACATGTCACCAGAGTAAGGTGATGTTTTTTTCATCTACTTAGGATGTCGGTATGTGCTTAAACTTTCAGTATTGATGGTATCTGACATTGTACTTCGGTTGACTTACCAGATGTAAGCTATCAGAATGTGTGAAGAACAGTATCTCTACAAAAAATATGATGCTTGCATATCTATCCGGTATCCACAAAGAGCATTAGCAAGTGCTGCATACAATGCAGAATAAACACCACTATGCAACTGCGCCAAGTTGTATTATGAAGGCAACGAAACCGTTTCAGCTCTAACTGAAGAAAAAATTAAAGGCTGACTGAATTGTTCATACATTTTATCTCACATCTGCTTCCTCTCATTCAGATTGAAATTAAATTCCACCCAACTAGTCACAGATAAGTTATAACTATTTGGAGCTGACTCTAAGAGTCCTATTTTCACCATTCATGTCCATCTGACACAAATCCCTTATAATTAACCTCCTAAAATGCCCAACATTCCAGCTATGTGTGTTGAAAATAGATTATCATTATGAACCTTTAGATTACCTTTCTGAGCTTTTTAATTGGGTAAACAGGAAGGCCTTCACCATTTTATATGTAAACGAATGCTTCACTTCTGCAATGCAGTGGGTAGCATATCATTTACTGTAAAGATTCATTGTTCTTACTCTTGAGTCTTGACTAAGAAACTCAGCAAGTTGCAATGCTATGTGATAAAGGATGCCTCATAGTAATTTGAATGAAACTTTTCTTTCACAACCCAGTTATGAAAACAGATTAATGTATGTGACTACAAACCTCTCCTCTCAGTTCTGCATAATAAACTGCACCAAAACCACCTTCTCCGATCTTATGAGCCATACTGAAGTTATCAGTAGCCTTGGCAAGTTCTGCATATGAGAACTCCACTGATTTGTCCATATTCATCCCTGTGAGCCCTGAAGCAGAACCATCACTGGCAGCCAGATCGGTAGATTCCACTGCTTTATCCAGGGTACTTCCAAGTGCTAAACCCAAAAGAGAGGGAAATCAATCAGAGCACACAAGTCCAGTAATCCATTTGATTTCATTCTATTTGAAGCACAAGCAAGAATAACTAGTGAAAAAAAGTTTTCAACTAATTTAATGTTTGCAAGGAAGTAAACAGTGTCAATGGCTTAAACAGGATGCTCCTATTTTTCACTACTTCATAACTTAAAACTTGTCAACTAATTTAATTGTGTTGGTTAATGATATTGCTAAGACCAATTTGGCTCACTTTTATGAACAAAGAAACTAAGATGAGCAGTATAACACTAGTTAGAATATAGAGTAACAATTTCCCAGAAAAAATCAGACGATCACATACCTTGAAAGAGTAACATCTGTTGAAAACTTTAAGAAAGCTAGTGTGCGAAAACTTAAATGCTTTAACTAATTGATATCAATTTTACATAGGACACCCATTGTAATTGGTTAGGAAAAGGCAATGGTTAACAGTAAGCATGATATGTTTAGAGTGAGGAGTAATATGACTTATGATTATGTACATCAGTTACCTCCTTTGATTTAGATTTCCAGCATTTCCAACATGAGTTAAATTACTTTTAAAATTCTTGTTGAAAGCAGTTTATGAAAGAAACAATTTTTTTTTTCATTCATAAATATCTATAGAAACAAAGAAGAAGGTGAGAATGAAGGATATGAATAATAAGTAAAATACCAATCCTAGCTTCAGCAGATAGATCATCAGATGCTACTGAGAAAAATTTGGAGTCCACCTTCTTCTTTCGGTAATACCATACAAATATACCAACTCCCAATAATATCACGGCAGCTATGGATATGCAGTCAATAACAAGAGCAGATAGTCCTGCTTCATAAGAGAAAATATAAGTTCAAAGTGGCATCAGGTATCTGCTTTGTCATCTCACTATTTCATCTGAATATTTAAGTGAAGATAATCATCAAAACCAATGTTCGAAGAAGGAAAAACCACCTGTTCTGCAAAAGGGAAAAGAAATTACACAAACTATAAGATTAATAATGGATTCAGTGCAGTAAAAAGATGTTACTTTAAGTTATTTGGTTTTGAAGATTAACGAAAGATACCTTAATTTCAGAGGCAGATATTTGAAATTTTGATCTGAAAAAGAAAAAAAAAATGAAAATTTGGTGAGGCAAGATGAAAAAATTCACTACACCCAAAAATTACTAGGAAAAAAATATTGATGCCAGACTCAAGATGCTTGATATCCAATCATTTACTTTGGTAAGATTGCATTTATTTCCCATGTGGCATTGTGAAAAGTGAAATGACTCAAATGTCTTTTTATATCGTCTGGAAACATGTGCATTGTGAAAAATGAAATCAGCACTAGTATGACCAAAATAACAATTTAACCAGAACACAGATATTGTTGATAAACTGACCTTTTCTGATTGCTCAGAAGAAAAGGATACTGAAGTAGCAAATGAAGTTAAAAGTAAAGTTGGTTTAACTCTTCCTTGTAACTAAAGCTGATATTGCCAAAAAAAGAAGACCAGGAAAGGAGGCAGGGCAGATGATTATAGTTGCAGGTGGCTATTGTGCTGAAAGAAGGCTTTAGCAGGAGGCTTATATGTTCAGATTTTTAAGACTTGATAGAATCTGTGACCGGCTTTTCTTCTTGTGATTAGGAAGAAATGAACTTTTTCTATAATTCATTTGGTGACTATAAATACTGCTGATCGTTCAAATTGGGTAACTTTGCCTACCAAAAAACTTAACAAACTAAAGGCCTACTGGTTCATTGTTCCCCTTTACCCCTTTTTTAGTCTGAGTGACAAAAAAAAAAAAAAAAGGTAAAGCAAAGCAAACCAAAGGAAAAAGACTACGACAGATGTCAATACAGCAAATTGGATGCTCAAGCTCACAATTTACATTTTCTTTTGTAGATGTTTGTGGGCAGAACACCTCCCACCACATCGTAAAATGAAACATGAACAATCTAATCATTCCAACCATCCCCATCTCATCATTCAACAGCCACAGATGATATTGATGATCTAGGATCAAAATACAACATGCTATCACTAATCTAAGAGGTTGTCCTGCTTAAGTCTAATCTGAATTATCTACAACAAGATATCCAATTCCCATTTAGTTATCACTTTTGACACACACTCACTGAATAAAATATTCAGATATCTGCAAAAAGAATCATAAAGTAAAAGCATAAAAATTTTATTACCTCTGCCTGTAATATACGCTATGCCACTCCCTTGGCTAAAATTCACGCCTGGGTTGTACATCTGCAGCAAATTTGCAGTAAGATTCGTCGCATATGCAATTGAGTCGGCAGTCTCCTAAGGCCTAAGTGGGTACGTAATAAACAAGCCATAATCCTCCGAAACCGAGCTATTCCCACATGAACAATTAACAGTGACATTCAAAGTTGAGTTACTTGGAAGTGGTTTGTTGGGGTCATAGCTATTGAACTTTTGCAACCACTCTGGCGTGGTCAAATTTGCATAGTTTGTTTTTGCAACTATATCGTATGTGTTATTTGGCCGAGTAGTGTAGTGGAAAACATGACCCAAGAATTCACCACCGATACAATCACATGAGAATGGAAAGTTATATCTTAAAAAGCTTTGAAACAGGATTACATTGAGCGTGTTGTGGCTTTGGATTACATTAAGGTCAGATATTTCAAAAAGTTTAGTTACCTGTGCGGGGTCGCTAGATGACACTGGCAATACAAAGTATGAAGCCAAAGCTACCTTATACCCTTGGCTACACTGTGATGCTTTGACTGTATAACAGAGTGAAACTAGCACTAAGAAACATATCCCAAATTCAGGTTTCATCAGGTCCAAAATTCAAAACCCTGATCTAGATTTGAGTTTTTCTGGTACCGGAGATTCACTGATTCAAACACATGAATGATTGAGGAGGTGACGGACAGAGAATCTGAAGGTGACAATTGTTTAAATTTTTTGGACCGTTGACCATTTGTTAAAATAATTTCCCCTACATTTGTTGCTATTAAAATAAAGAATCAGGAGTTGTTAAACCTACCATTTTTCTAAGATTAGAGATTAGAGCAAATGAAACTATTATCTGTGTTTTATTTATTTATATTTTTATGTAACTATTATCTGTCCCACTCCTTGATTGTTATATTTTTTTGAATCTTAGTGGGTCCAATAGTCAATTCCCGCGGTTTCAGTTGATCAAATGCCAAATTGCCACTTTCTCAAAACAAAAAAAAAAAAAAAAAAAAAAGCCAAATTGCCGAGTCTGTAAATCAGGTTTGGCATTTCTGGGGTCACCTTTGAGCATACCTGGCAAAATGGCACGACCCATTTTTTAAACCGTTTATTTATTTATTTTAAATCAAACCGTATAAGCTAGCAAATCACTATAAATACTAAATCATGTAAATGTAACATGACATCAAACATCCAAAAATAATGACTTCGTTGAATCAAATTGCAGCCACAAAAAAGTAATCTTTCTGATTTTACCACAGAGCAACAAAACTATGAGAAGTTGAGTTTATAATATAAATTTTGAGAGCATCAAGTAACTTAGATTGAAACAACATATCTACATTTTTTTAGTAAAACTCATAAGATCCTTACGATTGCCACGCTCATTTACAACAAGTGAACCAACATCTTTTTCACTGTTACCAAAAGACAAGAGGAATAAAGTCTGTATTTGAAAGGACGAGAGCCCAAGGAATCTGCCACTCTCGCTTAAGAATGCCACCAGCATTATAGGCATTTATTGTTCAATTAAAAAAAAAAAAGGTTTTCTAAAAATAATTTTCTAATTTAAAAAATTAAAGAAAAAAAATCAATATTACATAGTTTTTGGGAACTTGACAACAAATCACCTAACTTTTACGGTGATGATAATATTAGTGAACTTTGAAATGTGTACAAATGCAAACTTAAGAATATGTATTATTTAACTATTATTTTTGAGTATTCTATTATTTTTGACATTTAGTATTTTTATGTTTATTTATAATTTTATTATATTCTTGCATGTGAAAAAATATGGGTCAACTTGTAAACTGATTAACTTGATTGACTTGACCTGCTTGTAACTTGTTTAGGATGATCCATATTAGACTTGAACTCAATTAACTAGACCTAGCTGGACTTGTTTGCTAGGTCTACTTTTGAGCATTTTACTTGTCCACTCACCATAACAGCGTGTAATGGAAGGATATGCCGTAAATTTAAAGTTTTAAGTTTCATGCACCACATTATCAACCTAGTGGGTTTCTAAGATATTTCATAGGTACTCAGTGGAATATTCTCTTCAAAGGTTGGGATACTATTTCCTTATGAAAAAATAGTAATGATACTTTTGAGCAAGGCTGTCCACGGGTCAGGTCTGGGCTCCACCAGAACTCAAATCGTCCAAGTGATTGGCTTCGTCCTTACTTTTCACCAGCATATCATCCACGTACACCTCCACATTCCTCCCGATCTGGTGAGAAAACATACGGTTCACCAATCTTTGGTAGGTGGCTCTTGCATTCTTCAGTCCAAAGGGCATAACCTTGTAGCAGTATAACCCTTGGCTAGTGACGAACAAGGTCTTCTCTTGATTGTCTTCATTCATAAGAATCTGGTTGTATCCAGAGAATGTATCCATGAAACTCAAGAGCTTGTGTTTAGCAGTTGAATCTACCAGCTGGTCAATCCGTGGCAAGGGAAAGCTGTCTTTTGGGCAGGCCTTATTCAGGTCTGTGAAATCGACGCACATTCTCCACTTATCATTGCTCTTCTTTAGCATGACCACGTTTGCTAGTCAATCTGGATAGAAGACTTCCCTAATGAAATCAGCTTCCAGCAGCTTTTCTACTTCTTCAGTTACAGCTTTGTTTTGTTTTGGTGCAAATATTCTCCGCTTCTGTTGTATAGGTTTGCTTTCTGGGTTGACGTTGAGACGATGCTGTATGATTTTCCAATCAATCCCAGGCATATCCTCGTGTTTCCAAGAAAAAATATCTTGGTTTGCCTTTAAGAAGGAGATCATTTTCTCTTTCTCAGAAGTTAGGAGTGTTGTTCCGATCTTCAATACCTTCGTCGAATCTCCTAGGACGATCTCAACTTCTTGTGGTGTTTCTGGAGGTTCGAGAATGGGTTTTGGTTCATTGATTACCCGTGTGTGGTTCTCTCCTGATGCTAGGGTAGCTTGATATCAGTTACAGCTTTGTTTTGTTTTGGTGCAAATATTCTCCGCTTCTGTTGTATAGGTTTGCTTTCTGGGTTGACGTTGAGACGATGCTGTATGATTTTCCAATCAATCCCAGGCATATCCTCGTGTTTCCAAGAAAAAATATCTTGGTTTGCCTTTAAGAAGGAGATCATTTTCTCTTTCTCAGAAGTTAGGAGTGTTGTTCCGATCTTCAATACCTTCGTCGAATCTCCTAGGACGATCTCAACTTCTTGTGGTGTTTCTGGAGGTTCGGGAATGGGTTTTGGTTCATTGATTACCCATGTGTGGTTCTCTCCTGATGCTAGGGTAGCTTGATAGCATTCTCTAGCTAGAACTTGGTCTCCTTTGATTTCTTCTACTCCATAGGCTGTTGGAAACTTCATCTTTAAGTGATATGTTGAGTGCAGGTCTTCCCAAGATGATGTTGTATGTTGAAGGGTAATCAACTATGAGGAAATCAATTTTCTTGTTGACCTGTGCTGGGTAAGTTCCTGCGATCACAGTTAGAGTGACGATTCCCCTAGGGACGATTCTATCCCCTGTGAAGCTTACTAGAGGCGAGGTGAAAGGCCTAATCCTTTTCTTATCCAACTTCATCTACTAAAATGTGGGCAAGTAGATGATATCTGCTGAGCTTCCATTGTCAATGAGCACCCGGTAGATGTTGAATTCTTCCATTATGAACATGATTACTAGTGGATTATCATGGGGTTGCCTAATGCCATAACCGTCTCTCTTTGAGAAGACAATATCAGGCTCGTCATTCTTTGGCATCTTCATTGGAAGGAGACGTGATTGGACGCTGTTTATTTCCCTTCCCTGTGCCTTTTTCAGGGACTTCAACGTTCCACCTACTATTAGTCCTCCCGAGATCGTCTTTATTTCTCTTGCAGGGGTTTTAGTATCCCCTATCTCCAGAGTTCTATCCTGGTCGTCCCTTCATTGGTATCTGTGTGGTTCCATCTTTCTAACATACTTCTACAACTTCCCTTACTGGATTAAAGTCTCCACCTAGTCTTTCAAATGTCTGCACTCATTAGTATAATGCCCGTGGTTCTTGTGGAATCTACAGTACTTGCTTTTGTCTCTTCTTCCTAATGGAGTGCTAATTGGCTTTGGCCATTGTAAGGAATGATCATCTTTTATCTGCATAAGAACTTGCTCAATTGGCATTATTAGAGGAGTGAAGTTGGTGAACTTGGGTTTCCTGTATGGAAACTCCTTCTTTTTCCCTATGGCGTGCCCAACACTTCGTGTTTCCTTCTTCTTATCGCGATTGCTGCTTGTTCCTTCATCTCTCTTCCTCTTTCCCTTCAGTTCCTTTATGAGCACTGCATCTTCTGTATTCATGTACTTCTAAGCCTTACGGAGCAACTCCGCGACTGTTTTTGGTGGACTTTTAGTGATTGAGAAGAAGAAATCTCCTAGCAACAACCCTACTTGGAAGGTGTTTAAGATGACTTGATCTTCAGCTTCATCTACTTGCAGTAGTTCCTTATTGAATCGAGTGACGTATTGTTTTAGTGATTCTCCTTCTGATTGCTGAATGTTGAGAAGATGACCAGTTGGTTTTTTGTGTCTTTGGCCCCCAATGAAATGACGAACAAAACCTTTGCTGAGTTGTTCGAAGTCTGCAATGGTTCCTAAAGGTAGTGTTGTTGGGAATGCCTTACTCATCACTTCGTCTGGGGTCATTTGCAGCAGCATCAGCGTCTTGAACGATTCGATGTGAATGTGATCCAAGGGATCATTGGAACCGTTATATGACTCCAATTGTGGGAGACAGAATTTGGGTGGGAGGGGATGATTTGGCACTTCATTGGTGAATGGTGAGTCCGTCCTTTGAATCATCCCATCCAGATTCTCTCTGCCTTTGTCCTTCATGGCGCTTTTTATTTCGTCCACCTCCTTTCTCATGTTGCGGAGCTCATTCTCTACCCTAGTGGAATCTTCTCCTGAAATTCTGTCTTGCCTATTGGCTTGAGAGTTTGATTCTTCTTCGTTTTAGTTTTCAACTGTCCGCCGATGTTTTGCGTTTTGAGACTCCATTGTTTTTCGCAATTCTTCATTCTAGCGAGTCAGTTCTTCCACATTGGCCAAAAGGGCTTGGATTTGTTGTTGTTGCACAGCATCTGGCTGAGGTCCAGTTTCTGCTTCCATCTCGTACTTCGAGGAACTCTTTTGTCATTAGGAAAGATGGCTTGAATGATTAGCGTCCCCACAGATGACACCAAACTGATGATGGAAAAAATCAACAGTTGAGCTCCTCATCATAGCGGATGGGCGATGCTGTGAATGAGGTCATCTCTATAGGTGAGAATCCTGCAAAATGAACTGAGGGGAAGAGTAACACGCCAGTGTGGTGTCAGCCAAACCGCTTTCGATGCTTAAGTCAGTAAGGGAGAAAGATTCTAGAGAGAAAAATGAGTTGAGAGTGATTTCTTAGAGTATTTATGTATACCTTAAACTTCTGTTGTCTTCTCTTTTATAGATATGTGTCTCATTAATGGGCAATGATGTGCTGTATTTATGCTCAACGGCTAGTGCGTTACAAAATCTTTGCCTGGAGATCACAACTCATTCTGTGATCGTTGCTTCGTTTGTTACGTTTCGTTATTTATGTGTGTAATAAATGCGTAACGTCTTCTCTGGGTGAATGACGATCTACGTATAATGACGATCATAAATTTCTGGTTCATCATGCATCATAAGTAAAATACCAATTCTAGCTTCAACAGATAGATAATCAGATGTTGTTGAGAACAATTTTGAGTCCACCTTCTTCTTTCGGTAATACCATACAAATATACCAGATCCCAATAATATCACGCTAGCTATGGATATGCCAGCAATAATAAGAGCTGATAGTCCTGTCTCTTAAAAGGAAAATATTAGTTCAAAGTAGCATCAGGTATTTGCTTTATCATCTCACCATTTCATCTGAAAATTAAAGTGAAGAATCATCAAAGCCAATGTTTGAAGCAAGACAAACCACCTGTTCTGCAGAAGGGAAAAGAAATTACTCATACTATAAGATTAATAATGGATTCAGTGCTGTAAAAAGATGCAACTTCAAGTTATTTGGTATTGAAGATTAAATAGGTGAAAGTTACCTTGATGTCAGAGGCAGATATATGTTATTTTGATCTAAAAAAGAAAATTTGGTGAGGCAAGATAAAATATTTCACAGCACACAAAAAATACTAGGAAAGAAATAATAATGTAAGACTCAAGATATCCAATCCCCATTTAGTTTTCACTTTTAACACACTTATAATTCAGTTAAGCAACATGAACAAAATATTCAGATTTCTGCAACAAGAATTATAAAGTAAAAGAATTAAAAAAAAAAAAAAAATTATCACCTTTGCCTGGAATATACACTATACCACTCCCTTGGCTAAAATTCACACCTGGGTTGTACATTTGCAGCAAATTTGCAGTAAGATTCGTCGCGTATGCAATTTTGTCGGCAGTTTCATAAGGCCTTAGCGGGTACGTAATAAACAACCCATAATCCTCTGAAACCGAGCTATTCCCACATGCACAATTAACAGTGACATTCAAAGTTGAGTTACTTGGAAGAGGTTTGTTGGGGTCATAGCTATTGAACTTGTGCAACCACTCCAGTGTGGTCAAATTTGCATAGCGTGTTATTGCAACTATATTGTATGTGTCATTTGGCTGAGTAATGTAGTGGAAAACATGACCCAAGAATTCACCACCGATGCAATCACATGGGAATGGAAATTTATAGGGATGGCAATTTTTGCCCGACCCGCGGGTACCCGGTCTGGTCCGACCCTAATGGGCCGAGTTTTACCCGGTTCGATTAGAAATAGGGTCGGGTATGGGTTTAAAAAAAAAAAACCCGAAACGGGTCCGGGTTTTATCAAAAAAATCCGGACCCGACCTGAAACCCGGCCCGGATAAAAACCCGGTAAACTAAAATTACAAAAATACCCTATATATATATATATATATATATATACCTATAATCTAACCCTAATTTCTAATCCCTCATTTCTTCCCTCTTCTGCACTCACGCCTCCCTCAACTGAGCTCAGTCCGAACCTCCCACTGAAACTCCTTTTCCCTCAGCTCAGTCAGTCCGACATGGCCTCACACTCTCACAGCCTTCACTCACTCTCAGTCACGCCATGCCTCGCCTTCTCACTCTCACGGCCTCGCTCTTCCTTAGGACCTCAGGTACACCTCGCCTTTAAAATGTAACCATCATTAGAAAAATTTATCTGGGTTGTTGTGGTTTTGGTTTATTTATTTATTTTTGATGGATTTGCACTAAATTCGTGAGAGTAATTAGAATGGGCAGTATATAAAACTAATTTTATTCTTATTGTGTTTTTAGCAAACATGCTTGATATTAATGGGTAGTAAGTTGATTTGTTTGGTTTGGATTAATTTTTGTACGATTTGTGTTGTGTTTGTTCTGGGTTGGTGATTGTTTATGGAAATTTTCGTTAATCTGGGTTTGAGTTCTCTTTTGCCAACATCTGGGTTATTATATCTTGTTCGCAAAAGGATTGGGTGTTGTTTTGAGCTAATGCAACAAAGCTTAATTATGATGTAGCATGAAATTGAAAGTATTTGATTCAAATTCGTTTTGGTTTTTGCAGAGAGTTGTGCAAGGATCTGTTCAAGAAATGGTCAGAATTGGACGATTCTCGCTTCTCCGTTGAGACTGTTCAATAAATTTGGGCTTCAAAATTTTTTTTTTTTTTTTTTTTTTTGTTGGGCCACGAAATAGGCCCAATCCCTTAACGGGGCTTGCGGGACCCGCGGGGCGGGTCCGGGTCCCGAGAAAAAAACCCGCTTAGTAAACGGGCTGGGTCCGGGCCACGGGTCTTGGCCCGCGGGTCGGGTCCGGGTATGGAAAAACCCGGCCCGAACCCGACCCGTTGCCATTCCTAGAAATTTATATCTTGAAAAGCTTTGAAACAGGTTGAAATTGTGAGTGTTGTAGCTTTGGATTACATTATAGTCAGTTATTTCAAAATAATTAGCTACAGTTGTGTGGTTGTCAGATGATGGCAATACAAAGTATGAAGCCAAAGCTAACTTACACCCTTGGCTACATTGTGATGATTTGGCTGTGAAACTAGCGCTAAGAAACATATCCCAAATTCAGGTTTCATCAGTTCCAAAATTCAAAGCCCAAATCTAGAATTTTTTTTTTGGAATCAGAGATTCCGAAATAAAATTGAGCAGGTGACAGAAAGAGAAATTGAGGGTGACAATTGTTTAAATCTTTTGGACCGTTGAGCTTTTCTTCTTCTATTTTTTAAACTAGACTGGCCAGTTGAACCGGTTCAACTGGAAACCGAACATAGAAATGAACCAAATGGTCAAGTAAAAACCGAAAAAACCGGCGGTTCAATCGGTAAAAAAAAAAGCATAAATTAAGGATGAGAGTGTTTTCCGTGATGATTGTAGTTGGTTTGTAGTGCTGTGACCAGTTGCTATAGCTTTGGGTTGATCGACGAGATTGACGATGGTGGGTTGAGATCGTATTTGGATATGTTTGTTGTGATTGAGTTTTTGTTTTTGTGACCATTGTGAAATTTTCGTGTGTATGTTCATATGGGTCTGTGTTTGATATGGTTATGGTGGTTGATTTTGGGTCAGGGGTTTCTATCTAGTGGTTATCAATTGATTTTGGGGCGTGGCTTTGAGCTAGGATGGTTGGTGATGATGGTGGGTTGATTTTAGGTGGCAGTTGCTAGGTATGGTGGTTTTAGTGGTTGTTGGGTTTATTTAGAGAGAGAGAAAGAGAGAAGAATAAATAAATAAACAGTGTTTGATTGCAATGCGAAAAATAACAGATGGAATGTAGGGTGAGTTCTGAAATAGTGAGTTAAAATTGATAAAATATTTTGGAAAAATTACAACTTATCCACCTGTGGTTTGATCGAAATTTAAGTTATCTACTTGAATTTTGAAATCCCATTATGTAAGTGTTTCGCTTGATTTGTTTTGATCTTATATTTTTATGTTATTTTGTATTTTTAGAAGAGAGAGACATAAAAGTAAAGCAAAATTACATATTTAGCCTGTTTTTAACATATGTGGGTTATAGAATTCTAACTGAGCTAGTTTCAGGTGGGTAAAGTGTTAAATTTCAAACCATAGGTAGGTAACATAAATTTCGACCAAACCACAAGTAGATAAGTTGTAATTTGTCCAAATATTTTTTTTGATGTTCTAAATTTTTTAGCATGTGAATGCTCTAATTACCAACTTTCTTCACTTTTGTATACACCATAAATAAATTGAAGAACCATAATAGTCTTCTAGGCTATTTATTTGTTTATCAATTTGTAGATGTTACTGGAATTTGTCTCTAGAAAGATTTGCAAATTTCAAACGTCTGACCACCATGCAATTGGGTTATGTAACCGCGTTTTAGGATAGCAGCAAATATTCTGGACATTTCTTGAGTAGTGGTAGCAACTAACACTGTCGGCTAATTGATACTCCTTTCTTTTTTCTTTTTATTTATTTATTAATACAACCTAGGCCACTGTTCAAGTCAGGGACGTAGAGGAAGACCTTGAAACAGTCCTTCATTATGAACCCGCAGGCTAATTGCATTTTCTGATAGGAGGTTTCTTGCAATTTGCTAAGCCACTATTTGTTTAACATTTATTGGTCTTAAGTCTTAACATTAAGACATTTATGGTAGTATTGCTTGATAGGCCAAGAATGTATTGACTTGTTGTGATAAATTAATTGATTAATTAGCCAAATTTATTAATTAATCAAATTAACATGCAAGATGTGTAGTAGCACAAACAAATCACCAATTAAATTAAGTATGCAGCGGAAAATAAATTGACACGGTGATTTGTTTATGAATGGGGAAAACCTACACGGCAAAAACCCCACCGTGTGATTTTAAGGTCACCACTCCCGAAAATCCACTATTATCAAAACAAGCGGTTACAAGTAAATGAATCTCAGTACCTTATACCAACATACAATTGAACACTTACCCCAATACCCAATTGGACTTGTTCTGTAGTGACAATCTCTCATTTTCAATGCACGACTCCTAGTACGTGACTAACCAATTGCGCGGATCCCAGTACGTGACTTGATCACCAACTTGAGAAGGATGTTGGCTGCAAAGTTCTTCTGTTCATCACACGATAAAGATCATGAAGTTGCTTGGTCATAAAACCCTATGGTGTACAAACACAGCCGCTTCTTGAAGAGGAAGAAGAACTAGGGCAAACTAGGTTTCCGGTTACACTTTTCTTCACTTGTGAAATTGTGCTCTTGTGCAACTATGCGTAACCTTTTACGGCCCTTAAAATAATTCTTATATATGTTTAGGGTTGTGAGAAAAGAAAACCCAAACATACATTCACGGATTGGATGAAAATTAGCTTGAAAAACTGATTTTCATAAACATCGATAGATAGCCATTTATCGAGCTAGTTGTCGAGGCACGGACTTCAGCAGCTTTTAAACCTCGATAGATGCTAGCTGTCGAGTTTTAAAATCTGGCACTTCATCACTTGATTCTTGGATAGACTTGCATGACTTTAACACTCTAACTTGAAACCTTGTTTCTTAAAGCATTAAACACGTCCTAGATCTACCTAATTACAAGTAACGTGCATTTTGTCAAAGGATTAGCCAATTACATAAAATGTTGACATATGTTCCTAACATCAAATCACATATGTCCTAGCAATCTCCCCCTTTGGTAATCCATGACAAAACCACAACAAACAAATGAGATATGAGAGAAGTCATAAATCACTCAACTCATATTCACTTGTTGAATACAATGAAATCTATCCTAACACAAACTCTTGAAAAGCTTTGCAAGAAGAGAGTTTGTGGCAAGTAGACTTTGACAACCTGTATTTCTAAAACACTTTAAACAAAACTCATCAAGGCATCTTAGTGTGAAACAGAAATAATAGATTGCATACATTATATAAGAAACATGTGTATTAAGAAAGAAAAGAAACAACACATGTAAAGATAGGTGAAAGAACATACATCAATATATATAAAGCAAATATAAATACAATGTATGGCAAAATGGTCACAAGACCAATATACAAGATATAATGTATCTAAAATAAAAAGAAAAGAAAAAGATACATAAAATCCTCACTACATCCCTTAATATACACTCCCCCTATCTCCTAAACTAACCCTCCCCCTATAAGTATGACTACTCTCATCTCAAAACTACTCCCCATTTTTGTCACGAGTGATAAAGGGCAAGTATATCAAGTAGACATCTCATCATCACTAGGTGAGCCATCATCATCATACTCAGCATCATCAGCACTGCTGGAGCCATTATCACTCTCATCCTCAGAGGCTGGCGGAGATGGAGAGGAAGCCACTGTGAAACCACGCATCACAGCCTGTTGTCATGCGATACGACCGACACAGGTGTTCACTTGACACAACTCATCACTAAGAGTGTCAAGGCAAGCATCCATGTGCACAAGCTGTGCCATGATGGCCTCAAGTGTCATTCCACCCACTGAAGAAGAAGGAGCGGAGGTGGATGGAGCAGTAGAAGCCGGAGGAGCTGCCATCTGTGTCTAGGGCTGCCTTGAGCGAAGCTGTGCGAGACTCCGCTTCACGGTAATGACGTCAATGGCACACATATAAGAGAAGTGGGGAGACTCAGGATAAGAGATAGAAAAATGGCGAATGAGTCTTGTGATAAAGGAAGGAAAAATGAGCTTATCACGAGTCGCCGTGTCCTTATAGACATCTATAAGGGAAAGTATAAAGTGTGAAGGAAAGTTGATAGAGATATCCTCAATGAGGGACAGCAAAAACCGAGCACGAGGCTCTGTGATAGTGTTATAGTGAGACAAAGGATGAAGAACAAATGTCATCACCATGTTTAGGAATCTCAGACCTTTAGCAAAGGCCGAGCAAGGGGTGTTTTGACGGTCACCCTAAGAAGATGGTGTCTCACAGAATAGAGACGCAAGTTCGTCTTTGGACACTGTCCTTAGACATGCACAACTAGGGTAGTCAGGATGCGCTACCCTAGGCATGTGTAGTACCTCAAAAATAATCTCCAGAGTGACTACCATGCGTATACCTCGAACGTGAGTAGAAAAATGAGGTATAGAAGAATCAAATCCGTGCATATTGGAGTAGAACTCCTGTATGATCACGGAAGGGCACGTGACCGAGACACCATAAAGTGACTCCCAACCCCTATTGTGGATGATAGTGGGTAAGTTAGTGTCAGAGAAATCTGACAGAATGACTTGGCATTTCGAATGAATGTCGCGTCGTGAAAAGTTCTCCAAGAAGTCCGATTTGGCCTTCTCATCATGGAACCGGACGTGAGAGGGAGTGGGGTCAGATGGAGGAGAAAAAGAAGATGCCCCAGAACGAAGAGGGTTTCGGGACGGAGTAGACTTATGTTTAGGTGCCATGACGTAACTAACGTAAAAGGGAGATAAAGAAAGAAAGAGAGGGAGACAATCAGAAGAGTACCAAGTAGTTTTAATATCAAATGATAAAAACAAGAAGGTATGTATGCATGAAAATGCATGAACATGTGACATGCAAATTTAAATGCATCATAGGCTCAGCCCAATCCAAACCTAAAAGTACATAGCAGATCAACAAATATAGCACACATCTATAATGCATGAAAATATAGTTATAATGCAAGTGTGATGCAATGCATGAAGTTATTTGATTATATACGCATAACTTAACCCAAAAAATTTCACCAACACTTCATCAATTTTTAAAAACCCCAAAAGTTTTCAAAAAATCCCAAAATTGAGGTCAGAATGCATGAAATGTAATACTTGTGAAAAATGCAATAAAAAGACCAAAGAATGAGTAGGGAAGATGAAAAGGTTGAGTGAGAAGAGTTTGGGAGTGTGAGAGAAGTCTGTCTATCGGGAGAGATCGAAGAGAAATGAGATAGAAATTGCGAAGCGCGTATATATAGAAATCTATCGATCGAGAGCTATTGAGAAGCTATCGAGCTTTAAAAATGCGCCTTTTAGCTGTCTAACCAGCTATTGAGGATCTAACGAGAGGTTTTCTCAACAAAGAAGCTCGATGGATCGAGGTAGCTATTGAGCAAACAGAAAGTTTCTCGATTGATCGAACTAGCTATCGAGAGCTATTGAGAATGCGATAAGAAAAAGTTGAAAGGTCTCGATAGATAGCCATCTGTCGAGAGCTATTGAGAAGCTATCGAGATTGCTTGAAAATAGTTTTTCAAAGAAGAGAAAAACACAGATATGAATGCAATCAAGTATGCTACTTAACCAAAGATCCAAACAACATTTTAAACTCTCAAAAACATCTTTCAACACGAAAAATGTTAAGCACATAGATCCCAAAAACACACACACACACACACACTGAACAAGTCTAACCAATTTTATATTTCAAAAACAAGTTAAGACAGTTTAGTAAGCATACATTAACACAAGTATTCCTTGAGATAGCCAAATCACATTGTACCTACACATGTATCAAGAGTAGCAAAGAATATTGTGTGTTGTATGTGAAGAATGTTGCAAGATTGTATAAGTGTCTACATGTTATGACGATTTGAGATATAAGAAAATCACTTTAACTTACACACAATCATAACTGTTTGATGGGGACTATCACCTTCGAGGTACATCCTATAACTCCCACATCTCCTAGAATACACGCTTGCAATCATATATAAAGCATTTTGATTCTTTTTGCTTTTTATTTTTCTTTGCATATTTTTCTTTTAAGCAAATTATGCATGGGCATATAAGAGAGAGAAAAGAAATACCCAATGATATTAAGCTTTTGACATTGCACTTTTGCTATGCCGAAGCATACAGATGTCATTTCATGATTGGCGGGCAACAGTAGTGAGATGGTTATTTATGCCTTTCTCTTAGGATTTTTTAGTCATCCTCGTCAAAAAGAGTGATACGAGTGTTAAGTACAAGAGATCACTTAACCTTACTCATCACAAACACGAGCCACAAAGCTCACTTGCTTAGTTGTGCATAGAGATGCTCATCTAAGCTACAAAAGATACAAAGTTTAGAAAACTTTGTTTCAATGGCCATCCAAGGTACACAAGTACCAATGTACACAAACACACGCTGTTTTTGTATTTTTCTGATTTTTCAATTTTTTATTTTATTTTTTATTTTGATATGAAAACAAAACAAAGCAAAACTGAAAAATAACCAAACAAAAACATGTTAAAAAAAACAAAGCAATGCATAAAACTAGATTGAATCAAAACAATAAAGCAAAACACACAAGTAATGCAAAAACAAAAACAAGAAGGGGGGAGAGAGAGAAGAAGTGACAGAAGCACTTGGAGCCCTTTTCTTTCCACACCTTGGAAGAACTTTTTCATTTAGCAAACCCTTGATCCGGTGGTGAGGGGGAAGAGTTAAAACCATTCCAATTCGAAAGAAACATGAGGGCTTTGAGAAGATCTCCAAGAGGAGCAAAAGAGGATGGAAGCTGATTCTGATCTCTTGACGCGATCATGCTATTGTTGTTTTGAGTGGCTAACCACTTATAGCAATTAGGTTGAGTATGTCCAGCTGCACCGCAGTGATGACAGAAATACTACTTTTCTGTTTAGGCTTTTGATTATTTCCCTTCTTAGCCCTAGGTTTTTTAATTTCTTTCTTATCAAGCTTAGGGGGTGCTCCTAAGATAGATTTACCCTTATCTATGTTCTTACTAGCTAATTCATTCTTAACATCATTGTTTTCAGTTTCAACATTATTAGCAGGAGGAACAAAAACAGTAGTTACTAGTTGAAGCAATACTAGGAGAAGAGAAATCATATCCTAAACTAGTTCTATCGGAAGCCGATTTCTAAAGACTGAGCATCTCATTGAGCTTAGCGCTTGAAGACCTGAGGTCTGACGTGGAACAGTTCTGCCTCAAGCTTCTTGGTCTTCTCAGCCAAGAAATTATTCTTAAATCTCAGTGCTCCAATAGTCTGATTGGCTTCATCAAACTTTGTAGAGATTTCTTCTTGCTCAAGCTCCACATCACTAAGCTTTTTGGTGGCCAACCTATACAACTTCTCATGCTTTTCTGAGACCTTGTATAACTTTGCATAGGCTGTGTGGATGTCATCTTGTTCATCCATCTTCTCAAACTTAGATTCCACCAATTCCTCTTCTTCATCCACATCTTCAACAATCCCCTCAGTAGGATTTACAGTCGCAGTAAAGGCATTTAGGATTCCATCTCAGTGTCACTGAACGTAGCAGCAAGTGTTTTGCTCTTCCCAATGGTCTAGAGATATGTAGGGCACTCTTGTTTCATATGACCGAAACCTTGACACCCAAAGCACTTTGGTCCTGAGGGAACAGTGTACTGACCGCCATCCCTAGCATCTTTCTTTCCTTTTTCTTAACTCTTAGACTGAGAAGAACTCGACTGTCTACGGTCCTTGTCGAAGCCCTTTGCATTGGCATTCTTCATAAACTTCTTGAATTGCCTGGTGATGTAGGACTTCATCTTATAATCTTCATCATCAGAAGACTCATCAGTATCACTGCTCTTGGCCTTCAATGCTATGCTCTTGCTCTTACTCGATTTCCCGATCCTTGTCAAACCCAACTCATAGGTCTGTAGATTGCCAACCAACTCTGTCAAAGGAATTTTGCCAATGTCCTTTGATTCTTCAATGGTAGTGATCTTGGCATGGAATCTCTCGGGTAGAGATTTGAGCACCTTTCTCACAATCTTGGGTTCAGGAATGGTTTCCCCAAGATTAAAAGCTGAGTTCACTATGTCCTTGAGCTTGGCATAGAACTTATCGAACGACTCATCCTCCTCCATCTTGATCTCTTCAAAGCTTGTAGTGAGCCTTTGAAGCTTTGAATCCTTGACAGCCTTGGTTCCTTCATAGGTTGTTTGGAGAATGGTCCATACTTCCTTAGCAATTTTAGTAGAGGATATCTTCTTGAATTCCTCATTAGTGACTGCACTCAATAGAGCATTCAGTGCCCTGCTGTTAAAGTTTGTTGCCTTGATCTTAGCATCATCCTAGTCGGCCGGCGCTTTTGTATGCTTGGTCCAGCCTATCTCCATAGCTTGCCACACCTTTTCATCTAATAACTGCAAGAAAGCTCTTATGCGTACTTTCCAGTATGCATAGTTAGTGCCATCAAATAAAGGAGGAATAATAAGAGACTGTCCTCTATTCATGACAAACAGGGGTCAATGGATCACACAGCAAAAACTAACCCTAATCAGAGTGTGCCTGCTCTGATACCACTTGATAGGCCAAGAATGTATTGACCCCTTGTGATGAATTAATTGATTAATTAGCCAAGTTTATTAATTAATCAAATTAACATGCAAGATGAGTGGTAGCACAAACAAATCATCAATTAAACTAAGTATGCAACGAAAAATAAATTGACACGGTGATTTGTTTACGAATGGGGAAAACCTACATGGCAAAAACCCTATCGGGTGATTTTAAGGTCACTATTCTCGAGAATCTACTATTATCAAAACAAGCGATTACAAGTAAAGGAATCCCAGTACCTTATACCAACCTACAGTTGAACCCTTACCCCAATACCCAATTGGACTTGTTCTGTAGTGACAATCTCTCATTTTCAATGCACGGCTCCCAATACATGACTAACCAATTGCGCAGATCCCAGTACGCGACTTGATCACCAACTTGAGAAGGATGTTGGCTGCAAAGTTCTTCTGTTCATCACACGATGAAGATCATGAAGTTGCTTGGTCACAAAACCCTATGGTGTACAAACACAACAACTTCTTGAAGAGGAAGAAGAACTAGGGCAAACTAGGTTTCCGTTTATACTTTTCTTCACTTGTGAAATTGTGCTCTTGTGCAACTGTGCGTAACCTTTTACGGTCCTTAAAATAATCCTTATATATGTTTAGGGTTGTGAGAAAAGAAAGCTCAATCATACATTCACGGATTGGATGAAAATCAGCTTGAAAAACTGAATTTCATAAACCTCGATAGATAGCCATCTATCGAGCTAGTTGTCGAGTCACGAACTTCAGCAACTTTTAAACCTCGATAGATGCTAACTATCGAGCTTTAAAATCTGGCACTTCGTCACTTGATTCTTGGACAAACTTGCATGGCTTTAATACTTGAACTTGAAACCTTGTTTTTTGAAGCATTAAACACATCCTAGATCTACCCAATTACAAGTAAAGTGCGTTTTGTCAAAGAATTAGCCAATTACATAAAATGTTGGCATATGTTCCTAACATCAAATCACATATGTCCTAACATTGCTTACTAAAAAGGATAGTAAAAGAAATCTTACTGGGATATATTGAAATTAGTGTTAAACTTGTTGTACATAAATTATTTTACACATATCCTAAAAATTAACTGAAATTGTGAATTTAAAGGCTCGTTTGATAGCAGTGTTTAAGTATTGCTGTTCAGTTTTTAGTGTTATGGAAATATGTGCTTGAGCGTGATAGAAATACGTGTCAGAAATGTTATTATTATTTAAATACTAAAAACTGTTGTTTAAAAGTCACTACCAAATAGACTATAAGTTACTTGGAAATCACGAAGTCACAATTTTTGTTGTTTTTTGAATATGAAATAGTTTGAATGTTCGAGTGATAAATACTACTCTTGAAATTAAACTTGTAGTTCTCGTATGGGAACATCTTAAAAGAGCATACATTGAAAAGAACAAACAAAAGTTGAAGGACAAAAACAAGATATATTCTTCTGCATAGCAATTGTTTTGTGCTAAACGAATTCAAAGAGGTTTATATTTCATGTCAGTATAGTATGGTGATGTTAAGTATAATTAAAAGAATAAGATAATATAACATGTAGGATTCACTAGAGTTGTTCTCCACCAAAAATTATAAGTGTGCGACCCACCAGCTATGAGAAAGATATTACATATTGCCACTACATGGTATACTTTCTTCATTCCTACAACTAGAATACACTAACAATGACGATCTACAATGCACATACTGTGAAAGCTTATTTGTCATGTCAATTAGTATAATTAATATTTTCAACGTCTTTACATATATATTAATTTATTTTATATTTCCACATCCACCTTAGGAAAATTCTCAAAAGTGACCCCTGAGATAGCTGAATCCAGAGGCTACTGAGATTTGAAATCTTAAATCAGGTGTGTCACTTCAGAGAATTAATAATGCTGATGAAATAAAAATTGCATTTTGGGGGCATGTACCACTTGTGTGTAATTGGTCCAAGTAGAATTTTTTATCAACAACTTGACATGATCATTGGATTGAGTTCCTTTTTGTACTCATGAACCAGCAAGTTTCTTTGACATTGAGAGAGGTCACTCCAAACCCTACTCATCAATAGAACCCTATATGCCTCTGCCCTACGCAGATTTTTCTTCCTCTCTTACAGTGATGCTTGCTTCTTGATCTCAGGTGGGGGCATGATAGCAACGCAGATTTTAACTAGGAGGGTTTGCAACATGGAGGATGTTCCCCAGACTTTCAAACCATTGTAGCGTACAGACAAGGGCTTTCCTTGTCTTTATGCAAGGCCAGTTCAATGCATTTGAAAGTATTTTATATATTTAAATATCAATTAAATAATATTTTATTTATACGTAGAACAATAGCAACTGATTTATAAAATGTACTATTATAGCTTCACCTAACCATAACATTATTTGATAATCTTAAATAAAAATCATTTTATTAAATTACTCAATGAATTGGATAAAATTAACATAATACAACTAAAAGAAACGCTATCTATTGGGTTAAGCAACCAAATATTAGAAAATAATAATAAAAAAATTGTAATGAAATTATATCCATTTTAATTATAAATTTATTTAATAGTAATTACTTAATATATTTATTTGATATTTTGCGTTTCACACAACTTAATTTTTTGTTACAAACTACCCTCTCTCTCTCTATATATATATATAACAATAACAAAAAATGCAGACTATAAAAATTTATTTTTTTTAAAAATAAAAAATGAGTGGGTGGCAGACCACCTATAGCTATTCTTTTTTGTTTAGATAAAACCTTATTGAGGACTCTTTTCACGCACCACATGGCACTATTTTATTGGCAAATCACGCCACATCAACATTATCATGAATTTTTGGGTAAATCTTCTTAAAAGCCCAAGAGAGCCTATATTTTATTCAATTACATGGATTGGGCTCATGGTCCACAAGATCTTCTACTTCATCAATTGGGCTCATGACCCACAACAATATCAACATCATTATATGGATCGGGCTCAAACAATGAGTCAAGGCTCACGGCTCACATTATCTCTCTTATTCTCATAGAAATCGGTTTCTCCAATGAAAGCTCATATTTACAAAAGACAACATCAAAGCTCATGGTTCAAAGCCCGTGGTTCAAGTTTATGGCAAGTCATCTCATTTTCAACTCATGATCCAAGCTCATGAGTTCCATTGAGGATACTTTGGGAATTGTGGTTTGGAATGCCAATAAGTATGTTCAGAAAAGCTTCATAGTTTAAAGTTGCTAAAAGAAACATCTTGCTTGGCAATGTCTTCTCCAATTCCTTAAACTTTGACGGGTTAGTATGCAATAGGTAATCTTTGGTAAGTGTCTCATATCACATAGCACTTAAAATGATAAAACTCCCCATTACTTTTTACCTAAAACTTAATGCTCATCATATAATACAAAATTGGAAATCTAACCATCTTATTATTTCATATAAGCTATATTACAATTTTCAGCTAAATCTAGCCCAAAAATATGGTTAAATTTGATTGGCTATCTCTAATTTCCCATAGTACCTAAATATCTCAACCATTTACCATAATCTAGCATTAAATGCAAGATTAACCCAAATATTTCTTGTCAGCTGCCTGATTTTAGCATTAAATGTTCTTCTTGCTACCCAAGATTTGGTCACAATATAAAGAGACCATAACTAGATCTCTAAAGTTTCATTAAATATCAACCAATTAGTTTATTACTTACTAAAATATTATCATAATAGAACCATGTTCCAAACATATAATTTCCAAAAGAAGACACTTAGCCAGTAGAAACCAATAGTGGGTTCAAAAAGTGACATTTGTCCTAAAGTGACCTTACCAGCCAACTAATATTCTAATCCTAGCAGCCAACCTTAATGCATGTTCTAATCTTATTGGTTGAAACTAATCCTAAAATCTGAGCATTTAATGCAAAGATTAGCTCAATCCTAGCAGCTAGCTAATATACCAAAAATAGTAAAATTTCACAAAAGAGATCTTACCATTTTTAGTTAAATCCATAAAAGATATGCTGAATATTCTCTCCAATAATATGACATCAGCAAGCTGACATCATCTACTTCAACTCCAAGCAAAGATAGCTGTGACAACGATTAACTTTACAGATTTTCCTCTTTTGGCTAAAAAATCAAAACCCACTCAAGAAACCACTATTCTTACTAAAAACCTTTCCTTATTTGCTGATTTTTCTTCAACTAATCCTGATTTAGTTTTAGACTTTGCTCTATATAAAGAGGACTAAGTTAAGCCTTAAACACATTTTTCCTACACATTAGAACCCATCTTAGACACAACCTTCTCATTCTTTTATTATGAAATTTTACTATCTTGTTTCCCATATCTCCAAACACCTAAGTACACATCCTTCTCCATTTCTCTTACAAAATCTCATCTCTTAGAAGGCAACACAACACATTACCGTAACACAAAATCACCTACAACTTGTCGAGGAAATATTTACTATCTTTGATGTCCATATCTCTTATATTTCTCATATATCTTAGAAACTCATTTCTCACAAAGTATCCATACATACTTCCAATACATATTTCCTACACATATTACAAACACTATATCCCACAAAGTATCTATATTTCTTACCATCTCTGTACCCCTCAAGAGATATCAAACATTCTTACAAAAACCCTTCTCATGGAAGGAATAAGCTTTTAATACTAAAGCCCTTCTCCTAGAAAGCATATAGATCTCATATTAAAGTCCTCGTCATGGAAGGCACAAATTTATCTTACAAAAGTCATTCTTTTGGAAGCCAATATCACTCATACTTCTCTAAGAATTAAAGAGCATTATCATGGGAAAATTCATTTTAAATGCACGATAAAGAGAATAAGCTTAACTAGCCTTTGCACTCGACTAGACATACACTCTCTCCCTCTAATTGCATCCATTTTCTCCTTTCAATCTAAAGTCACCATGGAAGGACTCATCATAGTATATTGCCTCTCCATTGCTATACTCATGTTATCATGCTATTGGAATATCATCAGTTCATTGATACTATACGGCTAGAGTTAGTAACATACAAGATAAGTCAATATTTCTTTATCTCTGAAATTACATTATTAAGCATGTGTCAACTCATTATTACTGTATTACTGGATGCAAATTACTTTAATATTACTATTTAATAAACATGATTTCACTAATGAGCATTGTAGACACCGCATTTTGTACCCCTCACGACTCAGGCCCCCGTTCTGTAATGATACTGAATTCTAAGACCCAAGGTTGGTTTAGGGTCCAATCAGAAGTTAAATTGACTTGAGAAGTGTTAAAATGAAAAACATAACTTTTAATGAGCAAATAAATCAATTTTTGAAAAATAAGGCCAAAGGAAACCCTTGCTATGCACACATAAGAATCAGCCTGCGCACGTAGCTTTTTGCATGCGTATGTAGGCTCGATCTTACGCACGTATAGCGATTTCCAAAAACTATATATAGGGGCTTGGGCCCTTGAACCGGGAATGGCCCATGCCACCAAAGTCCAACACAAAGAGGGGCCTATGCGGCCAAGGTGCGTTACAGTGGGATTGGCTCCGTATAGCTAAAGTTAGACACGGAGGAGATATGATTAGCTTGCTAATAAAATGGGCAAGAGTCCTTGGTGAAATAGAGTTATGCTCAGGCCAAGTTGGGCCCAATATCGACAAGCTAGCCAAAGGAAAGGCCGTGAGAGGACAGCTAAATTGAGGTTGGAATCGAACACTGTCAAACGACTTTGGGGAATTCACTGCCGAACACTAATTTACGTCTTGAAAAGTTCCAAGAGAAGCCTCTGAAGCCGTGAGGATTCCTGGGAATTCAGATAGATGTAGGAATGTGTCAAGTGGGGAAGTAATGATAACATCCCTACTAAGGAGAGACTATAAAAGGAGGAGAAGGTGAACATTGTAGGGGGTTGGAAAAAATTGGGGAGAGAGAGAGAGAGCAAGGGAAACATAGGGAAATACAGGGAATCGGAGGGAAACCAGAAGAATTTCATTGTATTAAAGGTTGGGGGAAGACAAACCAGGCGAAGTTTAGGGCCTAGTCTATAGGATCGTGACATATCCCACGTATAAATAAATTGGGGCCCAAATACTAACACACATAAGAGTCTTTGGTCACCACACTATACAAGGCAAGTTTTCTGCATTTATATTGAGGTTTGGAACGAATCCCACATCATCTAGGGATCATTCTAAACCCCCTTTTTTCACACTATAAGTAGCCTTACATGATATATTTTCAAAACACACAAAAATCCCACGAGAAAACACTAAGATTCACTAGAAATAGTGAATCAAAAAGGGAATTTTTCATAAAACACCCTTAAGTCAATTTTCTTTTGATTAGGGCATTTTCTAGCCTTGATCTTTGAGTTTAATATTGCTAATCCTTTTCTTATTGGTTTGTGAATAGATTTGACTGAGGGGAACGGTTAAAAATTGAAAGCTCAAAAAAGTGTGAAAACGCAAGAGCTTGTTTAGACCCCCAATTAAAAATTACAGCTAGATTGCTTTTACTCTAACTTATCTAAGTGCGGAAACAAGAGTAAATGAAGCGTAAACAACCAATACTACTCTAGTGCATAATCATGAACAACAAACAATAAAAGTAAAGCACAAGAGTAAGGGAAGAGAGATGCAAAAACAAGATAACACGGTGATGTGTTATCGAAGAGGAAATCGAAAAACTCGGCGAAAAACCTCTTCGTCGCCCTCCAAGTGGTAAATCGATCCACTAGACAATCAGTTGGGATACACGAATAGCAAGAGACCCTCCAAGCTTAATCTACCCAATGTACCTAAGCCCTCCAAGCTCCTACTCCAACAAAGCTTCTCGGAACCGTGTCTTGTCTAGCTTTCGGAATCTCGTAATACGCCCGATTGCATCCGTCAAGCCTCACCGGCTTCTTTTGGCAAATCCCTAAAGCTTCCCAAACTCCAAAACACTCTCTACACTGAAAATGTGTGGGTTGTGTTTGGATACAAATCTCCTCTCAAGGTATGACAATGGGAGAGGAAAGGAGAATAGGCTAGAATGATTTCTCACTAAGGATATGTAGCTCTCTCTCAAAAAGATGGGTGCGTGTTGTAGAAAACCTATCTAGGGTTTTTCTCTCTGAATGGCCTCCTTTACATTTGTGAGTAATAAGGGTATATATAGTATGGGTGAAGGGTAAGAAAGTCACACTTAAAATACCTCCAGGCAGAAATTCTTGCGGGTATCTCGCGAGAAGACCTTACCCGCGAAATACTCGTGAAATTGACAGCTTGGCATGACTCTTCAGCTTCCACTCATGTGCTTCTCACATGCCTTTTTCACGGGAACCCTTCTTGCGAACTTCTCGCGAGCTAGTCGCGAAATGCACTGATCTTCAATTAAGCTTGAGTCTTTACCAACTTAATACTAAACCCAATATAATAAAATCTCACAAAATACAAGGAACAAAATTAAAGCAATTACAACACTTTTTGTCATGGAATAAAGCCAACATAAAACATAGTTGTAAATCACAACTTTACAATCTCCCCCTTTAGCTATTCTGTGACAAAACACCCTATAACAGACTCTAGACTTAAACGTGAGTTTGCCTCACTCACACCTAAATCTAGAAGCTGTGAAGCACTTGGAACATATATACCTGTATCCTGAAACACTTGCACAAAACACATTAGACCCTCAAGGCAAATCAAGTGATAAAAGGACAAGTATAATGTAACTAGTAAAATGCAATCAAGTAAACATGTTGTAAAACATATGATCAACTTGATCAAACACATGACAGTCATATGGAAATGCCTACAATGATCATATAGCAAAGCAAATAATAATCTGACCATGCAACCAATAAAGCACAATAACATAAGGACATATGCATGTCCAACATATAAGCACGATGCGATGAGAGCAACAAAGCATAGATACTAAAGATAACTCAAAGCACCATAAAACAACGAGAAAACAAGCATAAAGTAAAACAAGACAAAACAAGGTTTTCTCATAAAAAATGTCTTTTCTCCCTTGGTATATGCATCTCCAGTATCGCTTTCTCCCCCTATGAATGTGCACGAGGTAGAATTTCTCCCCCTAAGAATGTGCACATGAGTCATATAGAAATGACGATACACGGTATACTCTCTAGTATACTCTCCCTCTTTTTGTCACAAATAGACAAATCAAACAAGAGGAAGGAGGGAAAGAAAAGAAGATATGAACAGGGGTAGAAGATGATGCATGAGGAGTGTAAGATGAATGGGAAAATGAAGCTCAAACGAAAAAAAAAAAAAAAAAATCTTAAAGACATAATGCTACAAAGCATAAAGAAAACATGGCATGCTAAGGATGATGAAACAAATGTAGACCAAGGCATGGCAAGGACACAAGAACATGTTATATATGCTAAAAGGTCTAAAAAGACTTAACTAGCATGAGTGAATGCAAAACATGTCAAGTGTTATAATGTGTGCAGCAAAGGTGCATCTAGTGTGCATGTGAGATGCATGACCAATGCATGAGCAAGCACTCATGGGGCAAAGTGTATAAAACACACCACCAATGATCAAAACATGATAAACATGAATAATTATGGTGATCCCCAAAAATTGGTACTCATCAGAGTCCAAAATAACGAGAAAATGTCATTTGGGCATTTTATCAAACACATAGAGTGCACACACTATACATGTATGTTAAACAATGCATGAACATATAAAAATCTTGCCTAAATACATGTTATTTTTGCCACAAGGGGCCAACATCCAAAGCAAATCAACATTTAAAACAAAGCCCAGTCAAAAAGATTGACAAAAATTAAGTTTTCCAACTCCCATTTAAAAAAATCCCAACTATGAACATAAAACCCCCAAAAACATAATCTAAGGATCAAAATCAATGAAAAGAGTTAAAGATTACCTTAGAGATGTTAATGGAATGAAAAACAATTGAATTTAGTTGGGTTTTGATGTAGAAACATTAAAATAGAGGTTTGGGAGAAGATGGGAGAAGTTTAAAACAAATGACCCACGAAATGCCCTTTAAAAGTTGATCCGAAAATTTTCGCTAGTTAGAATCCTGTGAAATTTCGCTGGTATATCGTTGGTAAGCTTTACTCGCGAAATAGTCGCGAAACAGTCGTGAAACTCTTTGTACAAAGATGAAAAACTTGAGACCCTTTAACTCATGACTGAACTTAAACATCAAATAAGTCATGAAAACACCCAGAAAACATGTTTATCACACAAAAACAATTTGAAAAACTTTGAAAAATATGGGTGATACAAATCACTTCCAAAAGCAAACAAAAAGAACAAAAATCTTTTTGGTTTGATCCACATAAGGTTGAGCACACACACATCACATTTAAACATGTACAATCACACAAATGAAATAGACATTCATTGAACATTAGACTTGTGTGTTGTGTGTGTGGATCAAGTGTGGAATAGTTCTTAGTTTAGAGTGAAACTTCAATGATCAATTCAATCAAGTCACACACAACTAGTACTAAGTCAAGTAGATTATCTTAATTATAGAAATGAGCATATATGATCTCCCACAAGAATGATTACAAAATCTTTGAAGCTTTTCATTTGGCTTCTTTACAATACATAACATTTTGATCATTTTTGAGCAGTACATCTCATTTTGAGATTGGTGCCTAAATTTTTTGATATTTCAATATTGAGAGTAAGCCTTTGGCTTTTTGAGCACCATACATTTCAATACAAATTCGCTTTTCCTTTTTCCTAGTCAAATACTAGTATGTGTGACGGCTTTTGCAGCTCATTATCTCTTTTCATTTTGAGATTTACATTTGTTGAGTTCTTTAAGCAAAAACATAAAAAATAAAGGTGGGAAGAGATATAGGCACAAGTCTATGCAAGTATCAAGACCATCAAGACTATTGACCATCATTCATGACAAGCTTGAAGATCGATTTACAACAATCACACATAGTTTTCAAGATTTTTCCCACACAGATATATGTATATACAAAACAAGCTAAGCTCATAAATTCACTACGCCATTAGTACGAAGGTATTAGCCCAAACTCACATGTGACATGTGCTTAAACATATACGATCAAACTTTTTGAATTTTTCACTTTTTATGTGGTTTTAGATTTTTACACACATAAAAACAAAAGCATAAAAGTATAATCAAATGCAAAAACAACAAAAACAATGCATATAAAGAGATGCATGATGCACAAATGCATGACAATGAAATATCTAATGCATGAAGGGCCCTACAAAGATCGAAAGAATTAGATCAAGGACCAAAAGAGCATAAGCTCAACCATAGGAACCCTTCCTCATCCAAACAGAACAATTGTTTGGAATGAGTGACTCATGAGAAGAGAGACGAGGGTTGGAAGAATGAGAACTGGAGATGCACATAGACAAGGAGTTAAGAGCATTAAACACTTTCTTTAACAACATGCTATTTTCACTCAAAATCAGTTTTGCTTTCATAGCACAACTTCCAAGAAACTCAAGTTTCTATTTTCTTTTAATTCTTTTAAGAGCTTGAACCTTAGAGCAATGAGGTCTAAGATGACCAAGGGTACCACAATGGTGACAAATAATGGGTTTAGGTCCACTAGGACTTTTAGGGAGGGATCTAGCACCATGGTTTTGTTCTTTCTTCAACATGGGGCATTGAGGTCTTATGTGACCTCGGTCACACCGCAATGGTGGTAATTAGGAACAAACTTAGATCCACTTAATTCCCTAGGATGGGACCTAAACAGAGGCTTAGGCTTAAGAGCCTTTCTCTCCACCTTTTGATTTCTTTTGTGTGGAGGAATGTACACCGATTTGTCCTTTAAGGTAGAACACACAATAGACACAAAATCGGGTACCACAACATGATTGCAACATACATTTTCTTCCTTTTTAGCAATAGGTTCAGTAATCAAACACTTAGCATGCATCTTAAGAGATTCATTTTCACATGTAAGCTCATCAACAAGTTTGTTAGACAAAACAAGTTTAGCATCCAAGTCCATATTCAAACACTCAAACTCCTTTAGTTTTTCAAGAGACTGTTTCATTGAGCTTAGCAATCAAATCATTCTTTCACAAATGAACTTGCTGAAATTCTCATGAAACTTCTTAGCCTTTTTCTTTAAGAGTTTGACATTTTGAATATCAACAACAACACCCATAGATTCATGCAACATGTCATCACAATCATGTGGATAAACACTCATAGAGGCATTTTCACAAACACATGACATATTACAATCAACAACATCCATAGAAGCATACAAAGCATTATCCATGGCAAAACACACAAGGGGTCAAGGATCACACTTAGGTAATGAAACCAAAACAAGTATTCCCACTCTGATACCAATTGAAAGCTCAAAAATGTGTGGAAACACAAGAGCTTGTTTAGACCCCTAATTAAAAATTACAGCTAGATTACTTTTACTCTAACTTATCTAAGTGCGGAAGAGTAAATGAAGCGCAAACAACCGATACTACTTTAGTACATAATCATGAACAACAAACAATAAAAGTAAAACACAAGAGTAAGGGAAGAGAGATGCAAACATAAGATAACACGGTGATGTGTTATTGAAGAGGAAACCGAAGAACTCAGCAAAAAACCTCTCCGTTGCCCTCCAAGCGGTAAATTGATCCACTAGACAATCAGTTGGGATACACAAATAGCAAGAGACCCTCCAAGCCTAATCTACCCAATGTAATTAAGCCCTTTAAGCTCCTACTCCAACAAGGCTTCTCGGAACTATGTCTTGTCTAGCTTTCCGGATCCCACAATACACCCAATTGCATCCGCCAAGCCTCACCAGCTTCTTTTGTCAAATCCCCAAAGCTTCCCAAGCTCCAAAACACTCTCTACACTCTAAAAAGGTGTGGGTTGTGTTTGGATACAAACCTCCTCTCAAGGTATGAGAATGGGAGAGGGAAGGAGAAGATGCTAGAATGATTTCTTACTAAGGATGTGTAGCTCTCTCTTAAAAAGATGGGTGTGTGTTGTAGAAAACCTATCTAGGGTTTTTCTCTATGAATGGCTTCCTTTACATTTGTGGGTAATGAGGGTATATATAGTATGGGTGAAGGGTAAGAAAGTCACACTTAAAATACTTCCAGGTAGAGAGTCTCACAGGTATGTTGCGGGAAGGCCTTACCCGCGAAATACTCGCAAAATTGACAGTCTGACACAACTCTTCAGCTTCCAGTCATGTGCTTCTCACATGCTTTTTTTGCGAGAACCCTTCTCGCGAACTTCTCGCGAGCTAGTTGCGAAATGCACTGATCTTTAATTAAGCTTGAGTCTTCACAAACTTAATACTAAACCCAATACAATAAAATCCCACAAAATACAAGGAACAAAATTAAAGCAATTACAACACTTTTTGTCATGGAATAAAGCCAACATAAAACATAGTTGTAAATCACAACTTTACAAAAATCAAGCTTGAAGAGCTTTTCTTTGAGGTATTAGTTTTAAACCCTTCTTTTTCTTTTCTTTCTTTTTTTGCTCTATAATTCTTCTGTTTGTCTTGTTTTCTTGTTATAGTATGCTTTAACATGTTTATCTAGCTTAGGTTTACGTTTTTGTATGTTTAAAATGCATGTTAGGATGCTAGATTTAATGTTTTAGGCTTGGTTGTGTTTTCAGGGTTTTCTGGGCAAGAACTTGCGTACGCATAATCTTGCCTGCACATGCAGGCTTGATTATGTGCATGCAGGCTTGTTCTTGTGTGCGCAGGCCGCTGCCCATAAACCCTATTTTTTTTTATCTTGTTTATTGTTAGGACATATGTGGATCATGTTAAGAGCATATGTCATTCAGAGCGGGTCCACTCTGATTAGGGTTAATCTTTGATGTGTGATCCATTAACCTCTATTTGTCATGGATAGAGGACAATCTTTAATTATACCTCCTTTATTTGATGACACTAAATATGCATACTGGAAAGCACGCATGAGAGCTTTCTTGCAGTCTTTAGATGAAAAGTGTAGCAAGCTGTGGAGATTGGTTGGACTAAATCAAAAGAAGCGCCGGCTAATTGGGATGATGCAAAGATCAAAGCGGCTGACTTCAACAACAGAGCATTGAATGCTTTATTCAGTGCAATCACGAATGAGGAGCTCAAGAAGATATCTTCCACTGAAACTGCAAAGGAAGCATGGACCATCCTCCAGACAACCTATGAAGGAACCAAGACTGTCAAGGATTCAAAGCTTCAGAGGCTTACCACAAGCTTTGAAGAGATTAAGATGGAGGAGGATGAGTCATTCGATGAGTTCTATGCCAAGCTCAAGGACATAGTGAACTTTGCCTTTAATCTTGAGGAAACCATTCCCGAACCCAAAAGCAGTGACATAAATGAGTCTTTGGATGATGGAGATTCTAAAATGAAATCCTACATCACAAGGCAGGTTCATGAAGAATGCCAATGCTAATGGATTTGACAATGACCGAAAGCAATCCAGTTCTTCACAGTTCTAGAGCCAAGATAAAAGGAAGAAGGATGCTAGGGATGGAGGTCAGTACACTGTTCCCTCCGAACCAAAATGCTTCTGATGTTAAGGTTTTGGACACATGAAACAAGAATGTCCAACTTTTCTCAAGACTATTGGGAAAAGCAAGGCCCTTGCTGCTACCTTGAGTGACACCGAGCCTGAGGATGATTCAGATAATGATGACGAGGGAATCTTGAATGCCTTCACTGCCACGGTAAATCCTACTGAGGTGATTGTTGAAGAGGTAGATGAAGAAGAGGACTTGGTGGAGTCTAAGTTTGAGAAAATGGATGAGCAGGATGACATCCATACAACCTATACAAAATTGTACAAGGTCTCTGAAAAGCATGAGAATTTTTATAGGCTAACCACCAAGAAGCTCAATGAAGTAGAGCTTGAATGAGAAGAAATCTCTAAAAAGTTTGATGAAGCTAATCAGACCATTGGAGCACTGCGGTTTAAGAACAATTTCTTGGTTGAGAGAACCAAGAAGCTTGAAGTGGAGCTATTCCAAGTCAGAGCTCAGTTGGAGAGGACTTCAAGTGCAACGCTTGATGAGATGCTTAGCTTTCAGAAATCTGCTTCTGATCGAATCGGTTTGGGGTATGATTTCTCTTCCTCTAATATTGCTTCTTCTAGTATTACTGTGTTTGTTTCACCTGCTAATAATGTTGAATATGAGAATAATGATGTGACAACTGTTTTAGCTAGTAAGAACATAGACAAGAGTAAATCTATCTTAGGAGCACCCCCTAAGCTTGATAAGAAAGAGACTAAAAACCTTAGGGCTAAGAAGAGCAATAACCAAAAGTCTAAACAGAAAAAGCAGTATCTCTGTCATCACTGTGGAGCTACTGGATATACTCGACCTAATTGCTATAAGTGGTTAGCCACTCAACAAAGCAATAATATGATCTCATCCGGAAACCAGAATCAGTTTACATCCTCTTTTGCTCCTCTTGGAGATCTTTTCAAAGCCCTCATGTTCCTTTCAAACTTGAACGGTTTCAATTCTTCCCCCTCACCGCCGGATCAATGGTTCGCTAAACGGAAAGGTTCTTCCAAGGTGTGACAGGAAAAAGGCTCTAAGTGATCTAGTCACTTTTTCTCTCTCCCTCTATATTTTTCTTTGCATTACTTGTGTGTTTTGCTTTCTTGTTTTTGAGTCAGTCTAGTCTTTATGCTATGTTTTGTTTAACATGTGTTTTGTTTGTTTGTTTGTTTTTTTTTTTTTTTTTTTTTTTTCTGTTTTGCTTTATTTTGTTTTTCATAAAAAAAAAAAAAAATTGAAAAATACAAAAACAATGTGTGTTTTGTGTACTTTAGTACTTGTGTACCTTGGATGGCCATTGAAACAAAGTTTTCTAAACTTTGTATCTTTTGTAACTTAGATGAGCATTTCTATGCACAACTAAGCAAGTGAGCTTTGTGGCTCGTGTGTGTGATGAGAAAGATTAGGTAATCTCTTGTATTTAACACTCATATCACTCTTTTTGATGGGTAGGACTAGAAATTCCTAAGAGAAAGGCATAGATAACCATCTCACCACTAGTTCCCGCCAATCATGAAATGGCATTTGTATGCTTTGGCATAGCAAAAGTGCAATGTCGAAAGCTTAACATAATTGGGTATTTTATTCTCTCTCTTATATGCCCATGCATGATATGCTTATCAAAAGAAAAATATGCAAAGAAAAAATAAAAGCAAAAAGAATCAAAATGATTTATATATGATTGCAAGTGTGTTTCTAGGAGATGTGGGAGTTATAAGATGTACCTCGAAGGTGATAGTCCCCATCAAGCAGTTATGATTGAATGTGAGTTAAATTGATTTTCTCATATCTCAAATCGTCATAACATGTAGACACTCATGCATTCTTGAGATGTTTTTCACACACAACACGCAAATTCTTTCCTACTTTTGATACATGTATAGGTACAATATAATTTGGTCATCACAAGAAATACATGTGCAAATGTATGCTTACTAAACTGTCTTGACTTGTTTTTAAAATATAAAATTAGTTAGACTTGTTTAGTGTGTGTGTGTGTTTTGGATCTAAATGCTTGACATTTTTCTTGTTGAAGGGATGTTTTTGGAAGCTTAAATATGTTGGTTGAATCCTTGGTTGGGTAGTGATAGGCCAAAAACGTATTGACCCCTTGTGATGAAATTAATTGATTAATTAGCCAAGTTTATTAATTAATCAAATTAGCATGCAAACACGAGGTAGCACAAATAAATCACCAATTAAACTAAGTATGCAGTGGAAAAAAAATTGACATGGTGATTTGTTTACAAATGGGTAAAACTTATAAGGCAAAAACCCTACTGGGTGATTTTAAGGTCACCACTCCTGAGAATTCACTATTATTAGAACAAGTGGTTACAAGTAAAGGAATCCCAGTACCTTATACCAACTTACAGTTGAACCCTTACCCCAATACCCAATTGGTCTTGTTCTGTAGTGACAATCTCTCATTTTCGATGCACGGCTTCCAGTACGTGACTAACCAATTGCGCGGATCCCAGCACGCGACTTCAATCACCAACTAGAGAAGGATGTTGGTTGCAAAGTTCTTAAGTTCATCACACGATGAAGATCAAGAAGCTCCTTGGTCGCAAAACCCTACAGTGTACAAACACAGCAGCTTTTTCACAAGAAAGATGAACTAGGGCAAATTCTGTCTCCGGTCACAATTTGCTTAAACAAAACTTTGCTCAACACTTATGCAACTTGCGTCTCCTTTGACGACCCTTAAAATAATCCTTTTATATGTCTAGGGTTGTGAGAAAAGAAAGCCCAAACATACAATCACAGGTTGGATGAAAAACAGATCAGAAATTCTGAGTTTTATAAACCTCGATAGATACCCTATCTGTCAAGCTGCTGTTAAGCCTCAAGCTGAAACAGCTCTCTTTAAATCTCGGTAGATACTAGCCGTCGAGCTTTAATGAATAACACTTTCTGCACTTGAATCTTGGACAGACTTGCATGGCTTTAACACTTGAACTTGAAACAAGGTTTCTTGAAGCATCAAACACATCCTAGATCTACCCAATTACAAGTAAAGTGCGTATTGTCAAAGGATTAGCCAATTAAATAAAATAGTGACATATGTTCCTAACTTGTGAAACACATATGTCCTAACAGGTAGCATGCTTGATTGCATTCATTTTTGTGTTTTTCTCTTCTTTGAAAAACTGTTTTTGCCCATCTCAACAGCTTCTCGACAGATCTCGACAGATAGCTATCTATCAAGACCCTTGGACTGCTTTTCTCGACAGATCTTAACGTATTTTCGATCCATCGAAGCTTTCTAGAATTTGTCTCTATAGCTTCTTGACAGATTCTCGATCCATCGAGAAAGTTTCTGTTTGCTTGATAGCTGTTCGATCCATCGAGGTTTTTTTGCCATTGACAGATGCTCGACAGCACCTCAACAGATTTATCTGTCAAGAATTAGTGCTCGACAGTTCTCGACACCTCCTCGATCCATCGAGATTCGTGTTTCTAAATATAGACTCAGTGCGATTTCTTTTTCATTTCTCTCGACAGAAACTCTCACTTTTCTCTTGCAAACACTTTTCCCTCAACCCCTTCACCTTCCCCACTTGATTTTCGGCCCAAATCTTGTTTTCTTCCTCTGGTATGATCTCTTTTCTCTCATTTATCATGCATTTCATACATTTAGACCTAGGTTTTTTGGTTTTTAAAATTTTTTGGGGGTTTTCAAAGTTGTTGTGTTATTTGTGAAATTTTTGGGTTGGGTTATGATTAAATGATCATATATGCTCATGCATTGCATCACATTTGCATTTTCACAATGTTTCATACATTTTAGATGTGTGTTTTATGTGTTGAAAACCTTGTGTGCTAGTAGGTTTGGATTGGGCTGAGCCCATGATGTTTATTTTGTTGCATGTCACATGTTCATGCATTTTTCATGCATATGTACCATTCTTTTCTTTCCTTTGATATTATTGTTAATTGGTACTTTTTTGCTTGTCTCTCTCTCTCTCTCTCTCTTTCTTTCGGATAGTTTGAGCATGGCACCCAAGCGCAAAACTACTCCGTCTTGGAACCCTCTTTGTTTCGGGGCATCTTCTTCTTCTGATTCTACTCCTCTTCACGTTCGGTTCCGTGATGAAAAGGCTCGTTAGGACTTCTCGGAGAACTTTTCTGGACGTGGCATTCATTCGGAACGCCAGGTCATTCTTTCTGACTTCTCTGATATTGATCTATCCACTATCATTAATAGTAGGGGTTGGGAATCCCTTTGTGGTATCCCGATTAGCTGTCCTTCCATGATTATATAGGAATTTTACTCCAATATGCACGGATTTGATTACTCCATACCTCACTTTCTCACTTCTATTCAAGGAATACGTATAGTAGTCACTCCGAAGCTTATCTCCGATGTGCTACATGTCCCGAGGGTATCACATCTTGATTACCTCGGTTGTCCTCGTTTGCGGACTGTATCCAAAGATGAACTCATGTGTCTCACAAATATGGTGATGACATTTGTTTTACATCCTTTGTCTCACTATAATTCTATTACTAAGCCTTGTGCTCGATTTTTTCTATCCCTCATTGAGGACCTTACCATTGACTTTCCCTTTCATTTCATACTCTCCCTTATAGATGTCTATAAGGATACGACAACCCGTGATAAGCTTATTTTCCCTTCTACTATCACGAGGATCATTCGCCATACATCTATCTCCTATCCAGAGTCTGCTCACTTCTCTATCATGGGTGCCATTAGCGGCGCGTCCGTTAGACGAAGTGAGGCCCAGCTTTGACTGAAGCGGCCACGGACAGAGATGGCAACTCTTCCAGCCTCTTCCACTCTATCTACCTTCGCTCCTTCTTCTTCCACGGGTGGTGTGAATCTCGAGGCCATCATGACTCAGCTTGAGCGCATAGATGCTCGTCTTGACACTCTCAGTGATGAGTTGTGTCAGGTAAACACCTATGTTAGTCGTATCGCACGATGACAGGCTATCATGGGTGGTTTCACCGTGTCTTCATCTCCATCTCCACAGGCTTCAGAGGATGAGGGCGATGATGATGGCTCCAGTGATGATGATGCTAATGAGGATGATGGTGCTAGCTCTTTCGGTGACAAGGAGATAACTGCTTCTCAATGACTTGCCCTTTGTCATTCGTGACAAAAAGGGGGAGTAGTTTTGGGTATAAGAGTAGTCACATACTTAGGGGGAGAATTAGCATATGACATTTTTGTTAGGGAGAGTGTTTATGTTTATTTTTATGAGGGATGTAGTGAGGACTTTTTGTACTTTTCTTTTCTTTCTCCTTTAGATACATTATTCTTGTATATTGGTCTTGTGACCACTTAGTGATAACAAACCTTGTATTCATTTGATCTATATATGGTTGATGAAGTTGTTATTACATTTTTCACCTATCTCTCCATGTGTTGTTTCTTTTCTCTCTTTATACACATGCTTTTTATTTATTGTATGCAATCTTTTATTTCTATTTCACACTAAGATGCCTTGATGAATTTTGTTTAAAGTGTTTCAGAAATACAGGTTGTCAAAATCTTCCATGCCATGAACTCTCTTCTTGCAAAGTTTTTCAAGAGTTTGCGTTTGGGTAGATTTTATTGTATTCAACAAGTGAGTATGAGTTGAGTGATTTATGACTTCTCTCATATTTCATTTGTTTGTTATGGTTTTGTCACGGATTGCCAAAGGGGGGAGATTGTTAGGACATATGTGGATCATGTTAAGAACATATGTCATTTAGAATTGGCTAATCCTTTGACAAAACGCATTTTACTTGTAATTGGGTAGATCTAAGATGTGTTTAATACTTCAAGGAACAAGATTTCAAGTCTAAGTATTGAAGCCATGCAAATCTATCCAAGAATCAAGTGAAGAAGTGTTGTTCTTTAAAACTTGACAGATAGCTCGACAGATGTATCTATCGAGATTTAAAAGGTGAAGCTCGACAGATAATCTCAACAGCTGTATCTATCGAGAATTATGAAAATCAAAATTTCAGATCTATTTTTCATGTTTTCTTTCCTCACAACCTTAGACATATATAAGGATTATTTTAAGGGCCGTCTTACTTGATGCAAAGGTTTTATGCAAGCATATCGTGACCAGAGACATATGTCCTAGTTCATCTTTCTCTTAAAGAAGCTGTTGCGTTTGTACGCCATAGGGTTTTGTGACCAAGGAGCTTCTTGATCTTCATTGTCTGGATGAACTGAAGAACATTACAACCAACATCCTTCTCAAGTTGGTGTGTTAGTCACGTATTGGGATCCGTGCATCGATTGGTTAGTCACGTGCTTGGAGCTGTGCATTGAAAGGAGAGATTGTCACTACATTACAAATCCAATTATGTATTGGGGTAAAGGTTCAACTGTAGGTTGGTATAAGGTACTGGGATTCCTTTACTTATAACCGCTTGTTTTGATAATAGTGGATTCTCGGGAATGGTGACCTTAAATTCATCCGATGGGGTTTTTGTCTTAGAAGTTTTTCCCATTTGTAAACAAATCACCTATGTCAAATTTATTTTCCGCTGCATTTAACTTAGTTGGTGATTTGTTTGTGCTACCATGCGTATTGTATGTTAATTGACTAAATTAATTCACTTGGCTAATTAGTTGGTTAATTCACCATTAGGGGTCAATACATTCTTGGCCAATCATTTATTTCGTTTATGCTTTCACATGTTTGTTTGTTTAGCTTCTTTTCCCATGTTTTTATGCTTTCAATGTCTATGTTTCACATGTTTAATTGCTTGGTTTGTCTTACATGTTAGAATTAGGGTTTATTTTGTGTTTTCTTTGTTTTAATGCCATGATAATTCATTCACATGCTCATGCATGATGCCATAGGTGTTGAGTTGCTGCAAGGTAAGTAAAAGGTAAGTCATGCATTTGTAATGTTCATGCATTTGTGGTATGATCTTGCTTTGATGATAGAGATGAACATGCTTGTTTGGTTGAGTATTTCCAAAGTGTACATACAATGCTTTTAATGATGATATAATGTGCTTGCTGCCTATATCCTTACTGTGATTCAATGATTCATATGTTGCTACCTTATTTGATATGATATGTGATGCCATGCTAGGATGATGTGATGAGATGTATATTAGGGTATGCTATGATGCAATATGATGAAGCATGTTTAGATATATGACACTAGGGTCTATGATGAAGTGATATGCATGATTAGATGTATGGTAGGTTTTGTTTGCGAGCATGATAGATGTATGGTTAGGGATGTTTGATGCCATGTTGTTTTTTAGATGCATGTTAGTGTGTGTGTGTGTGAGTTAGATACAAGTATTGAGTGTGCCTTTAATAGGGTTAAGACATAAGACACAAAGGTGGGAAACCAACCTTAGGGTTGGGTGGTTTTGGGTGCCTAACACCTTCCCAAGACTGTACCTTAATTTCGAACCCATATCTCTGGTAGTAAGATCAAAAGGTCCTTCCTCAAAAGGATGTTATATATATGGTTCCTAGGCCATTACAAAAACTAGGTGGCGACTCCATTTTCGTTGCGTCCACAAGCATATGCATTAATCAATTGATCCCCAATTGCTAGACATACACAGGGAGGGGCCCAGGATTTTAAGCTAGCGGGGGCCGAAGTATAAAGAAAAAAAAAAAAAAAAAAAAAACTCCAAATAGGCATCCATATAGTATTAAAAATTATAAATACTCAAAATCGTTGTTTCTAAATACATTAAAATGCAATCATTTATTTATTTATTTATTTATTTTTGTTGAAGTTAGAGCATTCACATTGGTGGTGCAAAAAAGTTTAGCTTTTAGCACCTCAAAAAGTTACTTTATCTATTTTACCACCTCACTTTACAATACATCCAATATCAAATGTTCTTTTTATTTATTTACTATAATTTCATTTAAAATAATATAAATAATTCATTAAAATAATAAAAGAAGTGAGAGAATTTGAGCTTTTTTATTGAAGGAAGAGATATAATCTTAATAAAATATTGTATTTTATTTTTAACAGCTTGCTACAGTCAACTGGTATTTATACTAGTTTACTGTAGTTTCAAAAAATTTAACTTTAACTTCTCCAATAACACATGATATTTTGGTTCTTTGGTGGTAAAATAGTTTTTGTTTTGCTTAAATACAATCAGCATTGTGAATATTTTTATTGTTTTTGTTAAGTATTTTGGTTGAATAGTTGTTATTTGGGTGAGTCTAGTTAGGCTTATTGTGGAGAAAGGGGGCCTAAGATTTTGGAAGGAGGCCTAACTACAAAAATGAAAAATATTATAACTATTAAAAAAAAAAAAAAATTGGACCCAAGTGGGCCTTGTCCCTAGACATACATTATTTGGACATACCTTATTGTGTTGAAAATGAACTATACCAAAGCTGAGCATGGACTATTTTGAACCCATCTCATTGTTGGAGACGTAATTATTAATTATCTAATATTGGGCATCACTCAATATACATCATTGTGATCTTTAAATCGTCATTCAATCAAAGCTATTACGTTAAATACATATTACTTTATTTCAACCATTAATTAAATTTATTATACAAAACATATTATTTATTTCTTGCAACCATTTTCATGATTCTTAGACTATGGGCTTTATTTATTTCGTAAGTCTAAAAGTGCATCAGAAGCCATTGGTATCTTTGGTCCAATGTTGAGTTCCGGGCTCAACTCTCCAAACAAACTCAGGTCTAGTAAGGTCACCACTCCAGCAGATAACACGTGGCTACGCACAAAAAAAGAGCTCCAACAAACCTATACTACAATACCAGTATTATCTGTTTCCAAGTACGACTGCTATAAGTTTTATCAAATTATAAGTTTTGCTTTGATGAGAGAGAGAGAGAGAGAGATTTTTCTTTTATGTTTTTGGGAGAAAATGAACCATAAGCATAGCCCATACTTGAAGAGAAATGTTTTTGAGTGATTTTAGGAATATTACAAATTTGATTGCTTATAAACTGATGTGTCGTTAATCACAACAAAACAATTTAAATATGAATTTATTAGATAATTGAAATCCATCAATCTCATTTATTGCCACAGTATTTATGCAGTAAAATTTGAAATAGTTTTAACATTTTTCTTTTTTATTTTAATTTTCCTTTAAAATGAAAAATTATTTGTTATCTATTGACTAATATTTGGAGCTCTATTGGTTAAACATGAGGGCATTCTTCCACTTGGGAGCCTTAGGCGATTGCATAAAAGTTGCCCATAAGGAGAACACATTGTCAAGATGAGATTTTGTTGCAATTAGTGAAGTAGTTGTACCAAGAACCTACATTAATCAATTTTTTGGTTGTAGTGTTAGACACGGATTGGGTATTCATGTACTGAAGAGATTCATGAGTGGAAGAGTTCAACTAGATTGAAGCTGCGTGTGGTTATGTCAATGGTTAAACCGAGAGCCAACTTAATTTAAAATTTCCACACGGAGTTTTTTTTTTTTTTTTTTTTTTTCAAGGGTTGACCCATATCAGTCCCTCAACGTGGAAGGTATTGTAAAAAGTAGGTTGACTTACTGCAGTCTTACGGGGCTTCATCCGCGAGGAGCAAATACTAGAATTCTGTGTCATATGGAGAACTATTATATATTTCAATATCTCACTCAAGTGTCTTTGTAGACAAGAACCACAAAAAGTAAAAGATGCCTTTCAGGTCTAATGGAATCGATGCCACACCTAAACTTGCTAAAATTGATTACTTTATTATTATTAATTTTTTTTTTCTAACAAAATTTTGGAACATCGAGTGCTTTTCTCATGTATCTTTTCAAGTGCTAGACTTGATGCCACACCGAACCGTATTGAGGAAAATTTGACTACTTTTTTCCTCATAATCTTTGGAAAATTGAGTGCTTTTTCCTCCCAGATCTTTAGAAGTGCTATTTTTCTCTTTATCACTTCCCCTCTATAGATGGGATATGCATAGATTTCTGTGTTTCGATCTTCTATTAATTAATTTGTGTGTCTAGACATGTTTGGAGGTGTATCTCGTGAGATCACCTTCTACGTGAAACTCACAAATTATGCCAAAGAAAAATTTCATAAAACTCTATTATAAGATACTTTTCGTGTATTTGAGCATGCGTAACGCTTTAAAAAATTGCAAAGTATTACATATTTACATTGATAAGTACATTTGTCACTAGGTTTATACAAATGAATGGCACTTCAACAGTCAATCAAGTTCATTAGACAGATTATGAATCTCTAGCTAGAGTTTTTAAAATAACTTATTCATGAAATTCCCAAAATCTTATTCACTTATTTTAAATTAGCGGACTTGATTTTGTCACATCATCATTCATCAGTAAATAAATAAAATTTTAAATATTCTAGAGTATAAAAAATATCCTAATCCATTGAACCATAATGGTTCCAAAAGGTCCCGTACTGTAAGTAGCTATGGCCAGGCCAAGTCCAAACATTTAGAGACTGTTTAGTAACGTTGTTCTAGTAATATTGTTTGTATTTTTTAAAAATACGTGTGGGTGAAAAAATATATAGAAATACGTGTAATATTATTTAAAAATTAAAAACATGTATTTAAACTCGGGTACAAAACGGCTCCTTACCTACTCAAAACATGGATGCATCCACATGGGCTTCAGGGGCAATGCCACCACTTTAGACCGAAGGTACTGATATATCGTGAGCTAACATAGGCACTAATAATCTATAGAACACTGAACAACGTACCATCATTCTAAAGGAAAATAGTAATTGATTATGAATAAACACCCAAGAAAAATTGTTGGTATGGTGGGAAACAAAAATGGAAAGAACGTCAAATTTTGATGTCACACTAGGAATTTAAGTATCTGACTTTTGGAAGATTAGATAGGGATTACATTTCGGCAGGTGGCCATTCCTTTTCATCCTCCACAACCATATCATCACCTCTTTGGTGCTTATACAAACAAGACTTCCACTACTCACTAATTATCAGATTCATCGACATGGTTGCGTTTTTCCACCTTTAATTTGGCCAAGATCAAGTTTCAGTATATATATGATATAGGCTAGCTGCATGAGCCCTATTTTGTATTATGAGGGAAAATTGAATCGAAACTTAAGAAGATACTTGTGTACATATATATATAGGGTTGGGTTCAAGTTACACTAGTGTAACTCTAAACAATATTACACCACTTAATATTTTTTAATTGAATGCAAATTTTGACAAATCTACTGTTAGATTACATTATTTTCGTATATTCTCTATGCTTACAAATTTTCATGGTGATAAAAAATTAATAGCCATGTTATCAATCAATTGTTTAAATTCAAATTTTTGTAGTTTAAAATAATGCATAAAAGGTGAGTTTATGGATCAAATAGTAAATAACATCTAATTGACATGAAAATTGGCAAGAATGTTAAAAACATATAAAATATGTAATTCAACAGTGGGATTTTCAAAATAAGAATTCTATAACAAATTATTGAGTGGTGTAACATTGCTTAGAGTTATGGATAAAAGGTGAGTTTATGGATCAAATAGTAAATAACATCTAATTGACATGAAAATTGGCAAGAATGTTAAAAACATATAAAATATGTAATTCAACAGTGGGATTTTCAAAATAAGAATTCTATAACAAATTATTGAGTGGTGTAACATTGCTTAGAGTTATATCATGTGTAATTTGAACTCAACCCATATATATATATATATATATATATATATAAAAGATGAACTTAAGTTACACATGGTGTAACTTCACAAGAGTTACGTCTTTTTTAAGCCTTAGATTTCCAAAAGATCTAGCGATTAAAAGAAAAACACAATTTTTTCATATCATCATTAAACACTTACCTAATTAATAGTATCATTATTATCTCTCTCCATAATTATTAAATACTTCTTGAGTCTATTTTTCTCTCTTTATTTAAGTCTTTCACTGTAATCCATTTTTTCTCTGTCACTTTCCTCATCTATTTTTACAAAGTGTTCAAACAAAATACTAACAACAGGAACTGTAATTAGCACAGACAATTACTGCCATGTCATCAATTTAAAATCAATTCGGTGATGATGATTTTGATGGAGATCCTTCAAGAGGTAACAGTTTCATCAAGTCATCCTTAAAGTCATCAAGAAGGCAGTTCAAAATTTTGCCTTATGGATTCTGTACTTTCTTTTGTTTAAGAACCGATTTAAATTGAAGTCTAATTGAAATAGACATTAGAAACCCAACGATATTTATAATTTTCATTTGAATGACTCTGATATTTATATTAATTTGTAAAAAAAATAAAAGGATTGTGCCCCAATTTAATTGATTGTGTGATGTGTGTGGGTGTGTGATGAGTCCCACATCGGATATTTATTGAGTTGAATTGGGCTTTATTAACAATTGCAAGGAGGCCTCAATTGTGACTAGTTCTTTTGAGGTATAGCGTAGATGTGGCTAGCGTTTTGTCCTTGGGTCGTTATATATGGTATCAAAGCCGGCCCAATAACCCTGTGTGGGCTCAGAGACATTACCCTACAAAGTGGGCACTAACGAGGACGTTAGGGATTTAATTGGGAGAGATTGTGACTGATTCTTTTGAGGTATAGCGCAATATGGAAGAAATAGAAAGAGAAAGAGGTTGAGAAAGTAATAGAGGGAAGCATGTTTAGTTACAAAAGAAAGAGGATTGATTGTGGAAAGGATAGATGTGTTTTTTGAGCGTAGGAATTCGAGATAAGAATAAAACATTAAATTAGGACTAATGACATGACCATAGTTTATTTTAAACCATTAAATCTTTTTAGAATTTACGGTGTAAAAAATGATGCAACTCTTTTGAACTTAGACTAGGTGTAATTACCACCGTGTATCCTTGGCCGATGGTCACTGTACAAATATAAGTGCTTGTGAGGTATGAGGAGGAATGACCGAGATTTAGTCTCCAAGAGGAGTTTTACAAAAGAGTAAAATTTCTATCTTGTATCAAAAACAGAAAAGAAAGACTAGGTTAGGTGTAATTAACTTGAACTCATATCTCTCTCTCTCTCTCTCTCTCTCTCTCTCTCTATATAATATATATATATATTTTTTTTTTTTTTAATTTATAATTTAATAGTTACAATAGTGAGAGAGATTTGAATTTTTGAATTTCTTAAAAGGATTAAGAGAAGGACTAGGAGATGCCAACCAATTGAGTTATAAAGCTCTTAGCAACTAACTAAATATTCTTATTTAACCAAGAGTCTTAAAATTCATGTTATCCTTTATTAAGAGAACTATAATTTGAAGCTCCCTTCTTTCGTTATTATAATTATTGAATTATCCCAAAAAAAAAAAAAATCTTATTTATTTGGCTGCAATAGTATGGACTTGTTTTTTTGAGGAAAACAATAGTATGGACTTAATTTGATGCCATTAACAAATGTTTTTTTTTTGGTTGCTAAAATTAATGGCGTTAAGGTGTAAATGAGCAAGACAGTGCTGTAAATGATTCTCTTTTTAAGTCTCCGTTGTAATAATAATTTCATGGGTTTGGTTCCAATTAGTTCTGTGACATTGTTGTGTAGACATACAACAACATCATTCCATGATACAGCTAACTGAATGAATTAAGCCACTTAATTTCATGAACTGAGAGACCCTTCACCTACGCCCCATCATTTCAGACATGTCTACACCATTGGAGACCCATTTCATTCTTTCTTGATTGTAATGATGAAGTTTATTTGGTAGAAATTAAATCAGTAATCAAATAATTAAATGGGTCCTTAAAGGGACAAAATAGGATTTGTAGGAAGATAAAACTACGTTCAAAACATTTGAAATTATAATTATATATGTTGACGGTAAATCCTAAAACCGACACGGGTATCAGTACGTGCGCTGATATTCAATATTCCATTTGATTTTAATTTTAGGTCATCTTTTCAATATGACAGCTACCAAAGCTAGTTGTTCAACTTCAACGACCAATGACTCAGAGAATAGTAAGATTTAAAAAAAAAAAAAAAAAATCTTGTAGAAATTAATATTAAGAAATGGTCCATGTAGAATTGAACATCCAAATTCAAGTTCTGTATGTTTCATGATTTTAATATGCTAAGTAGTATTGATGATCACCACATCATCTCTCTTTTACTAATAAAAGTCGGTGAATGTTAATATAATTTGGCAATGAACACGACTGTGAAAGTTATATAATAGATGTTGGCGGACCACAGAAAATTATGATAATACCCATAATTTTCTTTTAGTTAGATGAGAAACTGATAGCCTCAAAACTTGCCGTACAAATTGGAAAAGTGACCCATTGACCTATACCATATTATTTCAATCTTTGTTATTATGAATATTGTAATAGATTTTCTCCACTTTAACAAAATGGGTTACGTTAAAGTTATTAGCTATGATGGTTTTGAAGATTTGCATATTTGATCATTGTTAGGTGTTGAAAGTACTGCTCATTTAACTTTCCGTCCAACATTTCTTCTCCTCCACACTCTAAATATTATTTCCTGGCTTGCTCAAAGGTGGAAAGTCTGATGATTTTTGTTTAGTTAGGTCATTGTTTTGGAAATTATTGACTACTTCGTTAAAT